>KZ308242.1:1716003-2006480 GCA_000376725.2 Ladona fulva
ATCAGAGAAATAGATGCTAAAACGAATCGATACAAGAATTCATTTTTTCCGCGAACGATACGCGAAAGTAATAGATTAGCGAAGTAAATTCAGTAAATTCATGGTGCTTGCACCCCCTGCCACACGCCGAAAGGCGGCTTGCAGGGTACTAATGTAGATGTAGATGTAGAAGAAATAAATGATCGACGATTATAATATTAATCGAATTTCCTAAAAACAAGTCTTCTTAACGGGCTTCCTTTAACTTATCTTCCGGTAAAGGATAGCGAAAAATGCATTTTCGCCTAATTATTTCTTCGTCTCCTATGAAATGCTCCTAATTTCATTGTCATTCTTTAAATATTTCCAGATTTCTTGGCCCAAAATTATCCAAGAGTAATTATAAATTCACCTTTATTAGCATGATCTTTACTATAACGTTTAACATATTCATATGTCCTATTCAGGGTTATAAATTTCCTTATCGTTTTATAAGCTGTTTTCTGATGAATATTCCTACTTTTATTCTTTTAAACGATTTCGATTTTCTGAAGTTTTTGTCGTTTTACAATCACAACTCCTAAAGTTTTACTCTCTGCTACCATTAACTCAATTTCAAGTTTTTATTGATATAAAATTTGGCGACAGCTTAGATGGAAGGAGAGACTTATCAGAACCAATCTCGCCTTAGTAAAGACCTTTAATAAGTCTTTCTCATGGCTGTGGTAATGGGAATGCTACTCAGGAATAACTGATGCTGAATAGTGCCATTCATCTTGGTCACACCTAATTGAATGCTATTTAACACTGCTTTTCACAGGGTCATACAATTATCCAACTACCTCACCAAGTCACCTTTCCTACTAAGCCTCATTCCCCCAATAAAAGATTTGTAACTTATAAAGGAGGGAATGAGAATCCCGCCAGCTTTCGAACCGATGCTTTAACAGAGAGATTTCAGAATTGAGGAGACATCTAACCATGGGAAATCAAATGGGCGGCCTAGAAAAGCTAGACTGTTTCACCTTCAACTTTTCAATCGACTNTTTGTAACTTATAAAGGAGGGAATGAGAATCCCGCCAGCTTTCGAACCGATGCTTTAACAGAGAGATTTCAGAATTGAGGAGACATCTAACCATGGGAAATCAAATGGGCGGCCTAGAAAAGCTAGACTGTTTCACCTTCAACTTTTCAATCGACTTATCCACCAAATGGTATTAATCGCGCGGTTTTCCGCAGGACAGAACTTCCTCGGAAAAAGAAAGAGGATGCTCATCTTCCCAGAACCTCAAGTCATTCCCTTTATGGGCAGAAAAAGACACGCTCCCGTTGGTTTGAGAAAACAAGCGGATCCTCAAAATACCATAAACCTGTTCCGGTCATTTCTTCTTCTATTTTGTGGTTGCGAAACTGTTACGAATCCGACCATTTGAGAAACGACCTAATTTTTTGCCGTTTAAAATGTTTCCTTTTAATGGAACAGCCATTTTATTTAGGCGGAGTCCCAAGTGCATTAAGGGCTCTCCCATCTTAAAGGAGACGGGAAACATGTCGGTCAACTCCTGAGCCAGGTATGTGCTGATAATATAGCCGGCAACCGCCTCAGGGCTCAACGATCAATGGGGAAGCAAGGACACGTTCTTATAAGCATACGAGGTATTCGTCAACGATGTAGCGCATAAGAAAGATATATTACCGAGTTACGAATTTCTGCACAGCTGATGTTTGAACTGGTCACAAAAACTCTCCATAGTGGGGGTAAGCGAGTGCATCCGTCGAGTAAGTGTTTCGCATGACATGATTTTTTAACTCTCCATTTTTTATCACTCGTGCGTGAAAACGGAACATATTTTCCTATTCTAGAGTTTTCCACTTTCACCTAAGTCAAGGTTCTGTGGTTAGAAGTGCCCTCCCATTTCGATTCAGCCAAGGTTTATGCGTATATGTGACCCATTTCGCAAGATATTCGCTGGAGTTAAACATGATGTCCCTCACTACGTCCATGCGTACCTCATTCCAAAAATACTCCATTTTCTTAACAATCTGAGTAAAATTATCACTCCCCCTGCCAAATCCATCCCATTTACTCTCAACCTTCCTCTCCGTCGTTTACCTTGCATCTTCTTTTCAATCGATTTCCTCAGTAATCGATTCCTACTCGATACCTGACCCATCCACTTCCATTGCCTTCATATCTTCAGAGAGAACCCTTAACCTTCCTCACATCGTTAACTCTTACTCAATTGTTCGAAGACGGATATTTCTGGCGTTCCACTACGTTATAATCCAAATTACACGTTATGAAAGAAAATTTAGGTGAGCAATCATAATAACTGTCTAATAAATTACTAAATTAGAACGAGTGAAATATCAACTACTTTTCGGGTAAGAGCAAATCTACGATGCCATGGAACTAGCTCAAGACTTCACGAGAATTTCGGAGGTAGATATGAACAATGAAACTAAGAAATACATACAAACCACGATACACATTAATAACCCTTTAAATATATCATCAGAAAAAGTAAAAAATTAGAAGATCATTAAATTTATTTTTAAGGTTGTGTAAGATTAAATTAGACGACGTCTTCAAAAATAGCTTTGATAGTTTCGGCCTTCACCTGATGGTAATCTAAAATAAAATAATAGAAAGAATAGTAATAATGAATAAAAGTAATAATAAAAAGAATAGCAGAACTGACATTTTAACTTATACAACACCTAGTGTATGTTTGTGTATTTTTTGGTGTTTGTGAATTAAAATATCAGTTCTACTATTCTCTTTATACAACGACTACATTGGGGCTAGATCGGGAATAACAAGTAAGTATTCACCTGCATCCATCACATCGTCATGTTAAATGCAGGAATATGAAGATAGAGCAAATGAGATAATGAATAATAGAAGAGAGAAGTAACAAGGGGATTTTTTTAAAAGCGTAAGTCAAATAGATATAAAAAACTCTCCACAGCAAGAAGAAGCAGTGAAAATTTTACGACAGCTATGCTTACGACCAACTTTGAAGTATACCGAGACATACAGAACTCACTACGTTGGTTTAAGGCTTGCGTAAGGCGATTCACCTCCTAGTTCGGAATGAAAAAAGCTACACTAATGCGCAACATGCATCGAGAACTCATTTTTCCACTTAACCATTCAAAAATTGGCTGGCATCCCAAATGACGTTAGGTAACTAAAATTCCGCGGGGCGATTTAACAAGCATCTCTACAAGGCTCAATCATAACCGTAGCAAGAGTAAACAAAGTAATTAATCAGAACGGAAGAGTTGACCTGCGAGAACGCCAGAAGCGATAAAGGTTGCGAGAAACCGTTAGGAGAGCGGAATCGCACACTCCCGGGAAGAAGGAGCGCTCGACGCCCACCGCAAGTCCGCCGCTGTTGTAAGACAGTTTCAAAAACTCGGTCACGAGCCCAAAGGCAAGAGTCTTTAAACTGGCAATCCTACGACTTCGCTCGAAGACGACACTTTTTCCAAACCCTTCCCGGAGGTCGATTTTTTCACCCTCTCATACAGGAGGGCCAATCCCGGTAGCTCTCGAACGCTGGCGTTACTTAAGAGGACTGCAGAAAAAACTGGTCTTAATTAGACTATCGTCTCTTGGGTATCGCGCTCGAAGCGGAACGAAAAACGAGAGAATGGAGGTCAAGGCACGTGCGACGAAACGTATAAGAGAGCAGGAGAGTGAAAGTAGATGTCTGCGAAGTGCGACGAGGACCTAAGGGATCTTGCGAATCACGTAATTGCCGCGGATTGGCGGAAAGGAGACCCTATTCCTCTTACGCCACCGAGGATGCATGGGCCATTGCTAACTTTCGCCACGCAGAAAAGAACGTCGATAAGGCCGCTTTTGCCGCTTGAATGGTAAACGGCCCTTACGACATAGATCAAATCCGGCCCCAGTTGTGCAATTATACGGTGCATTGTTTCGGAGGCGGAATAGTTGCCGTTGATTCGTGGGCCTTGGCGCGTTCAACAATGAGCGCCCTTGGACGCCCGGCAACGAAACACTAAGGCTGTTTCCTTGCGCGAGGTCCTCCATTGTAAGGAGCTATTATTCTAATTTCGAGCAGAAAGAAAACTAAAGGTGTTTGAATAAAATAGAGGATGCCCTTGAATCGTGGATGATCGAATAACGATGCAAACTGGTTCATGCGAAGGACAGGATGAAGATGGCAAAAGGTCACATTAGGCTTGGGAGGATGTTTTCCGCAAGGTTCTAACCATAAGATTTAATTTCCGGTGAGCGATTCCGCGAGTTTCCGACCATTGTGGCGGAAACATGTCCAAATGCGTTATTTCCTCCTGCTAGGTGAAGCAGAATTGATGTTCTATATATAATCGAGATTAACCACCCAGAACCCATATAAATATTTCAAGACCCAAAGACTGGGGGAATTTACGACGATCCCTGTGGCGTTGAAGAATAGCAATATTCCAAGTTTTTACGTGGAATTCCAGATATTTTCGAAGTGTTATAATGCGTAATTTCTTCATATTTATGCCGTATCTCTTCAGGGCAAATTAATGGCTTTTTTACAGATTTCGCACGACCGAATTGCTAACTCTTTTCCAAAACTTCCATACAATTTTCACTCTTAAGACTTTATAACTGAAATGGATAAGAAGCAAAGTTTCGCAAAATCTATGGAGGCAGCCCAGATGTTGTGGAAATCCACGAGAGAAGAAGAATATATACTTTTCCAGAAAACAAGTTCCACAAAAACATTTTTGTGGAAAACTATATATCCTTCCTCTCTCAAGCAGTTTAATTGGAATTCATCCGAAAACTTTCAAAACAATACTAACTTCAACATCATTTTAATAAAACAAGTAAACCGACTTCGCCCAAAAAAATTATTATCATTTATAAATACAGCGAAGTGGATTATCTGTAGTTACCGAAGTCTTAATAAGAACCAATGGGGCCCACCTATCGAGAGAAATAGATAAAATAAATATACCAGTGGTGTAGTAGCTAGCTTAGGTGTATACAAAATCGCGCCTGGTATTATTCATTCCATTAATGAAATAAATAGTTTCAGATTTAACAAGGAGGCAAAAGAGAAATGTAAATTCGTGTTGGATTTTGCTTAGTGGCTTTAGAGATAACAACAAGACAAGGGGAAATTTGAACAGCTGACCTGAAATATTGGGTAAATCAGTTATTTTAATGGTTGGTAACTTTGAAGAGGATTTACAAAAGCCTTTCTCTTTAGATACTGATATTACGCACACTGTAACGGAAGGTAGAGAATACGGTCTTTTTCAACATAAGCGCATATATCACCGCGTACTGTTAAAGAATACAGTACCACGTGAGCCTTAAGAAAGAAAATGCACCGGGTGTAAGCATTGACACAGTAAAATCCCACCTTCAAACGCCTTGTATCTACTGAATCTCAAATACCTTGCTTAGGAGATACGGAGGCTCTTACTCTTCTTTTACGCTCTCGCCATAAGGTTTCAAGATCCCATTCCTACTGAGAGCGCTCCTCTAAGATGTAAGGTAAGGCGAGTGAAAGAATCATAAGCATTTTCCGTGGACCTCCGCTGCCTTCTAAACTCCAGAGCGCCGCGCTCAATGCAAAAAAGGTTGACAACCCGTGATGTGTATGCATTCGGCCGTTCCATTTCCTCCATTTAGCGAATATGCGAGGTGTGACACGGAGATGTGATCCGGTTCGAATCCCCTATGGAGTAATGTGGAGCAAGTCTACTCGCAAATCAACACGTGAGTCACTTCCAAAAGGGAAAGTAAGCGAAATGGAAGGTGACTCAAATGGTAAAAGAAATAGGAGGTCAATGAAAATGCAATTTTGTCAATTAATACTTTCCGTTGCAAAGTGGGAAAGGCAGAATTTGATCGAATTCAAAGCATTTCAGCACCGAGACGTAATCTCTTTGATCCAATATCCACTGCCTGGGTGAGGTAAAAGATTACATCATCACGGGGAGGTTCTCGTTGTGTTATATACTAATGGTAATGGTTCTTTTATACGTTAAACTATGCACGCGCTAAAATTCGTAGAATGTTTCCGAATTTTATTTCTCACTCTGCAATGAAAGCGCTTTATTCAAAAGTATTAAATATTAAAGAACTTATATTAAAGAACTTAATATAAATATGAACTTTCACGTGTGGTATAATGTGCTTAATTTTCTAGATAACTTTTTCTTACACATAAATTCGAAGAAAACTAAAAAATATTACCCGCGTTAAATGAGTATTATAGGATGTTGAAGAAGGTAAATGGTTGAGTAGCTGAAAGTTTTGTAAGCGGGGAGAAAATTTCACATCTAATTAAATATATTACGTGAAAAATAGCCGTGAGATGAAGGCTTAAACAGGATCTTAACGGGTCATGAGAGACATGGTTGGGCTATGATGCAAATAAATTATTGATTAACCACTTTGTAACCAACAAAATCTTTCGAATTTGTTTTTCGAAGGACCCCAAAATTTTATGACAATTTCAGCGCACATATCGTCGAATAAATCAAAACTATCAACTTTGAGAAAAGGCTCTTTAAATGTTATCAAGACATTCTTCTCTCTTCTCCTTAAAAGTTCATAAAGGTAAGGCATCATAGTTTTCCATTACCGTCGTCGGTGAAGCAAACAATGCCACTTGACCTCAAGCACGCGCACTGATTATTAACGCGTTAAGCAACTAAATATACTTAAGCGAATCATTCGGCCCTTTCGAGGTTAGCAAGACAAGATAACTGTCCCACTTCCAATAGATTTAAATTCGAGGCAACGCTCGTTAGTGATTATTTCCCACGACGTAAACGAATCGCACACTTTTTCTGAAGAAAGTAAGCGGCAGTGGAGCTGAAATTTCTTCTGATAATTTCTCATAAATATTTACCAGAGACAGACGAGAGGTTCTTAGATGCTCAATAATTAATTCACTAAGGACATTTAGGCCGGGTATTATAAAGAATGCTTAACCAGTGACGGGCGATTTTTGTCACACAACCAGTGACGAGTGGTCTAGGAGACAGCAATTTTTTAAACATTTATAAAGTGATTGAATGATACTTTTAACGACATTTTAATGCTTTAAACATCTCACCTTTTATCCACTAATTTGGACTTCAATTTACTTTTATGCTCATAACAACAAGTATTTAATTATAATTCATTGTTTGAAAATAGTAAATATTTGAAAGAAATTTTTTCTATTCTAAATAGCGTCGCATATCTATAATCAGCGACTTTTTCCAAAGTAATGCCTTTTATGTATGTTTTGGTGTATTGATTAATAAAACCTTGTGGAAAAGTTTTATTTGTTGCATTTTTCATCGAAACATTTAATCAAAAAATGGTCCAAAAGCAGAAAATCCTAAATACGAGTTATATCAAGTGTTGACTGGATTTTAAAGCCCTCTCTCTCTTCTATGAGATATCTCGGGTACTTCGGGGAGGTGGTTAAAGACATGTCAAAGCATAAAAGATGCTTCTCGAGAAATATTATGATTGTTAAAAGCGCTATACTCGCATTAACCAGAAGCTGTTTTCTTCGAATTAACTAACTGTTACGCGAAGGGCAGAACCAGAGCGGGAAGAAGCTATCCTCCCTTCCTCCTTAGGACTTCATAGCACCAGCAATCAGCCTAAGACAAAAGTCGGGAATCTTTTCAATCGGAAGGCTGGATTTACCATTCGTCTGCATAACTAAGGTTACAGGTGAACCCATCAGGCCCCTCTTGAGTTGCGTGTTCCTTACATTCAGATAGCTTAACATCGAAATTATGCACAAGATGACGAATTTATTCACAATATGAATTCAAATAGTGTATTTTTTATTTTATCTTCATTCAGCGCCATAAGCAAGTCGTCAGGGAACAAAATTACATAAATACGAGCATATGTTTCAAGAAGTGACTATAATGTAGCAGGTTCCTCACCTCTGGCCTAAGCCATCGAAGCTTGAACTAGGAATTGACAGAAATTTTTCTACGGATACTTTATACGTAATGCATTTATCAACACAAAACGGAATTGTTAACCCTTTGTGGTTAAAATGTAAGGTTCTGAGACTACTACTACCAATACTACTAAAAATAATGATAATGAATTCTTTAATGGAAACATGAAGATAACCCTAATTACATCAATAATAATCATTATTATCAGTGATTCCGTAAACAGATATATATTCGATTAGCCGGGACTCGAACCCAGGACCTAGGGGTTGTAGCTCTATCACACAAACTATTCCGTCACCGCGGTCGGCGTTGTTATATTATGTCTGTTATATAAAGATGATTATTTTACAAAATTGATTTAAATTGGCCCATCTTTGACTTATTATCCGCCCTATTTAAGGATGAAATTGGTTTGATCAAAGAAGAGAGCTTCAGCTAGATACTCATCGCTTAATGATTTCAAATTGAGAAATTAACATTGTGAAAAAAATTCCTTAATTACGAGAAAGGCGAAGGAAGTTTCTTAAACAGACGTCTTCTTTTTTGAGAACTTTCCTCCACGGTCGCTGAATGATGAGCGATAATTCCTCACCGGTAAATAGAGATGCTGAATCATATTATTTAGAGGAATTTCTGCGCATTTCTCGGTCTCCCTTACGAATGATAAATTTGAGATTTCACCTTAGAGCGAAAGAGTCACATTTCGCAGCATCTCACGCTTTCGAAGACCTTGGTACTTCGTTACTTTGATGCGAAATCACGTGTCTCCATGAACTCATCGCGCGAAGTGTCTCCGAGGGTAATTGGCGAAGCCGAGGGAAGACCAGCGCGAGCCGCGACCTGCAGAGGCGACAGTTTAATGGGCCAAAGAATGGCGGCGCAGGGTTGCACATCGAGAGTGAATAGGACGAGGGCAGACGGGAAACAAGCGAAGAAAGTGAGGGCAGGAGTGCAAAAGGCAATTCGAATGGTGATTGGATCAACCGCTACACGCAGCGCATCTATTTGCGGGAAAGTCGAGGAAAACCGGCGACGCTTCTTCTAGCGATTCCGCTGATTTGATGCGGGGGAATCCGGCGGGGTCGAAGCTAGAATTCTTGATCGGAATCGACCCCTATAAATGAAAGCTTCATCTTGTAGAATTTTACGTGACGAGAATCTGGGATCCAATAGATAATAAAACATTGGCACAATTTTTCTTGAGTTCGTTACTCGAAAAAAATTCTAAACGTGGAACTGGAAAGTGAAAATAGCAGTAATTTCTCAAATGGAAACAGGAATTTGAATCCACTACATTTTAATAATAATTATTACTGACGAATATACTCAACTACTCTCTAGGTGGGAGTGAAAAACATTTCGTAATAATTCCACGACATATTTCCTCAACGAGCCCGTTTTCGAGTAATACATAGTCATCATCAGGAAATGACTATGTATTAGTTGTAACCACCTGATGATGACTATTTCTTAGTTGAAACCGGTCGTGTTAAGGAAATATATTGTGGAATTTTTACCTTATTTTGTATTCCTGATGAAATTTCACAAATTGACGGCTTCTACCATTCATCATACTATTCTCTAACCGGAAAAATCCTATTTTCTTGGACACGAACCAAGGAACTTGAGGAACTCCAGCACACTAACCATTCCGTCACCGCGGCCATATAATAATGATAAAAATAATGACGTCTATTTAGGCGAATTTTAGTCTAATGAGACCATTCTTACAATTAATCTGGTAAAGACGAACACAACCATCCATGCCCTGACCAAGATTCGAACCAGGGACCTCAGCGTTGCTAGGCTAGCACGCTAACCACAACACGACCTGCTGAGATACAGCTGGATTAAGCTTAAAAATTCTCGACTCAAAGACGCTAATATTTTACGACGACAAATTGAAATATTAGGCGGAAAAGGGGGCTTTTGAACTCGGTACATACTTCGTCACGAAGTCCTAAACAAATATTACTCACAAGAGTAAGAAACATCCGCACTTGGTTTACTAGCAGCCATCACGAGTCAGTTTACGCAGAGTCAAGAGCTAACACACGTTGAAAAGCTCACCGCAAAAAAGGATTAGGCAAACCTGATAAATATAGCAAAGCACTGCAAGTCGGAATGTTTTCTTGTTCATACACTAGACAGTTCAATCAAAAACTATTCCTCGAGCTTCAAGTGAAGTGCATTTTTTACTTTAATTTACGAATTGGAAACCTTAATTTGACCATGCTTTTCAAAATATTCCCTCTTGACTGTCGGCGTGGAAATTAAGTTTATTATTTATTTAATTCATAAATCAATTAATTATTTTTAAATACATTTGACAGTGGCGTTGTCAGGGGATGGGTTTGGATGCCAAACCCAACCCAGAGCTAAATGGGTTTTTAAAAATGGAGGTTACGAGTGGCAAATTTTAATTGTTTAAATATTTAGTTACTCAGGCCACTGATGACTCGCAAGGAATGCACGTAAATATTAGGGCAGAAATTTGCCTTCTCCGGGAATGCAGGCAATTTTGCGTTAACTTTATGAGACAAATCCTGGTACTTAGAAAACATTAAAATTGATCTGAACTGAAAATAAATTATACAACAAATAGAACATCGACGAAGTTTCCTCTACAAATCTTAATGATTGCAATGTTTCTTGTCTTTTGATAGAGGATTTCCTTCTTTCTGTGTATTCTCTTTCTTATCGATCCCGCTCATGGCTGCGATTATATGAAAACAACTGAGGTATGATCAATGATAAATAACGGCAATGATGATGCCGTGTTATCGAATTCTAGTGAAATAAAAATTATTATGAATATAGAACGGAAAGTGTTATTCATAGCATCATTGTGTTGTTCTTACGAGGATTTGTTCCACTGATAGGATTCCGACTCTCTGTGGAAAGCAAAGATAAACTACCTCACTCCTAACTTCGCCCTACAGTTCTCATTCCCTGTTCAAACGCTTCAAGCGCTTTAGTTCAAAACCTAGCAATTACCAACAGAAGGTTCTGCAGGTTTTTCACCCCCCCCCCCCCCTTCTTGTAGATGTTTTCCTGTTGTGGATATTTTCCTAAGCTCTTCTCATTCGTTTTTATCCATAAAGTTTCTTCCTTTTTCTCTTCTTTACTGCTCTAAGCTTTCCTTTTATTAAAATTAAATGGTTTAAATACAAGAGGGGACTTTATAGTCTCGATCTAGCATATAAATACGTTTCTAATCTATTATAGCCGCAAATAAAAATTTCCAAATACGAGTGCTTTAGCCAAAACTTATGCAGCGAAATTCACGCAGAAAATAGAAAATTCTTTTTCTTGTAATCAAACATCTAAAATCGGATCCTAATAGTTCATTGGCATCTCTCGGATTCGATCGCTTCCCTAAAGGCCATCGATGTGGCGCATCGACGTGGCTCTCTCGGATATAATGATCCGACCATAAATAGAAAATTCTAACGAACCACTGGAATAATCACGGCCAACGATCATCTCGTTCGCCAATCTTTGATGAATAATAATAATGCGAATTTATTGGGGAGATATTTATACTATCAAGTCTCTTCTTATATCTAACCCTTCGTCATATGAAGTTTAAAAGAGATTGAAAAAAAAGCAAAGAAGAACACTACTTTGTGTGTTTAAAAACCTAAGTCAGAACTTAGGAAAAATACACCACAGCAGGAAAACACAAGAAGGGGAGAGTGAAAAACCTGCGAAACCTACTTATAGTTCACTAAGTTTTATGGAAAAGGCAGGTTAAGTCACTTCTGAAAAACAAACAAAATGGTAAAGATTTCATTTAATTTCATAACGAGACAAAACTATTGGAAATAAATTTTCGTAAAAATCAGAAAAGAATTTTATGATAAACAAATGCAACGGTTCCTAAAGACGTTAGTACTAAGGACTCAGGTTAAGCGTCAAAAACATAAACGTACATGTTAAGTTACGCAAACGTTAAGCGTATTAAAGTATAAAGGACGGTTAAGCGTCAAAGAAAAATTTCGCTTCGGAAACGGAAACTGCGACCGCAATCCCGTCCTACACCCGATTCACGACGAATCGCGTAATATAAGCAAGGAGGAGGAGATCTGCTTTCATATTTCCCGGATAATTGGAGCTCTGGAGACATCTGCGGAGAAAGAGGATGCTGCGAGAGGACTCCTGGAACATCGTACGGCTCCTCTTTTTCATCGGTGAAGGTGGCGACGCTAACGAATGCGGCTGAGAAGATGGGCTACTGGGGACAGAGGGAAAAATTGCCCTGAGCGAGGCATCGATCTCCATAAAGCGAGGAGTGCAAAGCGGAGACCTCGCGAGGAAGTGGCCGATGATGGAGCGTGGGCGGACGAGGATGCGAGGCGCTCGTCAAGGATTGAAGTTGTCGCTTGGAGAGGAGGGGGCTCTGGAAATCACTGTTGTTCGCACACTACAAAGGTGACGTCTTATGTATGCTCTGAGGTGACGAGAGGGTCACTTCGCTCGCGGCCGTGTTGCTGTAGAAATTCGATGGAAAAGTTGCTTTCGTGAATAAGATTACGAGGATGAATAAATGGCTAAATGTATACGTCATTTAAGTTTAAATTTTTACAGTGTAATTATTTTCATTGTAAATTCATCAAATTGATAGTATTATCGTTCCATTTCTTCCATAAATAGAGCATACATCCATAAATTATCTGAATTTCAAAGTTGATTGCGTTCATCACGTAAAATTCTGCCTTCGGAGAGTTTTAGACGGATTTCTCTCCCGACTGGGGGTGAACGCTATTGTAATATTATTGTTAATATTATTTTTAATGGTGAGGTTAGGCCCGAGTGGGCCTCTCCCCCACCTAACCTCATACAGTATTGTACACGGGTATTTACAATTTCTAAAAAGAATTCACAACAAATTTTAAATTCACAAACAAAAACAAAAAAAAAAGATTTTGTTTGGGAAAAAATCTCCACAACCGAAGGTGGTAGAGAAATAATATAATACTAGCAATATAATATTCACACACAACTTCTGGTATTTTCCTATTGTGGTGTACTTTTTCGTGTAAACAAAGTGCAAACTTAGGTTTTTAAACCGAAAGAGTAGCACTTATGTGCCCTTTTTTCAAGCTATCTATTTTAAATTTCATACGGCAATGGGTTAGATAAAGGAAAAGACTCGAAATACACAATTTGACCCGAATAAAGTCGCATTATTATTATTGTCGTTATGATACAAGGCAGTCTTTCTTTTTCGGCGCTATAAGGGCTACCAACAGACCAAGTAAACTTATAGCCCATACATACATAAAGAATAAATAAAATCCTTATTTACATAGACTGCAACACTACGAAGGAGGAATTCGCCCGAGAAAAAGCATTTTACAAAATACCAATGCACGAAGTATGTCATTTACGAAACGGATTAAATCTATCCAAACAAAAGAGAAAATTATTTACAAAAGAATGGGAAGTGTAAAATAAAGTACTGAATGTGCTCGAATACTTCAACACAGAAAGTTTGACCACCATTCTTCTAATATTATGACTTGAAACTATTCATCCATCAGCTCGTTTACTGTAACATATTAGGAGAAAAAGAGACTAAAATTCACCGATTCAGTTGAGAGCCTAACGCTTTTACTACTAATTACCTTATTACTAAAATAATGTTCATCAGCCTTATAGTACACTTAGAAGAACCGAAACTCGCTTGATAACAATAGTGAATGATCTTTAGAAGATGAAATCCTTCCTAGTAATATATTAAATAGGGCTTCTGTAAACACATGTCAAGAATGATAGCCATCTCATCCATCGAAGTTATTCTATGTAAATTATCTGATAGCCAAGACCATATATTTCTGACGTTCAAAATTAGCTTCGCTTGAGAATTTCTTAACACAAGGATTGTCAACGATATTGAAAAAACTCGAGGGCTCACTCCATCTCATCATCCATGGTCATTTAGCTTCATATAGGATCGATCTTTTTAACTTCTAAGAAACAATAGCACAAATGTAAATTTCCCTGGTAATAACATGCAGCTGACTCGTAAAAGATAATGCACAATAAAGCTGGAACAGGCTCGGACCAAGGGAAACAAAGAAAAGCGAAAAAACTCAGTCATTACTTCTGGACTAATTATAAGAGAAAACTACAAAAGTAAAAAGATGCCAGGAGCACGAACTGGAAATGCATACTAAAGCGTGCATTTTAATGGTTTACGTAAAAAAAGTAAACATCTCTTCATTATTCCTACAAAATAGAGCCTGCGAGACTTCATGAATGTACGAGGGAATGAAAAACAGCGAGAAGAATAATTCATTAGCGTATGAATAAATGGAAAACTTTTCTTTAACGCCGTTTACAGGAATGCCCTACTTCTCCTTTCAATTTAGCTTTGTAATTTAAAGAGTAGCGAATAATTTGAAACGTTCTCAGCCGCAGCCTACATTTCACTTTGCAAGAGTTAATGAACTGAGTTGCAAACTGAAAATCTCGAATGAATTACAGCTGGAACCCCATAATTAAATGCTCGAAGAATTTTAGTTGGGAATGGAACGAGGTGCACGCTTTTCCCTAATAATCGGGGTAACAGAAGAAAGTGTGAACGAAAGAAAGTCAAATGTCTTTATAACCGTTCCCGTTTTACTTCTTACACGAAAGATTCCTGAAATGGAAAACCTGTAACAATTCATCAGCTTTCTTCCAATTGGAATTTATGAGAAGAACTATCGAAAAAACTAGCGTCCGCAACAATGAAATGCGATGAAATGACGATGAGAAAAACAAAACCACGAATAAAAGGTTCCGCTATAACTTAGGAAGAATGTTAAATCGAAAAGAATTTGTAGCGATGAGAAAAATGCTACGTTCCATATCCGGAGGAAGTTCAGATTTAATAATCTACGAAATGAATTTCATTTGGCTGATGGAATGGATTTTCCCGTGCATTTTTCTCTTTTTCATTTTGGATATCAAGAATTTTTTATGGAAATATGTGTTGCGAAAGTAAGCTCCCGTCGAAAGGATTTACATTTTCAGGATTAAACGACGTTAACTTGAGAAAATTAGATTAAGTCGTAGAACAATAAGAGCTAAATGACAACCTTTACATTTAAAATATACATTAATTTTATTGATTAGTTCTTATTAGTCTTGCTAATATTAATAAAATTGTCAACGTATTAAAGGGGTTCACAATTAAAACTTTTACGAAATAAAAAATGAATATGGTTATGAACGAATGGAAAAGGTGAAGAATTTAATAACAGCACTTTCAAAAAAATATTACGTTTTTGCGTTTTACATGAAACTACTAGTTCAAGCAGTCCTAACTAGAATGAGTTCAGTGTCAAGGCAGATACGTTATAAAAAGATCCATTTCTTTCTGCAGACGATATGCGGCAGTAACAAATTACAGAAGTTGTGTTATACGCGACCCCTGCCATACAAATCGCAAGGAAAATGATGATATAGATGTGGATTACTTAGCGCTTTATACAGAGACTAGAAACTTAAATAATACATTAGTTAAAGCTGGAACATACTACAATAGTGAGTATCCTTGGCTATCCTAAAGAAAATGTGTCGGATCTGTTGCCCATGGGAATTATGTAAGAAGTTAAAAACCCGTAAGTTAAATTTTAATGAATTAGACAAAAGCAAAAATCTGAGAAAAAGGGTACTTCACACGTCAACATTCTCATAATAAGTATCGACATTTTAATTTCTAAAGTTATTTTTGTAATTCTTTCCTACGAGTTGATGGCAGGCGTTTCGGCAATTTCGGACGAAAGCGATCATTTTCAATCTATGCTAGGTTTAAAGTTAATAATAGTTAATACAAAAATATTCACGAAAATAAAATTTGTCTAACAAGTATTAAATACCGCAATCTATGGAAAACCCCTCTACCCTTTTCTTTAATTTCAATATAATAATTATATATTTGTTTTTTAAATGTATAATTATTTCATTTTTTAACTTTTATTTTTCTCTGTGTTTTCGCGGGTTTTTCTCACCCCTTCTTGTGCGGGTGGTTTTCCGCGAAGTGGGCTTTTTCTCTACCACCCACAGTTGTGGAGATTTTTTTCCACGAACAATCTCTCGTATTCCGGATTTGAATTTTTTGTATCTTTTTTTTTGAACTTAAATATCAATGTATATTAAGATACGAAGTTAGGTGGATCAGAGAGGCAAACTCGAGCCTAATATCGCTATCAAAAGCATTAATAATGATAATAATAAAATCATAAATTCCACGGAGGAAGGCATAGTTTCGTAGAACTCCATCACACCAAAAGAAAAAAAGTACACTCCTGTCTTCCTTTCATTTTAAAATAACAATAATTGTAGAACTTTCGCCCCGATTGTTTATTGTTCTAAATGCAAAATTTCTGATACAAGAACAACGTAAAACATCTATACAACATCTAAATAATTTCCGAATACATGAATAATAAAAATCATAAATTCCACGGAGAAAGGCGTAGTTTGGTGGAACCCCATCACATTAAAATAAAAAAGTACTCCTTTTTTCCTTTCATTTTAAAGTAATAATAATAAATGTATAAAATTTCCCCCGATTGTTTATAGTTCTAAACGCAAAATTTCTGATACAAGATCAACGTAAAACATCTATACCACATCTAAATAATTTCCGAATACATTAAGTTTTGGGATCATACCCACATGGCTAAGGATATAACGCGAATGACTTTCTCAAACACTTCGCCAGATCACAAAAGAATTTTTCAATTTCCAGCTGAAGCGTGACCTTAATTTTCCTGCACGTCGTTTCGAATTAGTCGTGCCCGACGAAAATCGCACAGTAGACACGGGCGATGTGAAGAAAAACCGTCATGGTGCCCGAGCGTTTCGCGTTCCTGAGCCCAAACACCGAGTGGGCTCGGCGAGAGAGTCAAGTTGACAATATTAGCAATTAGCGCGCATTTTCTTTTGAGAAATTCGAGCGGGACCTTGAGAAAGGAAAATCAACAGGCGAAGAAGGATTCGAGTACGTGCAACGCAAACATAGAAATGTGGAGAGATCGGATTCGAGGCGTGACACTGGCACATCCATTCATCCACTTGATCGGGTGGCGTCGAGAGGAAACGCAGCTTTCTCCCTTAGGCAAAAAGACGTATTAGAAATGGATTTGAGTCGACACGAAGGTCATTCGAGATCGACTGATGACACTTGGGAAATATCTATTAGAGAAGTCGCACACCCTTTCACTACAAAGGCTTGGGAAAACGACAGGAAACCCAATTCCGCACGAAAGCGAAGTTTGCATCGGAAAGCGCTACATTTTCTTCTCTAGGCGTAGCATATATAAAAACGATCGATAAGAATAATTTCAATCTTAGATGAAATTAAAGATTTATAGAGTATAGCTACTTCACGAAATGAATTAGTCGAGGAACTTAGATTAAATTATTTCGCATGAAAAAGAGGAATACTTCGAAGTTTTCGAAATTCGTTCTCAGAAATTCTTAAAAGAAATTGAAAAAACCTATGAATACAAACTAATATCCAAAATCAATTAGAATAAATCAGAGTATTCCGCTCTCATTTCTTCTCTGAAATTTTTAAAGATAAATGACTAACATTTAAGGAACGAAAAAATAGTTAACGAGACATAAATTAATTCCATGGCATCTAATAAAGAACCAGATACATATAAATTCGCACAATTTTAAGTACGTCAAAAACTATCATACCTGATTCGGATCGTTGAGAAATTCTTATTGATTGGTTACAGTAATGAGTACTGCACTCGTAATAGTCTTTCATTTTCTTTGTGTATTCGATATAAAAAAAAATAAGAAAAAGAGTCAGAAAAATAGAGTGACAGAGCTCTGAAAACAACTCTCTCACGACGTAGCAACATTAATGAAATATTGTATACCCAACCCCATAAAGGATAAGAAAGTACATCTAACCTACGAAAATAAACTAAACATCTTCGACCGATCTTAACAAACATTTCTGGTAGCTGATGAGCGCCAAGTTTAGTAAAGCACGTGCAAATAGCAAAAGAATAAGATAATGGTTGGCAAGGATAATGGCAGTGACAGGCCATTCGAGAAAGAGCACAGAGAGAAAGAGGTTTAAGTTATTAACTTTGCAGGGATAACTTCAACAGGGAAGTGTTCCTGTTCGATAAACAGAAAAGAAAGGTGAAATGCGTTAAAATTTCATCCCCCAAATAGACGCGATGAATTCCCATAAAATTCTGCTGGTGATATCGTCATCATGTTTCCGGAAATCGTTAATTCTAAAAGGGGCTCCTGCGTCAATCCGGGAGAAATTTAACGTTTCACGTCTAGATCCAATTTCTACAACTATGGAAAACCCCAACTATAACTAGAAAAAGACAGCAACCTGAACTAACCACGGAAAACTGCGGTTCGGAAATCCCGGTCGATCAAGAATAGGACAATGTACCTGAACAGGTGACGTACGAGATCGGAAACGATAACGGAATCCTGTGGCTTGGCGTCGGCTGTAAGCACTGGAAAGGATTGAGGAGTTAAATAAATAGGAAACAATTAAAAAGATATCTTTGTGGAAAAATCTTCGAGCTAAAGGGAAAATAATATCCTACATGTCGCCTAGACTGGGGATGGCGAACTTATGAAACGTTAGCCAACATTTTGGAACACCTCCGACGTTCTGACTATACTATCCTAGATAAATAAATTTATCGCTAAAAATATTCAAGCTTCTAAGTAAATAAATGCGGATTCCATCAATTAATAATATGAATTGATAACAAAATTTGTAAATAACATCATCCATTCATGTCGAATTATCGTAGATAATGTTAGCATACCCATAGTTTTGCACGAAATGGCACAGAAATCCTTTATTTTATCAAATATGAGACTCTTTCGACATTACGTTCACCATCTCTTGCCTAGATAAATGAAACAATCATAAATATTTGCGTCGAAGAATAAATTAGAACGCCTTCCCGCAGATTTTGAAACGTAAGTCGTAAACTTGGATTTATTCGCCTTATCACGATAACAAACACGACAGAATTTAACCTAAATATCATACGGATATAATTCTTAAAGATAGAGAACTAAATCAAATAACCGGTTATAAAATTTTATTCTTAAGTATCTACGAATTTTCAAAAATTTAAATAGCAATTAAACCGCTAACAGAAACTACCTCACTGTTGAAATTCACCGAGACATTCCATACAAAACCTCCATCATCTGAATGAGATTATGGTCAGGATCTTTGTGAGAAGACGTTATCAGAGATTTCTGATAGCTAAAGAAAGGAATCCACTGATAACGAAAGAGAATTACATACATTGTCTTGAAATTCCACAAAAGTAATCGATTGTTAATAGAGGAGATAATCCTAGGAAATCATCTTATCTGCAAGCGGATAATACAGAACACTTTAAAAGGGATTTAAATTCTATTTTGGAGTATGACTGTCATTTTTGTATGAGATAGCATCGCACTACTTTAAATCCGTAACATTCTTTTTAACTTACAAGATGCTCAAGTTAATACAAACAGTTATGGACTGAATAGGGCTGCAACAATACCTATCGCCGTCCATTTCGATTGGAATATGCCAAATTGAACCTTTCCGAATTTTCTACAATTGTATGCAATATTTAAAAATTTTCAACAGCAATGCTCCATAGGGGAAACCTCTGCTCCCAATAGTTCCAGCATAACAAAATTTAAATGTCGGAATAGCTGGAATAATGAATAGTGGAGCACAATTATCATAAAAACACGAATAAATACAGCAAATTACATGTGACTTATTTTTCTACCACAATTTTACAATGTTTCCAGCATGAATATCGACAGTCAAGAACGTATAACGGTCCGTAAATAAATCATACATTCCATACGACCATAACCTATTCTGATAGTAAAACAATGATATCGTACTGGAAGGGTAAAGGGAAGGAGGAATATCTGACGAAACTACATCTTCTCCAATATCCACCAATAGAGATATCTCGGAGATAAGTCTCACTCCGTTTTATTGCACACCAAAAGATAGGTGGCGCAGACTTCTTCTGTGAGGACCGTGGCAGCACCCACCACCGCCACAGTCCTCACAGAAGCTACGTGCCAGCAAAGATAGAAAAATATTTAACAGAATAGTGACGGCAAAATTTTCAATTTACGTCTTTGAACGTGAGAGAAGAAGGCAGAGGGCGACCTAGTCTACTATTCCATTAGAAAAAAAAATATTCCATGGCGAATAATATTCTCCTTTATTGCGAACGCCCCTTGTGAAGCGAAACATCGACCGATGACGTCAAAGTGCGCTGAATTCTTTATTTAGCTTGAAAAGTATTCGCGGGCAACACTCGTCTTTCCCGCGGGTCGCAGCTTGATGACCTCTTTCGTGGGGAATCGTCATCCTAGGTCAGATTTACCATCGATCTCCTAGGACCGCGAGCCCCGGGGCACCTCTCTTATCAAGCCTCGCTTCGAATTTATGGAATATTTAGCCGAACTCTTGGGGCTTTTTTTTGGTATCTCCCACTCGTCTCCCTCTCTTCACTCTCTCACCACCGCTTTCCCATTCACCCGCCGAGAAACCCCCTTCAACCTCTACGTGAAAGGGTCTCGCACAAGTCAATTCTCATGAATTGGCTGTCCATGCATGCAAGCGCGGACAACCGCTCTTTTTATTGGCACTACGGAGAGTCGAAGACGGTCCGGGAGAACGCAAAGGAAACTGATTTGTTCTCAGGAAATACCACTGTGGTGAATTTTCTCTACGCGGTCTATATATGTAGGCTGACCATACATCCATGTTTGATCGAGGGCGTCCCGGTTCCAACAAAGGGATTCCAATTTATTTCTGAATAAGTCGCTGGATGCACCCTTAAAATTAGCTAAAATAGAAATAATATCGCTAAAAACATTTGAAAAATGAAATAGCCCTATGTTGTTTCTATTAATAATAATAATAATAATTTAACTCAAACAGGTTGCCCCAATTGCATGAATTATATTAGAATAAACACAAAAGAAAATAGAAAAAAGAAATTACTGGAATATCAGTTGATAAATAGCATAAATTAAATGTAGAATATGAATATTATGCCTTTTCTAAACTAAATGCAATGCATAAAATCGACGGAGGTGGCCTTGATGTTGTGGAAATCCATCATGAAAAAATAAACATTTAATTCTTTTTAATGTAATGCTATTTTTATATTAATGTAAGAAGAACACGTAATGTTAAGAGTAGGTAGAGGAGGATGGAAAGCATTGAACATATTGCATTGAGTACAATAAGTCGCCAAGAGAGAAAAAAGGTCGTCAAAAGAAGGAAAAAGTCGCTAGATTTAGCGACAGTATCGCTAAATTGGCAACTATGCCAACATCTAATGCATGGTGATTAATCGGAAAGAAAACCCTTCGAAACGAAACTAATATAAAGCTCAAACATACAAATTTGGGAAGGTTTTAAACACAAAACATCGCAAATGAGCCGGATGCTGTGTCTAACCCAGAAATGTTCCTGCGCCTACCGAATCTTACATGGAATATTTTTCATGTTTCTAAGTGCGGAATAGGCTCAACGTATCTTACATTTACTTTGTTTCAGTCTTACTCATGGCTCTGTTCACGACAGCTATAGCATTCATTCGGGACACACCTCAATGAATAGTATTACACATATGGTCATTGTAGGGCACATACATTAACTGGTAGCATTCTAATTCAATCAAAATAGCAAGAGCTGACTACCTCATTCCTCATCTTGCCTTGTAAGCTTAGCATCCTCTCCAGGGCTTTTTGATAAATTGAGGCGATGAGGTTTAGTCCGGCCTTTAGACTGAATATTTCAAGGAAAACTGCCGTACATTAATCATCGTAAAATTCGTAACGTATAAACTCGGCCGATCCGACAATGAGAGAAAAATAAGAGAAATGGACGCGAGGAGAAGTTGTTTTAAGGAATCGCTTGTTGTTACCACGAACGATACGCGATAACAGTATGCTTAAGCTCGGTATTACATCTCTGCTACCGAAAAGCGGATTGCAGAGAATTGATGTAGATTAATCTAAAAGCCTCGAGGCGGATTCCAAGTAATTCCTCTTCAAAACTTAATTCATTCCCGTTTACGGACAAGACCTCAAACTACGGTAGCCCAATCAACATGGATCCCCTAAAGGAGATCCGAAAGGGTTTCAAAGACTCAAAGCACATGAAAGGGTTGAAATAGAAGTAATTACTAAGTTATGTTTCAGCCTAACTAAGCCTATATAGGGGCGGGTCAAGAAAATCTCCAAGGAGGCTACGATTGAAGACAATTTCTTTATGAATTGATCTCCAATTAGCTTTTTAAAAGCCATTTTATCGCGAAAAACTTAGTGGTTGTAAGGTGTTCGTGGAGAAAATTCACGATCTGATTTTAATTAAAGCTTCATGTAAGATCCTAGGCAAATCGCCAGTTCAACAATGTCAGCAAAAGTGGGCGATCGCCTCCTTCGTATCCTCGCTGGATCCGCTAATGAGTATACTTGGTCGACTTTAACTAATTAACACAAGGAAATACCTGGTTTATAATGACGTAAGTATAATATTTAATTATGGTTATACATTTTCCCATTTTTGAAAACCACATGGGTGACGAAGACGATTTAATACACACCAGAATGGATCAGAATGATCACGAAGTGTAGAAATTCGCCAAGGTCGATACATCGAGAATTGCAGCTTAAAAATACATTACACGGACAGTTCTAGCCCGCTGCAAAGCAGCTTTTGATTACGGCGAAATTGCTGGTCGTTACCAATAGTCGATACGAGCCTGTATTAACCTCCATCACTACCCGAACATGACTGACATTTAGGTTATGCCTACTCGAGCAGATGCGACTGCTTAATGCGCAGGAACGTGCTTTACTGAGAACTGGGCCGAACGAAATTGTAGAAACGGCCATGTATAAAAGATTGATGATATCGCTACGAATTGCCGCCTTCCCGCACAATTTCTTCGAGGATACAAGGAAACGATGCGTGACAATTTGATAAAAAGAGAATTAAAACATTCGATGAAGCTGCAAAATTTTAAAAATAGATGTATTCGAGAGCGAATCGAGTGAAAGAAATTCATAACCATGACTTTCTCTGTAGGGTGACTGGTCGAGCATCCATAACTACGCTAAACATCGCCCTACCGATTTGTGGAATGCACACTATTTGCAGCCCTCAGCTGTAGATTTAGCGAGTCAAGGATGCAATCTCTTACATTATATCAGTCTTCTGCATCTGCATCTGTACCCTGATAGCCGTCTTTCGTCATTCCTTTAAACTAAAGATAAAAATTTATATACTTCCTCAACAACGACGGCGCAGCAGCGTAATGTGAAAACAATGCAGTTTTTTTGGTCCAAAGATGGAAAAAATGAGAGGAACTACGAGGGTGACTATTTATATCACGTATTTATATCAGGGACGACACCATTAAACCCATTTAATAATTAATATTATTGAAAAACACACAACACCACCAAAAGAAGAGTTCGATTAGCCGGAACTCGAACCCAGTACCTTGAGATTGGCGTGCTAGCATACTAACCACTCAGCCACCGGCTGGTCAATTGGGTGGTCAAACGAAAGAAAACATCGCATATCTTTAAGCGCCTAAAGAAATTATAATGAAACCGTGACCCCAAGCCTTTTAAGCTTACTTTACCTTAACAACACAGCTTTTTGTCAAATCTTAATCCAATATTTTTCAATCGTTGGATGTTAGAGGGGTTCTATGCAAAGAAATAACCAACTAGTTCAATGATGAGAGAGCAAAAGAAGTTCTTAGCAAAATGAAGCCATGCTCGATGAAAACTTTTACACAAAAGATTGGCTAGCCCACTTTTCACTAATTAAACACAAAAAGGGTAGAAAGCTCAGAAAAATGCAATCTAAATAAAGAAGGTCCAAGAAATTCCGAGCTGATATAGCGTAATGAGATGAAAATTTTGCACAGCTTCCAAACAGCCGCAATACCAAAGCGTTCCAAACTTTTTTGGTAGGCCCGAAATTCGGAATGTTCAAGTACTTGGGACCGTATACGCGACCCAAATAACCGGTTTTAGCTTTGAAATGGGACGAGAATGCTACATAGAGCAAATTAGTTTTCGTACCGTCCATGTCAGCTAAGTTCAACCCAATTTGAGCTAACCCTACTCAAAAATACGTTACTGCACAGCGACTTGCAAAAATACATTACTGAGTGGAATGGAAATTCATTCGCAGAGGGCGCCCATTTGTTATGAATCCTTTTCCATTTGCATCTTTCATCAAACATGAAGCAAGAGATTACTCGCGGCTCCGCGCAAAGTATTGCAATTGCTTAGGAGAAACTCAAAAAATTAACTTCAACTTTAAAAATAACATTTTCTACGTAATCAACTCCCAATAAACTAACTTCTAACAGAACGCCAAATTAAAAATTTCATTCAAAGCGAGCATGAACTTCTTTAAACTTAGAATTTAAAAACAATAAAGATGTACTGCTAATTTATTAAACCTTGATGAAAAAAATCACCACAAAATGCATTTACGTTCGTACATACGGCGAAGTAATGTAGTTCATTGTCAAGGGTATCTCCGCAAGAGTCGGTCTTCGGCGAAATAACCTCGCAATGATTTATTTTCGGGCGATATCTCACGTGCGATTGTGCATAAAACAGTAGCGGAGGCAGAATAACTGGGGCGTAATACTCAGAGGCAAAACCTTGCCAATGAGCAGAAACTATAAATACAGGGACGCCAAGTAGGTCCTTAAGGTTTATTGTAGAAGAAAAACTTCGGCATACATTTCTGGATCCTCCTGGACCAAACAGATGACATATTAAGGCCATGAGAAGAAATATTGTACAATGAAGTTTCACTATCACTTACACTGCGCTGAGACATACGTAAGCGTGCACTTAAAAACAATACGTATTAAACATTGATGTATTAAACTAACCTAAACCTATAGCATTTCATTTTGTAAAGTATTCATCCAGAAATCTGGATGAATCTATATTCCCTCAACCATTAGCTCTCAGAGGCTTCGGAGAGAGAATGAGGCTCAGTAGACAATGTGAAGAGAGGAAATTTTCCTTTGCTTTCCTCACTAAGTCAAAATGGTATGTTTGGAAAACGTCCGCGAGAGCGTAGCACACTTTCTGAAAGTGAAGTGTTAACACTTTACTTTCAATCAATGAGGAGTGATAAGGACGAATGCCATTATTCAGTATAACTCATTACAAGCTTCAACATTATCAAACCTATGAACAAAACAGGGAAAAAGGTAAATTAAAGACACACTTATTCCATCTTATACCAAAAGGCAAGCGAAAAATACTATCACTGCTATATAAAGCTCTTGTAATGGTTCGGCACGGTAATTTATTTATTTGAAATGTTTTATGCTCTGGGGAGTTCCCATAGAGCAACACAAAAAAACAAGTAATGTAAAAGTACAAAAATGTATGGAAATACAAAAAAAAACCCCAACATAAATAAAAATTATACAGAAAATCAAAAGAGGAAAAGAATGCGCTGCAGAAATACAGAAATCTGTGGAAAATGCAAAAATTGCTCAGCAACAAAACAAAACAACAACATAAGTATACAGAGAATTTCGAAACCAAGACGGGAAAAAACAAGATGAAACTCGTCTAATACAAAATACTNTCGGCAGCTATTAGCGTAAATTATTCCAACAAAACCTGGACTTGTAATTTCTTTCCAATCCTAATAGAGGGCAGAGAAAGAAAGCGGAAGCGAGCGGTTCTTCGTGACAAGAAAGCATAAAATAAGGAAGACTTGTCGAAAAGAATGTACGGCGCGTGATCCGCATATGCGAAGGAAAAGCTTTGTAAACGCTGAATATTCCTTAAGATAAGTCGACGAAATAGCATTGACTCCGTCGAAAAGAAAACGAAGACCGAGAGATCGAGGAAATCTTCCGTTATACTGGGCGCGATGTTCGAAAAAAACTTACAAATTCCAAAAGTGGATTCGTAAGAATTTCCAGGAATGTCGAGGCTTTATTGGTAGATCATTTTTATTCGCTGAGCTTACGTTCATTTGGCAACACACACGCTCATCCCCGAAGGAAAATACTTCTTCGACGTTACATTTCCGAAAAGATAGGCTAAATGCATTTACCCTGTACTTCTGAGATCATTAAAATAAATATCAAAGCGAGTAGGAAAATTACCTACGAAATGTACATAAATGTTCGGTTATCAACTTCTTTGAAAGAAAATCTATTGCCAATGATTATTTGTATAGCCTTCGAGGGAAATCCCGATCAACAGTAGAATTGGTGAAATACCTTGGAGTAACCCTCACGAATAACTTAGATAAATATAACTCACATCCGTAATATATGTGGATGAGAACTCAAGAAACTCGAGTTCGTCAAGAGAACAGTCGGTGGGAGCGAAAAAAAAGTCCGTGAGCGATGTTACTTTGCGTTAGTTAGGCCTCACCTTGAGTGTGCATGTAGTGCGTGGGATCCTACGCAAAAGTGTTGGATTCGAGAACTAGAAAAGGTGCAGCGAAAGGCTATAAGTTTCCTAAAAAATTGTTACGACAAATCAGTAAGCGTTACTCAAATGCTTCAGGAAGCAGGATAGGAATCTCTAGAGTATAGAAGATTTAAACAAAGGCAAAATTTGCTTGATAACTTCAGAGAGAGAACATTTGTAGAAAATGTGACCGATGCTACGCGTCCTCCCGTTTACATAGACCGCTCTGATACGGCGAGAAAAATCAGGTAAAAATAGATGCTAGAACTAGTCGTTTCAATAATATTTTTGCAATAATATTTTTAATGCTATTTATTATAGCATCTATAATGATATTTATGATAATGTTCATGATAATATTTATTATAATAATATGTTTGCAATAATATGTGAAAGTAATTGATTGGGGTAGTAGAGATATGGTTCATGCACCCCCTGCCACACACCAAAAGGAACACGTGTAGAGGTAGGTAGATGGTTCAAAAAATTAAAGATGAACGCATTGTAAAATGATCAAAAAAAACTGACTGGGAATCGACAAGTGGGTCATTCTAAAACATGCTTTCCCGTAAATTACACACGTAGTTTCCGAGTCTCAATGGAGTGGGATCGTGGTTTACCGATAATTTTGGGCCGTGGGATCTCCGCAGACTCCTGGAAAGCTTCATTCGTCCATCGACTCGGAAGATAACGCAAAGTGTGCTTGTCGAAGGTGTTAACGGAAGGAGGACAACAGAGTGTGCGTCACAGATACGCCCCCTTTCAAATCAAATAGCCATAAACGCCTAGGGACGAGTCACTTAACAAAAGTTTTCCGTTCACGTCAAAGGTAAAACCATAAAAGGCTAGTGCGAGCCGGAAGATATCGCCAGGTGATGCTGTATCTGAATTTAATGAAGTTAGCGGCGGAATAGAATACACGAGAGCGGTTGATGATTCAGTACGCTGTTCCTTTGTGAATGTTTCCCCGTATACGACGCATTGACGGAAATTAAAATTATCAGTTCAACTCTTGTGACTCATTTACTGAATTCCAGAAGATGTACAAGCTTTCGTAGAAACATGCTAACTATCGCAGTGGAAAAATATTCGGCTCTTATATGAAAATTATGAGATCTCATGTTTCTACGGCTCATAAAAAGGCAATAAACTTTATCTAAATGGTTTCGACATAAGTTATTGCTAAAATAGCTGTTCACTGAATCTGCTACGTCTAACGTGAGATTTAGAGCGGAGGGTTTTTGCGTGTATTCAATTTCTCTATCTACACAAGTAATTTAATAATGTACTCGAAGTTAAGTTTCCTTAATTTCAAACGATTCAAATCACGTGATTAGAAATTTCCTTGGAGTGCATCTTAAACTTGGTCTACTTTCGTGTAAAACCAGTCATTATTAAAGCAGAAGAATGTATTTTCTCAGTACATTTGAAAAAGTAAATAATAATAAACAATTGGCCAAGCTATCCATCTGACTCTATAATTCCTAATACTAGGATACGTAGCATCATACTGACACTAAAACACTCACCAGGGATTTCAATAGAAAGTAAATTTAGATAAACCAAGGATACATAGATGTGAAAATTAGCGACGTGACCTGGACCGAGGCCTCCCACTTTCCGGCATGTATTCTAACCACTGAAAAACCATGCCGAGTCTCTTTTAAACTGTTTTTAGTAATGCTTTGTGAGCCAAAAACAGAGTAGAAGAGAAACAGTATATTAGTTCAGTGGTTACCTTACCGGAAAGTGGGAGACTTAGGTTCGAGTCCCAGTCATGTCGCTATTTTTCGCTTCTCTTTACCCTTGGGTTTAAAGGCGTACACATGAAAGTGCAAAGTAAACCGCCTTATCCTTTCCCTGGATAGTTAATTTTGACTGGAGAATAAGTACGAAGACTAAAAAAGTACTCCTCTACAGTATTAAGATCAAAATCATCTAAATACGAGATCCACCAAAAAGCGCGCAAAACCTTTCTTTAAAGAAACTCTAAAATATTCCCCAAGGAGATAAATTTGCCTATATTTGGAAAGGTCTTCCTCGGCAGCTATTAGCGTAAATTATTCCAACAAAACCTGGACTTGTAATTTCTTTCCAATCCTAATAGAGGGCAGAGAAAGAAAGCGGAAGCGAGCGGTTCTTCGTGACAAGAAAGCATAAAATAAGGAAGACTTGTCGAAAAGAATGTACGGCGCGTGATCCGCATATGCGAAGGAAAAGCTTTGTAAACGCTGAATATTCCTTAAGATAAGTCGACGAAATAGCATTGACTCCGTCGAAAAGAAAACGAAGACCGAGAGATCGAGGAAATCTTCCGTTATACTGGGCCCGAGGTTCGAAAAAAACTTACAAATTCCAAAAGTGGATTCGTAAGAATTTCCAGGAATGTCGAGGCTTTATTGGTAGATCATTTTTATTCGCTGAGCTTACGTTCATTTGGCAACACACACGCTCATCCCCGAAGGAAAATACTTCTTCGACGTTACATTTCCGAAAAGATAGGCTAAATGCATTTACCCTGTACTTCTGAGATCATTAAAATAAATATCAAAGCGAGTAGGAAAATTACCTTCGTTCCGAATAGAAGTCAAGCGCGTAAAAAGAGCAAATTCGTGTTTGGCATGCTCCCAACCACGATTCTAATGGCTGATTATAGCTGGGGAAATTCATTTTCAGAATAGGTAAAAAGGAACGATCATTTCAGCAGAGAACTCCGTTAATGACTTAAGCGGTACTAGATTCGTGACATATTTTTCAATTTTAGCATTGGTAGTTGACACGCTTACGCAATAATACATCTAAAAGACTTGAAAAAATGGAAAATTGAGTCATATATTACCGAGGAAACCGTACCTACATTAGAGTTACTTTACGATAAACAAATAAACGACAATAATCCTGAATCCATTCTTGAAATAACCAGGAAATTAAAACAAAGAATTAACGATCCTCCGGATGTTTTTTAATTCCATAACGTTCAAGAAATACACCTACTTGTACCCTTTACCTAAGTGATTACTTTTATTCGAGCGACTCCCATACGTACTTAAGTAGATCAATAAATTTTTCGCAAAATTAGTAAAGGCTACAAACTATGTCACGGATTAAATAGTAAAATTCCTTTCCTAGGAACATTCCAATCAAAAACACACAAATCCTACCTTTCATTTACTTACAACACAACGAACTCCCATATTGAATCTCCAAATTTGGGACCAAGAGATAAAAACACTTCGTAATTTCCACATTTTAAAGTTTTTCCTCTTATTTCAATATGTCTTTCCACGAAGTTCGGCCAGCGATAATAAACTATGTTCTAAATTTGCTTTCACTACTTAAATAACATTTTCCACGCAGGTCCACTCGGCATAACCCCCAAAGTATCCCCTCAAAACGTCATCTATTCATCAACGACCAAAGAAACGACCCAATGCCTCCTATTGACACTTACAGGACATCTCCCTCTTTAACAATCTCCAAATCATTCCTTATGAAAAAAGTAAATTCCCAACGCGATACGGACATGAAACAAATCTAACGGGACTGGAACTCGAATCCAAGTCTCCCAATTAGTGGCTGTTTGCTCTATCCGGCTATCTATCAGCTATCCGGCCAAAACATAGTTTATTTAATGAATAAATAGAGAAGAAAAATATACCATAAAACCCTTCTTAGAAACCGTACAATATAATAAATATCATTATAATATAAAATCAATCGAAGAAGCCTAAACTTTGATTACCTTGCCTCCTATTATAATATAAATAATAATACAATAACAATAAATATAATAATAAATACGGAAGAAAGGAAAAGAATCCACGGGGAAAGAATGAGAGAAGTTTGGAAGGTCAGAAAAAACCGTAAAAAATGAGTCAGAATGCTTTGCGTGATCCAAACAGGGTCTATACGCACCTAATAATAATAATAATGATATAAAAATAACACTGACACAATCTTAACAACACTTAATTGAAAAATGTTACGTAAATAGGTCTTTTTAAATCTATATTGTTGTTGAGAATTTTTTGAGTCAAACTCACGTTCTTTAACCCCTGATAACATTCACTGTAAACCAGCGAATTCGCTGTACGTGAATAAGTTAATCAAATCCATAAAGAGCCAGTGATCTAATGGTGGCATTTAAGCCTAATAGTGATGTAACGCGGCAATGATTCTCCTCTGCTTAACGGACTTGATTCTCAACGGATTAGAAAGGTGGATCAGAGTGAGCTGGCGTCACAGCCGCTGCCAGCGACTGAAGCGTATTAGGTGGTCATTGGCGGGATTCCTCCAGTGTGAGTGCCCGGGGATATCGCTATTAAAGGTCATTCACCTCGTATACAAAAAATCAAACTGATATGGAGTTCCAATGCAAGGACGTGAGAGTGTGACCAGAGAGAGATTCCTCCACGCCGTAAAGGTCGGATCTCTTGGGATGAATCCTGTATCATCGGGGTGCCTCGACCCGCGGAACAAACGCTGCAAGACACCTTTTCCTTCCGTATCCGAGCAATCGACTGCCGCCAGCCTTGGTAAAACGGGGCAAAACATGGCACGAAACTATGCTACGATGCTGTATTGAAAAGTCATAGGAGATCCCTATCTTGTGTGTATCTAGATCAGGGGAAGGATAGATGCTAGTCATGGTTCGCCATCGTCGATATGAATTAAAGATCAATGCACCGATGTTTCTATACAGGACAGGAAGGTATGGAGACGTATCGAGCTTTGTCTCGAAAAGGAATAGCGTGAAAGTTATATCCGTACGTAAGCAAGTATGAAATTTATAAAAAAGGTACTGACAAGGACTTTAATAGGAGGTGACTGTTTCATCTGAATTACTTATTGAAAGAAAACTGAACCAGATAACTCCTCAAGAAAATGATGAGAATAGTTTATTACGTTACGAACACAATGGTGATTTTCTTAACGAAGCAAGTAGCCTTAACACTTGAGGTGATAGTATTCCAAAAGGCTATTAGATAAATAACAAATTTAATTTCTCTATAATGTAGAAATTATTAATGGATCAGAGTGATAATCGCCTTTAATGCATAGCTCATAAATTTTATTCGGTGATCAAACATAAATAAATTTCGAAACAAGCTGGAGATGATATTCATATGTTTTCTTATAACGCACGAAGGTAACATTAAATGATAGTTACAAACACTAATACTTACACAATTTTAAGATTAATGGTTAAAATTAACGATGCTAAAGTTTCACACAAATTGTTTATTAGCGACCAGCTTTAACTAATATCAGCTAAAGTACTGTAGCCCAATTATTTTAAACATTGATGTTATGGAGTTTCACAAAGTCACGGCTGATTCTATCGATTTTAATTACATAAACGTCTGAAACGATAAAAATATCATGTTTGCGAATAATCTCTCCAAAATAAAGGGTTTGGCGCTCTTAAGCTATCTCTTTCTTTTGGGCCTGACCAAATTTCGCTATGTAAGGGACATTAGCGCAAAATAAGTTCAAAGGAGACTATGTATTTCCGAAGCCATGATTAAATAATAATACGATAAACATATAATACTGTTAACATAAAATACTATTGTAATTATTAATACGAAAAATAACGCGATTAACTTGCACGAAATAACAATTCTAAACACAAAACGGGCGAACAAAAACTTGAAAATCTTAACATTAACCACATATATGAATGAAGCATCTCCGGAAACTAATTAACGCGGTTTTCCTGCGACTCACATAACAACAGAATAACATCGGCTACGAGAGGGGTTCGAAATACTTTACGAGGGAATCTGGCAATGTGAAAAGATGCCGCCCTAGAATCGTAGTAGAAGGATTTCCATCGGCAACTTTGATCTGGCCGATTCCTCCCCGGACATGCTCTCGCAAAAGTGGCCCATTTTGAGGAAAGCATCAATTACCCGATGATATGAACGGCCGCTTAGTCACGCGACCCCCTTTTAGCGCGCGTACGTATGGCGGCGAATTTGCGGAGAAGTCCCTCTTTTGACGCCCGTTTCCGCCTATCTATCTGAGCTCTTTCTCAAAACCTCAACTGGACATGTTCCAACGAAATTTCGTAAACATCGCAGAGGCAATATAGACGCGCGGATGTTTAAAAGATCAACAACCAAGGACCCATTCTCGTCGAAACGACAACGTCCGCGATTGCGATGTTGACCTTTGGGCTACCGGCCAAGTTGAATTTTTTCATGTTTGTCCAACTACCGCCGAACAATTTTTATTTTCATTCTACCATTAGGGGCTACAAAACAATGGAGGTTTGACGGCTGAGTATTTTTGGGATCGCCTAACAAAAAAAATAGCACCGACGGTTATTTCACAAGTGGATTTCTGTAATTAATAGCCGTTTACTAGCAATCGATATATTATACGTTGAGTTTATTATATCATATATATATAAAGTAAATGTCTGTCCGTCCCCCTATTTATCTCAGAAACGGCTTGCCTTAGAGATCTGAAACAAACTGCATTGTATTTCTACGATGCTGAAACCCCCAGGAAAACTATTCTCATCTCTGTAAAGGCCCGGGTTCGAACCCAGGAGCCCATTATACGTTTCCATAAGAGATGAACGTAAATTACGTTTTCAGGACTTGCAGAGGTTATTACTTTTACAAAATTAAATTAGAAACAGTGGTCCTACTAAATTGAGACAAGTGTCACAAGAAAGGAAAATAATCATAGAATCTTATTGTAGTCGTGAAGCATTCATATAAATTCTAAATAGCGAGAACTTTAATAAAATACACGGAAAATTCGTAAACTTTTTAGGAAATAAACAACCCATGCCTTTGACGACCAAGGCAATAGTTGAACATTGATTTCATGAGTTATCCCATATAAATACAAGGGAATAATAGTTTACTTTTCCATAAGAAATGTACATAAAGTAGGCTTTCATGACTTGAAAACAGTAGAATAAATATTATAATTAATGGTAAGAAATATAGAGTTATTGTGATCTTACCACGGAATTTTGTTGTGCTTAGGAGGACCAGATATATACGATAATAAATATATTTTTAAACTAAATTAAGTTCCGTCATGCTTGACGGGGGCGTTTACTAGTTATTCATGAAAACTTAACAAGAATAACGTATTATCATACGTTATACTTGTTGAGTAAGTTTACATAATATGTTTATAAAATACATTTAACTGTTTCTGTCAGCATATAACGAAGTCTACATGATTAGGGGTCACTTTGTGGAAAGCCGTAACGGAAACAGGTGAAAAAGAAAAACTTAATATATTGCGGATATATGTGATGTGAAATGTGGATTCATCAAATATATTATGGAAAATTACTAAGATTTTTTTCTTTCACCTGTTTCACCATATAATGTTCAGTCTATTCATCATTCGTTGTAATTTATAGAAATACTACGCATTATAATTAAAATCTTGTTTGTTTTTTCTTGCCATAGTGAAACAACAGGGATTTCTGTGGGATGTATACTTGCGCATTATAAGAAAACGGTCTAAATTTTTACTCATAATTCCTAGAGGTGGCCTCAATCTGATATTTGCACCTACGGCCTCAGATAGTTTAAATCCGACCCTTCTCCAAAGCATTCTATTCCTTTAATTCAAACAAAGCAAGATTAAGAAGAAGTTCTAAGCTTGGAAGTCAGGTATAAATTGATTTAATCTAATACGGGATACGCAGATCTGATTTCACATACATATAATTACTTCTGAGTAAGCAGAATCCATTTTCATATGGAGCTTCAGAATTGGTCTAAAAGCTATAAATATTTTGGCCATTTTCCTTTGTTTCGTGAAATATGGTCTTTTTTACAAGCACGTCGTACACCATAGGGATATGAGACTAAAGAAATCATTTCCACATCATTTAGATGACAAATGGTTCAATTACAACAAAAAAATCAGCTAATCTGATAAAAAGTTTTAAGCATGTGATAGGAAGAATTTCGAAATTTTGCGCAGTCTAAGGGTTAACAATGATAATGATGATAAAAATAATAGCAATAACAAATAATTATAACAACTGCGTTAAAGTGGATTCCCTCAGGAGAAGAGATAATGCAATCGTTGATTTTTTTAATTCCTCATAAAAACCAACTTTCTTCGTGAGTCGATCCTTCGCAGAACACCCAAGAAACATCGGCAGCAATTACCAACAAACCAACAGATTTAACAAACGTACAGCGATTCAAACCAACACTAATGCAAGTGCTTAAAAATAGCACGTCGAACAAGTCTTGATTACGCTTCGGTTAACGGCACAAAGAGAAAGAAATAAATGCCAGCACCCACAAAGGGGTTCGATCCCACAACTCCTGCAACGCTCCACCTGCAAAAAGCACGAACGCGGGAACCGGGAGAGTACACAAACGGTCAAAGACGATGGCCTTTGGATAAAAAACCACTGGAGAAAAGTAGGAATCGCACTAAGCAGTCCATGCCTTGCGCGGAGCAGGAGTAAAGGGCTCAGAGAACGGCCATTCACGCTCTCATAGTCCTTCGGGGAGCGTTAAATCGATTCATCGGAGTGGGTTTACCTTCTACGAACCCGATTTATTTACACACAATCGTTCCGCCACGAATTCGTTGCGGCGACCAAAGACGGCAGCAGATCGCGTGCTCGGATTCCGTTATTGCGTTTTTATTCCCTCTATCTTGCAGGACGAGGAGAGCGAAACCGATCCGATGGACTGCGTGGTACGAGGAAAAAATTATGCGGATAATTTCCTTCCGGTCACCGTCTTGAGGCGCAATGATCTCAGTGCACCGCGGGTCGATTTGCGAGCCCTTGCGCGGAGTGACCTAGCGTAAATTTGACCTAATGAGCGCGCAATCATTGCATCTCGCCATATTTAAGCTCTAAATGTGGACATGACGACGTGTACTCGCAAAGTAAGACGAGTGATATGGTACATTAGAGGGTGCAATTACTCTTATCCGATCCCTTGGTTCTTTGGACGTCTCGAGACGCATAAATTAGGCGCATTACGAGCTATGAGCTTCGCCGTGAACGGCTTATCTCGAAACGCTTATAAGATGAAATTTAATACGGCGTCATAAGCCCGAGGGCAGCAATTCCGTCTCTGATGCAAGGAGTAATAGGTTTAAGGGAGAGCTATGATTTTCGAGGGGTCGCAACTCCCAGCATAATTCCACGCATCCATTACTGTTGCTCCGAGGAAATTCGAGCCCCCCAACTGCTCCTTGAAGAGCAAGAGCAGTGCTGTGGCAGATATCCACCTTGAAATTAATTAAACCAGACAGTAGAATCCTAGAGTGATGAGAATCGTGTAAGTACAATATAGGAGATACAATACAGAAATGTTCCATCCTTTCTCCAACTTTCGATCCATCTGCGAATCATATATCAAGTTGCCATACCACCCACACCTCACGAATGGTTTAATGAATATCTTCAAACAAAAAAAAACATTATTCATCCTTTTCTAACAGCCTTAATACTAAGAATTTATTAGATCGTACCTAAGATAAAGACAGCACATTACACAGATTCAGCATTTACGAAATAAGTTTTGTTGGTCGTGACTTAAAATACATCGGAGTCTAGGAGACGGGTTGCTACAAGATTTAGAGAACACTTAGCCCATCTCAAATCTGTTCCATTCTCCCATTCCAGAGCTGCCGAGCATATGGTGAAAATTGCCCACATTATCACTGTTGTTAACTTAAAACTAACCCACAGCTCCAACCCAAAACAAGGGAAATGATTTATTAAAGATTATGTAACAAAACTGGACAAACCCCACAATATTGTGGACTTAGTTTCGTTTTTTTACATAATATTTAATGAATTATGGAGATGTTCCACTAAATATAGCTTGATATGTTTCGTTGTCCAAGAAAAATGTTTCTTGAATAATGGTTTAAGAAGCGTAGCTCTTTAAATTTACATTTATTTTACGTTTTATAATATTTTAGAACGTTTTTTAATAGCCTTCCATTTAGGCGCAAACATTGTAGCACGCTAGTTCAAGCAAGAGCTAAAACGGACAGGAGAGAACAAACCGCTTCCTTTGGGTGGAGTAATTCTTGGCGCTTCGAAAACTTTCTCGCACATTACGCCTTATCTGCGGCATTCTCTAATCAGAGAAAAACTCTAACCCACCCTCAAAATTTCAAACCTCTTGGGAGTGTAACCGTGTAACCTCAACAACAGCAGAATATAACCGTAATCAACAGCAGGGACGCATAGTTTTGCAAAGTGTTATCGCAAAAAACATTCTTTTTAATAACAGGAGGTGGCGATAGAGACTTTCTCAACAATATTAACAGGATGCTCTAAATTTACTGGGATGCTGTGTAAGGAAAGGAGACTTCGCAGTCGACATACTGGGGTAAAATGGATGGAAACGGATACTGAAACCTCTGAACAAATATTTTCTCATGAGCCACAAAGAAGATTTAATAAATAAAGAAATTCTTTCGATTAAAATAAAAGAATACCGAAATGTTACACATGACAAATGACAGTTTGCAAATAATAAATCGTAGTTTACGAAACGTCCATAGTAGGAAAAATAAATTCGACATCACTAAGAGTGACCAGTATTCTTCCCTGAAAATTATAGCCTATCGTAGCTAGAAACCTCATAGGCTTCTTCTCAGAACGGAGTTTTCCGGAGTTAGACTATTTCTTTGATCAGGTCCCCGCGCGAGCTCTGTAATCGCTTAGGAGTATTTCAAATCTCCAATCTCTGTACGAAGAGTTTACTAGAATTTGTCATTTTTGGAAGAAGGATAAATCGACCAGATGCCATAAAATAGAACGGAACTTCTTTCACAAACTACACCGAATGTTCTTGACCCGTCCTTCAACTTATTTTTGAAGCTCGAATTCATTCAAGCGGAGAAATTACAAACGGGCAGAATTTTATCCTTCGAGTTTTTCTAACACGAATTATAGCTGCACGACCCATTAAAAATATCGCCCCGCAAACAGCAATCTTCCTTGAATTCTCATTCTCCGCATTTAAGTGAGAATATTAAAAAGGAAATATAAAATGATTATTAAAACAAGGGCCGATATCAGCATTAATCCGACCACAAGAGTAAGAAACATAGCCGAAATGAAGCCACAGCCGAACCGCAATCATTTCGTTTAATTCCCCATCACACCTTAAGTAAAATTCAAGCACTCTTCGCAATCAACCATAAACAGATTTAACAAAGACGTATCAGGGTTTTTACATAAAACATTACTCAAATCTAATTCAGCGTTTATATTACAAGAGGAGATTGTCGCAGTAACTGTCTCTCCATGACTCGATCTGAATCATACACAGATATTCAACGAGAAACGATTCTGATAATGATGCCGTTAATTTAAATGAATTTTAATCACATCGATATCGCTTTGCGTAGAGATAAATCATTCTCAACTCCACATATCCCACAAAATGTCATTTCCTTTGTAACAAACAACTTAGAAAAAATCTGCCATCGATAGATTAAAGATTAAATATTTAGCTCAAAAATGAGAATCGAGAAATGCATAAAATTACGAGTAATTCTTAAGGATTTCCTTTGATCAAACTGAATCATAACGACTAATTCGTTTGATTATATAGAGTAATTATTGGATAAATTATCACCATTTTAGCTCAAAAATGAGAATCGAGAAATGCATAAAATTACGAGTAATTCTTAAGGATTTCCTTTGATCAAACTGAATCATAATGAATAATTCGTTTGATTATATAGAGTAATTATTGGATAAATTATCACCATTTAAAGAGAAAAACGAAAATCATCAGAACTCGTCTGAATTCAGTCACGAAACCCCACTAAAAACATATGCGCCAAACATGTGAATGTCAGATGGATACATCCTATCCAAATGTTATTCCCGCAGTAATGAAAACATTTCACCATCGCGGCTCTCACGTAATTTATAACAAGGAAATAGACCCGATGAATGCATTAATGAGATCGAATGGAGAAGTTTCTAATTAATTCCTATTTCGCTCACTCTAACAACATAAAAATTCCCTGAAGCGATGTTTTGAGAGATAAAATTCATAGTAACATCTTCTTTCATACCATTCTGTTTTAATGGTAAACGAAGAAAAATAATATTTAGTGATAAATGAATGAAAAATAGCTTTTCATTCGAATACTCAACATTTCTAAACTCATTAATTTTAAAAAAATGAGGCTTAGACCTACCCTTTAGTAAAAGATCTCTCATATACTTCACCGCTCTAGTCGCCCCGTATGGAGCTATCACAAGACGCTGAGCATCCCTCAGAGTGGACATGTACTCTAGGTCACCAGCAACGCCCTCCACTTGTCAAAGGGAAAATTATTCACGCTTTAACTACACAAAATCGATAATGGCTCGCGTCTGCTTATTCGCCTATGAAACGATCAAAGAAAAACCCGGTGAATACGGGAAAGAATTTTTTCTGTTTCGAAATGCGTTACTTTGTTCAATAAATATGCAAATTAGCGATTCAAACAACTATTGTCTGGATATTTTGATAGGTAATTTTACCCGATGTAGCTTCCTAGTTCTAAACCCTTGTTAAATACTATTGTGATCCAGTACTGTGGTACCTCGACTAACAAAGATAATTCGTCCCGGAAACACATTCGTTAGCCGAAACGTGGTGTAATTAGGCGTGTCACTTCTCGCTGCCTTGAATATAAACAATCCATTTACGTTGGTGGGTGTCCCTTATGTGATGTGGTCAGCTCATACCTTTGTCACAGATACAGACGAAAAAGATGAGATACTGGAATAGCCCGACCGTTTATGTTTTCTGCTTTTCGTTAGCGCGCGCATCCACTAAAACAATCGTTAGCCGAATCCACATTCGTTATCCGAATTCGAAACACAGCGAAAAAGTCTTCGCCAGCCTAAGCATTCGTTACCAGGGTCACTCGTTACCCAAGGTATTACTGTACTTCACTTCTGGGACGTGTTGAAATTTTTCTTGCCTTCAATAACCATCACCTTTTTAAAATTAAACGTATCAAAATAAGCTACGAAGAATAATTTTTAATTATATTTAAAACATGCTCCTATCATCGTTCAAACAAATATTACGCCTATTTTTATTCGAATGCAGCCATCATAAGATTTTCCCGGTCAGTTTACTATTATATAACTTTCCGTATAAGAATACTTAAAAGTAACTCAAAAGGGTGTGAACCACACTTTCACAGTGTAATCCGTATTTCAAAATACATAATAATCTTCCTACGTCATTCATATCTCCATGAAAACATTAAATAACCACCAGCTTCAATTTATTTTCAATCTTAAAACCTATCCAAGTTATCGATTCTCACTATCGCAAAACTGATACGAAAGAATAAATTTTCCATAATTAATCAACCGACTAACTTCTTTCCTTTTATGAATAGTACGTACACAGCCTACCCCTGGCATCTACTTTCCTCGTGAATCTGATGTGCGGAGCAACCTTTGAACCGTGAGGCAGGTGAATTTCTTTAGAGATTTTCTTTCAAAGAATTTCTTTTGAAATTTTCTTGCTCGCCAAAGAACTGGAAAGTCTCTCAAAAGACGTGGATCGTCGGCCTTGTGGCCACCGGCACTTTGGCACCGCTTTCATAAACATGCCCATAAGAAATTGCACTTTCGATAAATAAGTCCTGTGCAAAAAATAAGGAAAAGTGAGCGAAGCGATAAATATTATAAAAAACTGCCTAGCATGATTCAAAGCGAGCTTACTTATACAAGCGTACACGGTGCCCCGGGATTGTGTATCACTTGGGCGCTCGATTCCTTACTGGTATTAGCATAAGTAGATCGCGAGCATCGACTAAACTGGCAGTACTCTATAACTGAAATTTCTATCCGCGTCAACGAAAACTCCCTCATTTGCACGAACCCAAAGGCAATCGGTTTTTCTAAAATGTAGGCCAACTCATGCCAAAACTCTTTCATATTGGCAAACGCCATTTTGCGAGGGACTGGGTGACAAAGGCTCTCATTCGATTACAGGCATTTCCCAGTAACAAGATAAATTAAATTTACGGCGTTGGAGATTTCAGCGAGCACCGCAAAAAGGGCTGAAGCTTTGATGCTAAATAATCGTTAGATTCGGCTTCCGCTAAGCTTAATTAAATCCTCAAATTTGATCCGCCTCGCTAACAAGATTACCGGGGTTATAATTATTCCATTAGATACTCAGGGGGTACAGATTCAAGAATCAATTAGCGCCTATGGATTTTTACTTTCTAGAATTTTATATGGTACAGGTAAGTAACCATCAGAAATTCTAATTGCCCGTAACATTCACTTCGTATATAATTAGCGATGTTCACTATACGATACCTCACTACTTCGACAGATCCCACAATGAGAGAGAACTGGACCCAATGGCAAAAAGTTTCAAAAACTTACAAAACGAATAAAAAATAACACACGACCGGTTTCGACGATTAAACGCCATCATTATTTGTTAAATAAATAATTGTGAAGAAATAGTACTATTTTCTAAGTGTCTTTCCATTACGGATTTCCACAACACTTCGCCTGAATCTGTGAAGTTCATCATCAGAAGATATTTTCATTGTTAGATACCGTCATATAAAAAAGAAAACAAGTAACATCGAAGATGCAGGAAATCAAAAGAATGATGTGAAAGAATCGACAGAAAAAAATTCAAAAATTAAGACCGACAATCGCAGCCACAGACCGGCTACGCATCTTACACCTCATCACACTGATTAGAAGCGGAATAATTAAACTAAAGCCGCAACGTTCTCATCTCTCAACCCCTGAATCCCTCCTAAACCGGGGAAGGTCAAAATTTTCGCGACAAAACTCCCCGACCGCTGACGTAAAACGCGCTACATCTCGCCATAAAAAACGCCTCTAATTAATTTTTTCGGAGATGGAGCCAACCCGGGATTACGTCACGAGATACACTTTATCTAAAGCGGGGAACGCTGCTAGACGCTCCCCTTTCCCGCCTCTCGGAGACCGTTCAAAATTAGCGAAAGAGAGGAAAAGGAGAGCGGAAATAGAAGGGAGTTGAAAGAAACGATGAATGGCGAAAACAAAATTCTCTTTCCACGGTGAAAGGCTTTCCGCAAAGGGACGAGGAGGAACGTGTGGGGAGGCGTGACCCTGTGCGAGCTCTCTGGGTCAGTGGGGCAATGGGTTTGGCTGGGAGGGAAAGGGCAGATAAAGGGGGAGTCTGAAGGGGGCGATCCCACGATTCCCCCGGGACCGGGTGAGGAAGGAAGGAAGAGTAGTTTACATAATTCCTGTGATGAGGTCGCGTGTATCTCCCTTTGCGGGCAGCGCCCCCCGACAATGTGACCGCTTTGCAAGGACTACGCGTTCGTGTTATAGTCCAGATACATCCGTTTCGGCGTCGCATTGGTGCGATCGCATGCGAGAATAATGAATCGTTTTATGTTTGGGCAATATCCTTTCTGCTGAGGGGGACTAAACCTGAAACACTTGGTAACATCCTGAGGATGCACGGCACACCCAAGGTGGAATATCTGGTTATAGTATATGTGGCTGCAGTGCATTTAGTTAATGAAGTACTTAAACGTCGACAGAGGAAATGGGTGGGTCAAATATTGAGAGGAGAGGCATTACTAAAGAATGTAATTGAGGGTGGAATACAAGGGGAAAAGCAGAGGGAAAAGCAACGACAAAAGTTGTTAAATGGCATTAAGGGAGGGGTAAGTTAACAGGAAGCGGAGGAAATGGTGTTGAGTAAGTAATATTAGGGCACATGTGCCAACTGAAAGAAAAAGCACTTATGTATGTAGGGCATATAGTTATAGTATCGTGATTATAATAATGAGAATATAGTAATTGTAGTTACAGCACATGTGGATGCAGCACATGAGGTTTTTATTTTATTTTCCAGTGCCTTCACACACATCCATTCATCGGAAAATTACAGGAAAGGCGAGGCGAATTAGAGGAGTAATAAATAACAATGGACGAACACACACAACCATACCTAACCTGAAAAATCCGACTAGACTGGACTCAAACCCGGGACCTCAGGGTTGGACCGCTATCATGCTAGCTACTCTGCCACTGCGGCTAGTAAAAGTGTATCAAGTGTAAATATTCTCGTCAAACCAACATTATACTGAAAATACTGTAAACAGAATTCGGATCCACATCATGCGCCAGTATTGAATCCACCGCACAATTGGCGGAACTTCATTCTTACTGACATTCGCTTCGTTATCCCGGAAACCACCGACCACAAGGTTACATACTTGCCAAGGCCCTCAAAGGGGATAAAGGGATATTTATTTACAACTTCTTCTTCATGGATATTCTTACATCATACCCTCTAATATGAGCACATTCTTTGGAAGAAAGGAGATTAGAAGATGAGGCTGTGATTGCTTGCAAAATTCAGAGAAAATACATTTGCGAAAAACATATTTGGTATCATGCGACCTCCCTATTATCTCGACCGATTCGAAAGCGTAAAATAATAGAAACAGATGCGAGGACAAGTAGTTTTATGGACTCATTCTTTCCGCGAACGATACGCGACAACAATAAGCTAAAGAGGTAAATCAACCGCTTGGTGTTTACACCTCCTGCCACACGCCGGAAGGCGGTTTGCAGGGTATTTATGTAGATGTAGATTCCTCATCTCCTTCAAAGAGTCGAACCAAAAAATTCTTATCTCCTATCGCATCCAACTCTTAGCAGGTGTCTTAGAACAATCATATTCATTTCACCGCCAAGTCGTGCAAATAACTTTAGGATGGAATCTTTGCGTAGTCGCCAAAAGAAATTAATACTCTCCACGCGAGATATAAGAACGAAAAACTTGATCATCGCTATCTGCCTCCTTACTTTGAGAAAAGGCAAGAAATTCCGACCGAGAGCAACAAAACTGAATTGAGTAATAGCTCTTTAGCGCGAATTATCACATCAACACTTCGGATCAGGAAAATAATGTGCAAAAAGTAAGAGGTTTCAATTATAAAAGGAAAGCACTAATCCCCAAAATTCCTACCGCAAAAATTCTGCTACATAAGAGTCACTTATAGAAACAAGGGTCGCACTTTCAGAACAAGAAAGCAAAAACATTACGGAGGGAGATAAGAGGAGCTCAAATATCTTCACCCTAACCTTGGCCAAACGAGGAAAATCCACAATGAACGGAAGTTAAAGAAGCAGGAAGTCATACATTTCAACTGTATCTTACGATAAACGCATAAAAAATCCGAACTTCTAAAACTCTTAGAGGCGTAGCAGCTGTCTTCGCCAACTTCACACCACGCAGCCACGAAACTACAATCTTCCCCAAGAATGAATTTGCTGGAAACATGGTAGATGTTTTATCTATGAGCAGCTGTCGTGTTTTTCAAGCGGGATCCATGTGCGCAGTTTTGATAGACGTGGCATACGTGAGGCAGCGGACTCCCTTGCCTCAAAATCAATAGTCTCCGAGATGTAAAATTTAATTTCGTGGGGTTTTTAAACGACGAAAGGTGGAGAGAGATAGATGGGGATAAAGACATTGTCGCCTTTAGAAACACTTCCATCCTGTGCAACAATAAATAGTCTTCATTGTTGACTTCTGACTTACGTCCAACAATTTAGGTGTCGACTGTTGCTTAGTAACGCTGTAGTAATTGCAGCATTGGTGTTTTAATTGAAGGAAAAGGGTTAAGGTATCTTTAAGGTGTGCGCCTAGGAATACTCCCAATGATACCCTTGCCCAAAAAGTCTCCCGAAAAGCATGTCTAATTCTTCTGGCACAATAACTCAACTGGCTAGAGCAGTCACCCGGAAAGTGGATCTGGGTTCGAGTCCCAGTCCTGTCAGACTGTTTTCATATCCGTTTCTCCTTGATATTTTGATCATTGAGTCTTCTTCTCTACTCCAAAATAATTAATCAACGCGTTGATTAATAATTACCTGGGGTTACATACAGCGTCTTATTAAGTGTAGACAGGTTTTTTTAACCCGTATAATATTTCCTTCTTTTATAGCTTTTTCTCGTTTTACTCCTAAAAGCTCTTCCTTTAAATCTTTCTATGATATAGGATTAGGTGTAAGAAGAGACTTAAGTTAAAAAGTGGTACGATAAAAAAGCAAGCATAAATGCTCTGTCAAATCTGAAGAGGTAACTCGAACGCTCGGTGTTTACACTCCCTGCCACACGCTGAAGGACGGCTTGCAGTGTATTTATGTAAATGTAGATGAACTAGTCTCAATCTCACCCTAAATAAAGTCGTTTGTTGTTGTTGTTGTCATTATTATTATTATCATCAGTGGAAACAATCTTCGTCGTTCACGATTTCAATTATTCCAAGGGAAGTTTTCGATTAATATTTTTAACACTTAAATAATTTTCACCCGAGTTTCACGTGGATTAAAATTATGAGTTATTTTTATTTGTAGAAGTTATTCAGGTATTCACTTTCCCCTGATTGCTCCGTTAAGAGACATGTGCCTCACCTGCTTTGAAATCGGCCCTCCATAAGAAGTTTATCCGCGGTTGCAAGCTACGGGTGATCGAGAATCGAGCTAATAAATGTTCAATTTAGGGCGTAATTGCGCAAGAGCAGGGCGGAAGAATAAAAAAGAGAGAGAACCTCAATTAGCAAAAATAAGCCCCTGTGGAGACCAGAAGATAAGAGCAACGAGGAAATTACGCGGATGAAAGGATGGTGAAAATTACTGGGATAACGACCGCCAGCCAAAGCTAAAGAAAGTGGGATACAATCAAGTTTACGGTTCCCTTATCCGGAATGAGCTGATGGATCTATTAAAAGCCCTTCCGCAGCGCTTAACCTTGCTTTAAAACAAATAATCCCCCAAATGGGAACCCTGAGAAGCGACCACCCACCGTTTCCATTCCTCCACAGAAGACGACTTGCAGGCTACAAAAATTAACCTTCCGCTTTTAGATTGATCCAGAGGCAAGGATGGGCTCCATTACCACATCTTAGCAATCCCCGCGTCTTAAGGTTTGAGTGAGCGTTTATGATGAGCCGAGATCGATCCTCAAACGCCAAGGGTTACGCTCGGAACCGATGCATTTATCTCGTTTCATCTGGATGAAAAAGGCGGAGTTATTGCGCATGTTCCCGAGTTACGGCCGCAATCGGATTGGAATGGTTGTCGTTCCTAATTGAAGGGCGATGCGAAAAATACTGCGGAAAGATGTCGACAGGAGTGCGAGGGGGTGGAGTATGACGTCACGCTCTGGAACATTGGAGTTCTGTAGCTTTAACTTCCAGTAAGACGTGGAAGCTGCCGGTAAAACTTCGGGGATCGCAGATTATGTGACTGACGGAAAGTCAGAAACATTAAGAATTCATCTAAAATCGATTTTTACACCACTGATACTAAAAAGTTAGTAAAAATTTGTTTTGTGGTTATTTTCTTTCTTTTAATATGTTTATATATTTTAGTATTTTAATGCATTCTTTTCGTATTTTTTTAGAATTGTTAAGTATTGAATTTTGATATTGTTATGATTCGATGCAATAGGCTATTTCTGACTGTATTTAAATCCTATTAATAAATAAATACATCGATATTCGAAGGCGTGATTCCGCGGAAAGACAAATTTAAATACAAGCAAGACGACAAGAGAAATACATTTTAAAATACTGGTTAAGATGCAACATTTTCAACACTTCAAGCCTGGAAATACAAGTACGCTTGCGAAACCGGCCGTAAACATGTCAAATTTTATGTGGAAGTAGTTTATCTGTCAATGTTAGTTATGGTTAGAGTAGTTCTTAACGTTCTAGGGTAAATCCCACACAAATTTGATTAATTTACTTCAGTTTACAATCTTTAGGAGAGAGAACTAAAGGTGCATTCGCGGAGACAGTTCAGAACGAATTCCGAACTGAGGCGCACACGCAGTCCTCGTTTTTAGCATTCGCGGAAGCAAGTGATATCGTCCTGCGCATGCGCCGAAGTTTCGAACTGGTTCAGAACTGTCTCCGGGAATACAACGTATAGGAAACTTTAATGAAAGGATTATTAGCTTAGAGCCGCAATGAATTGGTTGAAGTACGGCAGGATGGACTCTCTTCTTGTAGAATTAGAGAAGAGTGTTTAAATTTCCACAATTAAAAGCGAACATATATCGAGAATAGAGAATGACTATATTTATTAAGGTTCATTCCCTTTATATTCGTCACCTCCGGAATTGCTTGAAATTCTTGCAGCGAAATCTTCAATCAAAAAAGTTAGTATAACCACTCGATCTTAACGACGACGCAATCACGATTCACCATGCAAGCTACGTGATTAGGTTGGAATGGGAATTAGTGTGCAAATTTGCATCAAAATCATCATCATGGAATGCTAATTGCACTGCTTTCTCACCCTCCGCTCTTGAATGGAGCTAAATTCATGCATCGATATGAATTCATTTGGGGGCCTTGGGAGCATGGTTCTGACATTTAGATTGAACCAGAGATGAACAAACCAATTCGTGACGCTCCTGCTATAGAATGGCAAACATATTTGCATGTAAACACGAAGTTGACGAACATTAAAGGCGTCGCCCACATACAATTATTTACCAGGAAAAGCAGTGTGACGCCTGCTTGATTCCGAATCGTTTGATTGCCAAAGAAAATTTCAGAAGAGTAAAATTAAGTTTCGATGCAATACGTATTATTTTTTTCGAATTAAGATCTCAAAAATTGAAATGATACCAATAATGAAAGAGGAATAAACACGACTTTTACTCGTTACCACATAATTTAATAATACAAAACTTAGGTTTAAAAGTAGTCATGAAACCTAGTTCGTGTTCATTAAAAGCTGCGGTAACGAGTAAAAGTCGCGTTTATTCCTCTTTCCTAATGAAAAGCTACCACAAAGTTGAGGCAGAAACGTGGGAATTTGTAAAATACCAATAAATTTCGTTAAGCTGGAATCACCCAAATTCCGACATATACAATAAAACAAATGTGATTTGATATTGATTCACAGCCACAGTTGTAATTGAAAAGAGCGTGCTACATAATGGGCAACAGACATGCACTGGGCAAATCCAAAAACTGGAAAACGAGGGTAAAATCAGTATCCAAAAGCAAATTCAGGAGATCATCTCAAACTTGACCAACTCAAGAAGTTAGGCATAATCAAGAAAGTAGATTTGAGCTTAGCTACATAGACGATTTTAAAGCATCGTAGGGTTTCACTTAATGTATCCTATCGAAGCTTCACTCTTCACAAACAGGGACGGATTTATAGTTAGGCGTAATAGGCGCTAGCTGAGGGCCTAATCCATATGGCGAACCTCAATAAGGCTGTGCTAATAAATTCTCAAAAACAAATTGTTCTGTATTTTCGCTTCAAGAAAGAATTTTGTGTTTGATGAGTAAGTACGTAATGTATTTATAGAATATATTACATTTTTAATGCCACTATATAGAGTCAAGTACATCTATCATCCTTTACAATTTAGAGAAATACTACGTATCGTAATTCAAAACTTCTTTGTTTATTCTTTCCGTAGAGAAGAGAAAGGAATTTCTAAGAGGTACATATTTGTGTCATATTAAAAAAATCGAATTTTAACTCATAATTCCTAGCGGGAACCTCAATCTGATCTTTGAACCTAAGACCACCGATAGCTTAAATCTTTCCTTGTCCACAAACCTCAAAGAAACACATACTTCACTAAAATTATTAATCAAATTATTAGTACTATCATGTTTGCCGCTTTAAAGAATAAATTGGAGGAATAAAGTAAAATAGCCTAGGGTGAGACAATCAATTGAAGCAATAATAAAACCAAAATTTTAAAAGCAAAAATCACAAAAAATCATACAATATGTGATAAAAAGCTTAGCAGTACTTCAGCGTAGAGTTCGCGTATAATTCACGACACATAAAACCACCACCGGCGGGTCATTACCATACGCAAGCAGACAAACTCCATAAACCGAGAGACCGTCGAATCGCCCGAGGAAAAGTGTGTTTTACGGCGGCAATATTTCACGAGGCGATCACTAAAGCCACCATTGATAAACACTTTCCTCCCAGGCGAAAACGATGAAAAACGGGCGTCGGAATTAATCCCCGCGCGACAAAAAACCCCCAAAGATAGCGGGAAGAACTCCCATAAATCCCGCTTCCAATTAATCACCCAAACTAAATTTCCAGCGCAGATGCCTCGACGGAGTAATCCTCGACTTTTAATGATTTAAACCATCCCGCGCTACATCGATAAAGGGGTCACGGTCTGCTCCTACTTATATTTCAGCCGACGGCCAGACGCTGCTCATCTGTTTATCATTCTGGCCATGGAGAGCGGCTCTTCCGGAGATGACGAGGGGGCCATCGAGCGGAGTGGGACGGAAGAAAAGGATGCGAAGCGGAAGAGCGAGGGAGGGTTCAATTCCCTTTCGCCACCCACAGCTGCTGAGGACACCATATTAGGAAACTCTTCACCACCGCCGTTTCCTTCACACCCTCTGATAAACAGTATTGACTCACCACCAAGGCAGGCCTAAAGGATATTTGAATAACTTAAGTTAGATATTAGAGATTTCCCAGTAAATACTCTACATCTACATAAATACCCTGCAAGCCGCCTTTCGGCGTGTGACAGGCGTAGCCTGAGTAGGGCCCAAAAAGTTAATTCTTTATCATTACTAAAACAATATATCTAATAGTAAAGAAAGAAATATTTAGTGTACATGTAATAACATGAGTCCGTGTTAGAACGGGTCCGGTATTCAGCCAACACTTATCTTTGACAACGTAAAACGCTGTAAGAAGCAAAACAAATCCACTATAACTCTCACGCAAAAATTTTCGGCTTTGTTCACCACCAATGGGGTCTTGGAAACGACGAAAACGAGGGTCGCGAATGTATGAGGATTAAAGTTTAATCTTACTGCGGACCTAATGGTCACCATTATGAGGAATGCCCCACCGACAAGAATGACTCTCTTGCAGCTCCGCGGTCTTTTAATTTAAACGAGGGCGAGGACATGAATTTTAAGACGGGTTCGTTCCGTCGCTTTGAGGTTTCGAAATGGAACTTTTAACCTCCAGTGAAGTGGAGTTAGGGCTCAATTACGCTCCTGATTCAACCCGCATTTATTCCTTACGACTTGGGAAACCGACGCCGCGACGATATGGTGGCGGATGTACCGCAAAAATATTACCCAAAACTTATTGTGGAGGTAATAAGAATGTCTACAAAATGATTTCGACCTCACGCAGAAAAGCCTACGTGGAAAAAAAACTTCGATTTTCGATCAAGTAGTAGATACTATTAAATAGGCTTAGACACAAGTAATTTCGCACATATGAGCCTACACCGGGAATGGAACCCCGGACCGCTTCCACCAAAGGCGAATACGCAGCCCACTTGGCTGACCAGAATCAAATTAATATGGTTAAGTATTATTAAGTGGAAATTTAGGTATTTAAACCCACAAAGTAGTTCTCTTGTTTGCATTTTTTCCAAGCTAACTATTTTAAATTTCATAAGAGGAAGGATTATATGTAAGAAAAAATAGTCTAAACCTCGCCCAAATAAAAATGCATTATCATTGTATTATTATTATAGCATTTTTAACGTTCTTGTTTCAATGAGATATCGCTGCCATGCGAAACGGAGTCCATGATTAATCGAGAAACGCAAATTTGAGGAACTGAATAAAAATTATTGACTTTCTACAAAATCCTCAGAAAATAAATACACGAACGCCAAAAATTGGGAAGCCATGCGGAAAGAGTTGGGCACCCAAAAATGTAAACGAAAACTTATGTTATGATCCTCCCCGTTAAAAAGATCGACCAAACCAAATGTACTTTAATACTACTTATAATTACAATTACTTTGTAATAGTAAGAACCAACATTAAGAACATGCACTCCTTTCATCGAAACTGAGGAATTAGGAAGTAACACGAGGAGAAGAGCGTCGGACTGAATAGTTAACGAAGATGCCGAAGAACTCTCGCACGGCAAAGGTAGCTGCACATTTAACACACCTGTTCAAGTCATCGAGTTTACATTAATTTAATTAGCACCACGTAAAGCTCGAATTCAGGCGGAGGAATGTCTCGCTTTCGCAACACTCACGAGGAAATGAGACGGTGGAAAGGGCACTCGGGCCGAAAGAAATGAAAGAAAACATTCTGAAACAGCTGGAATTCTTTTCCGAAAACTTCCTGAGCAATGGGCAAAACGATTTCGCTCTTTTCAAGGCGACCCTTCGACGATAAAAAGGATCGTAGGCGCTGAAATTTACGGGCACTTTCCTTTTAACGGTCGAATTGCGTTACTGAGATGCCAATGAGAGGATCAGTCGAAAAACGAGGGTCTTGAAAACTGTTAAGAGAAATGTTCCCTCGAAATTCCAATGGAATATACCCGTGACATATTACAAGTATACTGCAATACACAGAGCTTGAACTGAACTTTGAATTAGTTCAATAAAATTCGTACCAAATACGTTTTTGACTCATCTTAGACAGCATAAGAGAGTATCAAGAAATGTTTATTTCCATATGCTCCGAATTTTGTTTGTAGAAAAATACATATATTCCAGGGGCGTAGCCAGGATTTGTCCACGGGGGATTTTTAGAGCCTAGAGTAGAGAGTTTAGAGAGATGTAGTAAACAATGCATTGCCTAAATCCCAGGGGCAGGAATACTTCCTTCCCAAACCTAATGAAAATAGAAATGATTTATTTTAACATGTATACCCTGCGAATCTCCAGCTGTGCTTGTATGCCAAAATTGGGAGATATGACAAGGTTTGTATGGCATGATTGCCATCCTCTCGCGTGCTTTGGTTTATTGTTGGCTCTGTTCTCAAAGGGAGGTTAGAACCCCCAAAACCACCCCCTTGGCTACGTCCATGATATATTCTAAAGCATTTTCTTCAACCAGTGACCCACGCCGAGAGCGATGGACTACGAGAATTAAAATATAATCTCGACAAGTCTGGGACACGAAATCAGTATTTTACACTTCTTTTCATCGAAAAATTAAGACCTGGGTTCGAGATCCAGTCGCGTCGATATTTCTTACGTCAAAATATATCGTTCCAAAATTATAGGCGGGAGATAGATGACTTTTCGAAGTTTTTTAAATAATATTTTCGCTAACGTTTTGATAATTTATAATACTAAAAGATATAATAAATATAATTTATTCTGATAACGAAGATTCAACTTGCACTGGTTTGTAAGTTGGCTACATATCTTGACGGAATGGTGGTCCGTACTAGCAATAAACGTCGAAAACCACCGCTTAGTAACAAAGAAATATAATGGTGAAAATGTGCTACAAAATCCAGGCAAGGATTGAGATCAGTTTTCTTCTAAGATAATATACGTAAATGTCAATTTTAATCTGGTCTTCCGAAAGTACTAACGCTTCTAGCACTACACACTGTCCGACTGTGAAATTGAGAATTACGGAATAAAAAGCTGGGAAGTCGGAAGTCCAAGTGGTCGTTAAAAGAGGAGAGCCTCTGCTCACTTTCAACTGAATAATGCATTCAAGAATCTAACAAATATTACATCAGCTCGTAAACGAAAAAGCTTATATCGCTTGAATGATTGATAAGCCACGGCACTTGCGGAAAGGAGTAAAACAGGGGACTCGGGAGAGAAGGCTGAATTCTTACGGGCGTTGAAACAGTCGCAGCACACAAATACAGTTCCCTTCAGCACCTATTACACTTTAGCGAACACACCAATTGAATGCGTGCCCTTTTTGGGCGTGACATCTGTCTGCTGCGGATATGAACTTGTCATTGCAGTTTTCGACCAGAAAATTTATTATCGTGCATACGGACTGCTGTTGTAACAAACGCCGGTGACCCGATGCGAAGACCGCTGGAGCGAAGAGTGATTTCGAGCGATGTGTTTATAGCATCACATTACCGCGACATATCACGAGCATGCAGCCATGGCCGAGGAAGCAGAGTGGGAACGCATAAACAAATCCGTGCGGATTCAAACAGAGTGGGCTACACACTGGCGAGCTACCGCCGAGCAGACCGGCGCTAATATCGAATGAAGGCAAAGTTAGCCAGTAGAGTGAACATCCCATGCAAAATTTATGCGCAACTCGATAACAGTTCGAAAACCTACGACCGCTTAATTTTAACGGGCCGACGACCCTTCGGTAACCGTTAAAAGGTAAAGCCTAGGCGAAAAGAAATCCCATCGTAATCCGGAATCAGCGGATTATGGATAACGGCTTTTAGCTAATTGGGACGAATGCAGATCCGCTCTATTGCGAATCGATTGGTCGCGGACGAAAGAAGGTCTCCTCTTGCGGCAATAACTTTGACGTCCGTCGTGATTGATTCGCCGAGAGAGCGGCCTACTGCTGATTTACGGTCGCCTCTTGAAACGGACTACATAATACACTTTTAGTAAGGCGGTCGCTCAGTCAAACCCACTTCAGTTTTGGCACTTCATCAAGCTGTCTTCGGAATTTCGCGGGCTTTTTCCATTAACGCGCGCGCGGCTCTGGAAAGCATCGGACGTGACGTAGATTGCGTGAGAATCTGTACTTTTTTCGGCTGATATTTTGAGCACAGAAACATGCTGGCCCGCTGAGGATTTCAAACCGGCCCACCGTTCTTTATCATTATTATTTATTTAATGGAAACAGGAATTACCCTATTACACCCATTTTAATAATCATTTACGAACGCAAACAACCATTTCCTAACAGGAAATATCCAATTAGCTGGGACTAGAACCCGGGACCTTAGTGTTGGAGCGCTAACCACTCCGCCACCGCGGCCTGTTGCTTCCAAAAGATATTACAAACAAGTCGATCACAGAAATTCTTATTCTCATACAAAAGTTTATACCGGAAAACTTACACAATCATGAGAATTAATGACATTTTTCGACTAAAGCTGAATTTGAATATGAATACTGATTGGCATTCACAATGCATACACAGTTTAGATTATATAAATAGTCATTAGTCTGCGTTAATGTGTATTTTAATGGAAAAAAACTGCATAAAAATAATTGTAAAAAACACGAAATACTTGTATGAGGTAATGTTAGCCTATACTAAGGGTTGCTCATCGACCCGCGTATATGATGAAATTCTAATGTACTCCTCCGGCCGAAGAGGATAGACAGCCGTAGAAAGAGTAAACACATTAGCACGAGGAATTACGCAGCCGAATGCTCTAAGGCAACCCATAAGGATCTTCGCTGGTACCATCTGCAAGGGCACAACAATTACGAAACTTGGATCTAACGATAGGTGGTCTAACCTTAAAGACCGGACGGCCACGTTACAAATTTTATCAACCGCTAAGCCAGAAAGAACCTCTAAAATTAGACAATCTTGATCGTACAAAAATTGACATAAGTATTAGTATGAGCATAAGTATTCGTCATTGGCGGATCCAGGAGGGGGGGAAGAAGGTAGCAATCGCCTCCCCACCCTAAAAAATCTCAAATTAAAATCAGATTGTGACGTTATTCCATGATCACTACACATCTATTACTTTTCTCGCGACAAATATGGCATTTAACAAGTAAATTGTAGTTAAGTTAACAAGGAAATTGTCTTAAATCGCACCCCTTCGGCAAGTAACACCCCCCTTAGCAATTACCCATCCCTGCTCTTGGAGAAATTCTTGATCCCCTGGTATTGGTAGGTATGTCTTCCGTGTTCTTCGCATAAAGAGCTCAAAAACGAAACAAAACTGAATTCTACATTTACGCATACAATTAAAAGTATCCCATCAACTCACTTCCATTTCACACCCCCCTTCTCTTTGTGGGTGTTTTCCTACAGTGGAAATATTTTTTGTGATGAAAAAATCAGTTTTTTTCCTCCACAAAACCATTCTTTCTTTCCATCCTTTATTTCTATTTCCACCGAACATTCGTACTTTGCACCAAATTCTTATAAGGATCAAATGGAAGTTTGGACTCTCTAGTCCCAATGTCGCCCAATCAAGACGATTGTATTGATTTTTTTCCGAAATTTTCAATGTTTATAGACAGAACTGATTCGCACACACGAGTGTTCTTGGCGTTTTCAAGTCGCCGATATGAAAACTCAACTCAAGCAAATGGCGATATAGACTCCAGACAAGGCAACGATTGTATTTCAATTCTCGTTTAGATTTACTTTCGGATGACATTGAAATGTACATAAAACTGCATAATGTGCTTTGGCACGCAGCAAATATGCATATAAATACTCACACGTATATTACTTCAATGGAGTTAGCCGAAATTGCACGAGAAAGGCTACAAACAGTGGTGGAAATCCTTTTCTTCAGAGGCCATGTGTATAAGTTGACAGCTTGTGTCATTAGCGCCTAATAATGAGAAAGGAAAAGCAATGCAAATTGAATGATATACTTCAGACAAGAATTTTGTTGTGTATCTCCGCTCATACTCTCTCACAAAACAAAAATCTATCACAGGTAATAATGTTCGTTCAGCGAACTACTTAATGTTGAGAATTGTCTATCCGAGAATGTTCGCGAAAAATCTGACAAATAACTCTTTTCCCTCTAGGACATAAATGATTGGGAGGAGAGAATTTAGGCATCTTCTGAAGCGAGTAGTTCTGATTCCTCTGCTTAGCAACTGAAGAATAAATGAACCGTTACGGTCACCATGTCAACAGTTGCGAGAAGTCATTCCGGATCGCATACATATCACATTATTAGAGATCTGCGCTAAAAGGAGATACAAGTCGTCTTTAACTAACGTAGCAACTACTCTTAAATTGACACGACAAATAATTAGAACATAAATGATATTAAAGAAATAATGAAATGTTAAGGCCAGAAACTAAAATATATGCGTTAGTTATTGAGTTACACGTTATTGCTTTCTTAAATGTTACTTCCGTTACACTGAAACAGAATGCTAAGAAAAATTGAAAACATTCATAAAAGTGTCAAAATTCGGTTTATGAAGGTCAACTTGTCCGCTGGAATCGGTTTTCTTTACATTAAAAATTCCGTTTCATTTTCAGTATTCCGTGTTTTCTGTAATTCACGCACATTATATCCGTATTGTTTTTTTTCAATTACAATATACAGGAATGATTAAATACCTAAATAATCACTTATTAGGAGCTTAAGATAGGTTTCTCCTGAAGATTAATATAAGTCAAGATAGGCAAGGAAGAGATCCTGATAACAACATATATGTAATGACTACATCTGTTTACTGTTTAGATTTTCAGAATATCTGAAACCTGAAAATATATCACCTCCTGCCACACGCCGAAGGCAGCTTGTAAGGCACATATGTAGATGTGAATTTAAATCATTCGATTACTAAATTTAACGTATTAATTAAAAAATGCACCGAAAAATTTTCGTTTTGTTAGATAAAGCCGATGGGAAGAGTAAGAAATCTCACTTAATCTATTAGAAACAGTATTTTCCCTTCGTTTCTAGATATAGTCATACTATTTCCCTGGCCTGACGAGTACTGAATCCCTGCATTGCAAGAAGGTCTGATTCTTGTCTGGTCTTGATTTCATCCCTATAACTGGCTACTTTACCGTGAGATTTAAATTGGTGAGAAAGAAGTGTGTCATTCCAGTCACAACCGGCCATAGGCCGCCCCCTTCTAGAGAAGACCCTGAGGCGAATGCCTCACTTGCTTACTGTCAGGCCCTGTTGCATATCAGCTTAACTCAAAATAAAACTTATTAATACTGCTTATTAAGAAAAACTTGGTAATAAGTTTATCCCTGCGGTTTGTTTGCTATGATTGACAAATGCCGGAATAAGGGAGAATTGCCTTGTTTTAAAAAAGACTATCATCTTCTTAATATTATTAATAATAATAATATTAAAACATCTTCATTGAATATTCATTCTTATTGGGCATGAATTCCCAGTATATTCTTGCGGGGAAACGCATGAACAGTTTCCCGCAGAGGAAATTCAATTCTTGTCTCCTCTTCCCTATGAAAGGACCAAGGAATTAACTTCGCTTGTCGGTTGTTTGTGTCACCGTACAACCACAAGCATCGGAATGCAACTACAATCGTATCTTTAATTCCCACCTTTAAACGTTCGTTGAGTAAGAAACGTATTGCAGTGATTTTTGAGCAGCGACTTGTCGGCTATTTAGAGGAGAGAACGTTGGTCTCCGAAAGGCAGGCCCCGAGAGCAGAGACCCTTCTTCCCCCCATTTACCCCTGGCGCCGGGATGGCGAGAGTCTCTTTAGAAGAGGTGCACAAGGGGTAGGGGCTGGCAGAGGGTGCTTAAACTACAATACGGTCTGGCCCATGCGGGGAGGGGGGAAATGGGGTGGGGGGCAGGCTGAGGGGGAGGCCAAAAGTCCACATTCGGTTCCACGGCGAAAGGGCAAAATCCACGAGGAAAAACAACTGGGGTGGAAGCAGACGTCATTGATGTAAGAAAAAAGATATTGGCGGGCATTGGATGCAGGGACTGATTAATTGTCGGCAGTATCCAGACATCATCGAAATAGGGAACACGAGAAGTAAATATCCTGGGTCTAGGAAGACTTTTTTCAGGCGTTGGAAAAATTTGAGGGAAGTTTTATTCTGGGAAATCGGTATAATGAGCGAATATCGATTTTTTGTATTTATCTGACCAGAAGCCTAAAAAGATAATCTATTTCTAAAGCGTGGGAGGGACGCAAAAACTCCTCTTCGATGTTGTTTATTGAGGACATCCAAAAACACTCCCGATTCTCCAATACTGAAGGCCGTTTCATTTCAAGCGAAATCGAGACAAATAACAATTTCTATTAATCTTTTCTAAATGTTAAAAAGTTATGGTAGCGAAAGAAAATATGTACTCACGGACGTAAAGCAAAATGAGTAGCGTAAAATCAGAACCTGATAATCGGCGGATTTTTAATTAAGCGTATTAGGCGCTAGCTGAGATCCTAAGCTAATATGTTCTTAATGGCGCAATGTTCTGATTTTTCGCTAGAAGAAGGAATTTTATTTGTTGAATAAAACTACATAATATGTTTACAGAATATATTACTTTACTTATATCAGTAAATTATATAAAAATTCCATCCATCATTCTTTTTAATTTANATATATATATATATTGCTGTTTAAATTCTTGTATCGTAGAATCAACTGCTTCGGCCGTGACTTCGTGGATGGAATCCACGAAGGAACAAAGAAAAGTCGAACTTTTACCAACTGCAATAATTTTTTATTTAAAAGACCACGGTCGTGAGTCGAAACCATGGTCGTTTAAATAAAAATTCATTTTATTTGTGGTTGGTAAAAGTTCGACTTTTTCTTTTCCTTGTTCCTTCTTGTATTTCTTTCCTTCTAGTTTCGAACTTAACATTGTATTGACAAAGGTAAAATGGAAGATTGGACTCTTTAGTCTCAATTTCGCCCAATAAAGACGATTGTATGCATGTATTTTATTTAAGGATAAATCTTTATAGGAGAAAATTTTAATATTTTATTTAAGGATAAATCATTATAGCAGAACATTTTAAAAACCAAACTTTTAGAAGATTGGTGACCGGTTTACAATGGGCCAAACGTTGGACCTAACTAATCCGAGGGATACAGCAAGTCTCAAAGATAAAACGCGATTAATGCTAAAACTAATGGCGGATCAACTGATGCAATTTTTTAGCAAGTAACGTAAAAGCTTCTCCCAAACATCTCCCTCTCAAATCTTCATTAACTGCGGGACATCCCGTTCCGGAGTGTAAATTCGCGAGAAAATCGAAGTTAACGACCCAAATTATCTCGTTTTCTTTCCAAATTCCGATAGAGAGGATGATGGTCCAAATATATTCGACCTTGCCAATGCGTAATAGTATGCAAAACGTTTCCCACGTCCGAGTTCCAATCCCGCCAATAGGCCGATGACCCATAACCGCGCCTATTTTAATCAAGACGAGATTAACTTAATCGTATTACGGGATTGCTAATTCCTTACGAAACAGCTTCCTCCGCTGGAGGAACGCCCTTGGTCCGGTTCAACTTTATCACCTGAGAAGCATCTTCGTCTTGTCCTGGATTCCGACCTCAGTTCGCTAACTAGATCTCGCAACGACAAAACACGCTCAAAATCATCTCCCGAACTTCCAACACTCAGATTACGATACAAAAAATGCGAACGCATTCTCTAAAGCTGTTACCAGTTACCGTTAGGATGAAAACGCTAAATCGTTACGATTCTTACGAGAAAACCTTAATTTCAGGATTAAATTTAGACCACGATGATTTTCGAGCAAAATTAACTTTACGAAAACTCGATGTTACAGAAGTGAAACCTCACAAAAATGAGGACCGAGAATCGTTAATAGAATATCTTTTATAGCTAATATTACGCATTCCAAATGTTTCGTGAGAATTTACGCCATGAATAAAATTCAATGCTATTAATTTTACATAATTCATTGCGAGAGATGAAAATTTCACTATAATTCAAGCATCGTAAGTAATTCTTTCCACGTAACTTAGACTATTAATACTCTTTATTCTTCAGGAAACTTAAATCCGTTAATAAAATATAATTAAGCAAAACAAGATGAAGCTAAGAAATTCATAACACCTGTCTTTCCTCAAGCCAGAAACTTATTTCCTGATGCGATAAAATCCATGACCCAACTATCCTCTCGAGGTGATGCTTTAACTATAGTTTTTAAACTAATCTTACCGTCATTTTGGCTTTACATTTAACATCTATGCTCGCGACATCCTTCATCACCCACCTTTTTACCCCATGCCGCACGCCGAAAGGTAGTTTGCTCGGTATTTACGCAGATGTAGATATATCGCTAGAGATAACTGGTAAAGAATTGCCACACTACCACGCAGTGTTCAGTTGCTCATATTACTCTAAAATTATATTGGATTAATCTAAATCAACCCAAAGAGAATCAAAGAAGATGCGAAGCCAAGATAACCACAAAAACTAAATCTATGTGAGTAAAAAAAGCGATAAGTTGAAAGAAAGGAATAAATATTATTACAGAATTAGACAGAAATCATCTTTTTCATTCCATGACGCGTTTCGCTTCAATTCCATCGATCGAGCCATTTTCCACTTTCAGTCACCAGGTAAATTCAGAAGGCAAAATATGAGCGCTCTAGATGGGAAATGATCTGAACGCATCTTCTAAGACCGCGATGTCGCTTATTTCTTGCGGGCGCATTTTCGATTACTGAAGCCAAAACAAGACGATACAAACCCTCTAGCCGGAGAAATTTAATTATCAGAAGTGGGTTGACGTTCGCTTAATCGTCTGTAACAGATAACCGCGAAGTAGTAAAGACCCTTCTCGTAAGATAAGTACGAACCACATAGCTAATTTGTAGGGAAACTAATTCGGGTGTATAAATATTTTAGAAAGCCATACTTCGTTTAACACTATTTTTCAGGGAATCGCAGCAGATGAACTGAAAAAAGTAAAGAATTCAAGGACAGATCTCTCTACTAAATAACCGTTCCACATTCAAAGCTTACGCCTTCCAACGGAAAAGTGAATATTCGGAAAAACAGTGACATGTCTAAGCCAGACAATGCTAGAAAGTGATTTAGCAAAACGTTATTAAAAGTAAATTCTTGTATATAACGAAAATAAATCTTGATTATGTGTATGGTTGTTTTATTTCTGGAATATAGTTTCGATTTCAATAGAATAGAGATTGTAATACCCAGTGAGCAATTAAGAAGAATCGCTGTTCCGCAGAACTAATTGACAAAATTTATTAAATGATTTCTCAAATCGATTATCCCTTAATTCCGTTAAGGAAAAATTTTGGTAATTGGAAAATGGAACCCCCTTCCATTACCGCCCACTCCTCCTCTCGCTTCAATTAACTAATTTTACTCCCCTTCCCCCTTTTGTCAATATCAAGGGAGTATATGTGTGTTTTTCAGCTTGTTTCATCAGACCTAATGATGATGCTCTTGCGTCGAGACCAATACTCTGTTTGTTTTAATTAAAGTTTGAATAAAATTCACAGAAACCGTAACACTGTGTGCTTTTCATTTCACGATGAACGATATATCTAGGTTTCACTAAGTGAGGGCGATGTACTACTCTCATATTATGTTACAACATTACGCATACATTATTATAATAGTAAATGCATTTATTGGGCTGTAAGATTCTAAATGTAATAAACTAAAAAACAACCAATGGTTTATATCTAATGTGTCAAAACAATTAATTCATTACACTATGTAGCACTACGTTACTATAGACTGGACACTACGTCACTTTACTTTTCCTCTAACAGGAATATTATCCACTGTTAGCATAGAAATAGTTTACCCTGTAATGTTAGTGGTATGCGTTTCGAAAAACTTGACAACCCAAGCCATAATTCAACGTAGTGGAACAAATTATTCGGACACTCAACCTCCGAGGGTTACAGGATAAAAGGTTTTCCTGGAATGAAGTTCGCGCAAAAAAAATAGGATGATAATCACAGCTGAAATATATTAATCGAAACTGTATTTTCTCGCCCACCGGGGAACCTGCAAAATATACAAAAGTTTATCCTTAGAGAAAATAAGAGAGATATTTCGTATTCAGAGGTTACAATTTTCCAACCCTCAACACTACAGATTTTCTTTCGGTTATGAATAATAAACTATAAAATAAAATCTCCATTTGTCGTCTACTAACATGATGGCGGGCTGGACCCCATATATCCTAGACTCTCTACTGCTTCTCTACTATACAAAATCATCGGAAATACAAATTATTAATTGCATTCCTTTCCTTGTTTCTGGTCTCCAGATCTCCCGGAGAAAAGGTAACTGGATAAATAATCACCCACAGCACTTTAAAATTAGCAAAATCCTAAGAGAATCACTTCTCGAATTCAGCAGAAGCGAATTCAATTGGGAAGAATCGCTGTCCTACAGAACTACTTGAGAAAATTTTTTTAAATAATTTCTTACAAACTACATAATAATAACATAATCTGAGTGGCCACATAGTCAGATTATCATCAACGAATGTCACCCAAGATTTAAGCTTGTGTTAGTGGATATAAGGGAATATTACACACAGTGCTGTAGAGGTTTCCTATAACATCGGTAATAAACATTAATAATAATGGTCTCCTTAATAACAGCGCAGCAACGCCTTCTGGTTGTGTGTCCCTTCTACAGCCTACCAAAAGTTTTAATTTCGGTATTAATTTTCTCGATCTTTGACCCAAAAAAATGCCGACAGGTAAATTGCCGTAGATGGAGACTGAACCCCAGCCCTCTACGTGGCATGCGAGCCCCTTAACATTTACATTAGTACCCCGCAACATTTACATTAGTACCGCCGTATGGCGTATGGCAGAGGTGTGAAAACACCGAACCTATTGTTAAGGAACCTCATTGGTATTCCCAATGCTATAAGACAAAAGAGATCAATAACAGCTATCTGTTCTCGCTATAATCTCGCGAAATCTCTTTGCCGTCTGTTTTCGAAAATCGCGCTCGCTGAGAACGGAAATTACAACATCGCGTATTTCGTCATGCAAATCAGCACTTACAAATTTCTGGAATAACTTGTGCCTATACTCGGTTCATCGATCCTTAAGAGATTCCCAGCCGACGGTTTTGATCATTTCAGATACACAGCTATCGAAACCATAATCTCCCTTAACGAACCTAGCCTCTTTACGTTGTACGCGCTCTAGCTCCAAGATCAGACCCTTCTCGTGTGGATTCCATACCGCGCAACAATACTCAAATAATGTACGAACGAGCGAGAAATAAGTCACTTCTTTGACACTCGATTGACTAACCCTGAATACGCGGTTATATAGCTTTAAAGTCCTATCGGCTGACCCCACTACGTTTTGGATGTGCCCTTTAAACGATGTTACTACTGAAAAGGAGTACTAAATATTTATACTGACTTACGAATACTAACGTTGCGCAACTAATGTAATAGGGGGTTTGGTTAAAGTTACGATCCTGGGAGCGGGTAACCACCGAGGCCGTTTCCTATTTTCCGACAAAAACTTGCACCGACGAGAGAAAACAGCCAAAACTGCACTCCCACTACTTTCACAACATAAAAATCGATCTTTTTCGTAACATCGAATGAAAGCAAAGCAGATTATAATTAAGCCTCCGGAGACCTCGCTGCGATCGAATGCACCCGAAATCTCGACCCGAATTAAGAAATTCCTCCAGGAAACTCGGGCGTTATGCAACCGTCCGGTCAGCGAGTTCTTTCGTCAGCCTCTGACTTTCGCCATGGATCCAAAGAAGAAAAGAGCCAAACAGGGAGCTAAAAAGCGACAGTCGTCCATCCCCGAGCGGGCACCCGCCGTGGGGAAGCGCGGTTCGAAAAGGGGGACGTGGATCTCGAAAGGGGAGCGAGTCTCCCAAGTGAGGGAGAGCGCTACGTACGCAGGAAGCGAGCGACTTTCGACATTACGGCACTCCCTCCCCTCCCGGCGAATATTTTACAAGGAGAATTCTCTACGCATCCTTGAAGTACCGACCAGTTATTCAGGAACGGCCTTATGCGGAGCGGTGAGGTTGGTAGACGGATGAAAGTTTTTCGGAGTGGGTGGTAGGGGGCGTTCTGGTGCTGGCCTTAATCCAGTGAACCAGGTAAAAGGTACGGGTTTAGCACGAAAGGGAAAACGTCCTGCTGTGTGAGAAGGAGCGAACCATGTACGAAGGTGAGTTGAAGAGGTGAAAGGGACAGAGCCTAACGCCAATATGGAAAAAGCGAACGAAATGGAATACCTACGTGAAAGTCTCCATTCCGAAAGAGGTTTTTCAATGCGGTGGAGGCGGTTGGAAACTGATTCCGCATACAAATTCCTCATTAACAGTTAACTGCCGAGTGATTTAAAAAAAAAATGCTTTTTGAAAGCAAACAAACGATATATGGCCAAAGCGTGTGTGCGGACATGATTTCGTTCATTAAGATGGAGATTGGAAAGCGAGTTTTTCGTGCATGTACTTGTGTTTGTCAAAATAAAATCTGCAACATTCCCAAAAGGTTCACGAATTAAGAAAAGTTTTTAAGATGAAAATCGAACCGCAACCTGAACTTCGCAATTGAATATAAGGATTCTGTTCAAAGCCAGAAATTTATCAAAAGAGCAGTAACACTGAATTATTTAGTCAAAAAAGCTTTCGTACTTTACTGACAACTAATCGCCGTATAAGATTTGGTTATTATATTAATGTTGATTATAAATATCGTATATTAATTATACGATTATAATATTATTAATAAAACGCTAATAAATAAAGTATCATTATGCTAATATTGATAATTATTACATATTGTGCTAATTTTGATGATGAAATTCGTTCTATAATATCTGTAAATCTATCATGCATTTTATAACCTTTTAAGAATAAATAGGTGTGAAAAATCTGATGGTAAATGGGATTGGGAAACCAAAAACAGATGGCAAATGACTGGGATTTGAACAAAGGTCTCCCAATTTCCGGGCAGGTATTCCAATCACTAAACTACAATCCTCCTCTCTTCCACTTTGTTAAAGGGAACCTTTGTTTCAATAACTACCTTTATATCGTTTAGAAACAGTTACATCAAAGTCAAATTTCAAACAAGACATACACTTCTTTGTAACACTTTTCAAAAAAACAAACCTTCTTAAGCTTAATTTAGTAAATAATTTTCAGATAAATAAGAACTTATCCACTACATTTTGATGACACTCCTGCAACAGATTCTTTCGGCTCTTTCTTTGAAACCTCCGAAAATGAAGATCGATCCGCCAAATGGAACCTCTTCAGGCCACATACCAACCTGAGGCCGAAAATTTGAACTGGATTGAGTCATAAGTATCAAGAAAAAGGTTCTTGTTCGTCTAAGGAAAACCCATCCTAGAAAGGATACGTGCGTTCGCATAAACGCGTGTGGCTCAAAGAAAAAGTCACGACCGGATAGCATCCCAGGAAAAACAAGCCGGAACTCGCTTCCTTCTCCCGGAGAATTTCCCAAGATCATCGTGGGAGCCTCGTAAGAGAGGTTTACTTACAAAAGGCTCTGGCTTCCCTCAATGTCGCTCAATGAGGGCGGGTGTGAGTTATGAAAACAAAGCGAGAGGAGTTCCGCACCAATAACACCTCCAACACGTGTCGGGCCTAAGGGCCAAAGAACGCCACGTTAAAAAGATGAGAGATCGATAAATTAAGTAAAGCTGCGTTTCGCTCGATACCCCTATGCCAAAAATCGTTAAAAACGAAACTACGTGGGTATTTTTTAATATAATCAATGTAGTTTTCTTTATTGCTCTCTTTCCGATGCCACTTACCGAAATGAAGCTTGAAAGGCTAACATGCAGAATTGTATTACTATTATTGAGTCTTTCGTCTATTTCTCCAAGCGCCATCTCATCCGATAAGCATGTTTTACTTGTAATATTCTTCACTAGATTTTTCATTTATTTAGTAGTTTCGTAGTATTACTAAATATCTTAGATGAAGAAATTGAAAGAGAAAAAGTCTGCCGCAGCCGGGAATCGATTGGGATCCTCCTTAGTACACAAAGTCCCATCATAGCCCAAGAAATTGAAGGAGATATCGTTCTGTCATGGTAGCTTAGAGGACAGAGCACCGGAAAGTGGGAGACCCGAGTTTGATTCCCGGCTGCGGGAGACTTTTTCTCTTTCAATTTCTTCATCTAAATTCAAGCATGTGAACCATGCGTTTTTCATCGCTTATCTACTAAATATCTTGACAATGGGCTATACGGAAGAAGACATTACCTATTCTCAATCTTGCTAAATAAAGATGTGAATTAGCTAACCAGAATGCTTATGAATGACATATCTTAATAAATCAGAAAAATATACATAAGAGTTGCCAGTGTATTTTCTTGAGTGTAAGCCTGAACATCTCTACCAAAATATATCTTTCACTGCGATGAACTTCCTCATTACATTTTTGACGAAGATCTACTTCGGTTCACAAAAATTGGGATCAATTAAAAATTATATTTTCAATTATTTTGTTACTAAACATTCGTGACCTCTCACCATGATAGTTTACGATATGGATATTATTAAGTAAAACGTATGAAGTGATGGAAATCATTAAATAGTTTAGAACCATCTAAACTTGAAGCCAATCGATCTTGCTTGTTTGTTCCATAGGTCGATAGATATTTGCCCTTGTTCGTATCAAACATTTGTAATCAAAGTTCCTAATACAGTAAAAAGGATGTAAAATACTCCGAAATTAATTAAAATTTTCACGTATTCCGTAAGTACAACAATGAGAGAAATTTAACAAACGCACCGAAAAATTCAAAGAAGAGTCTGTTCGATAAAACCGCCATCGATCCATACGGACACTTACAGTTATCGCAAAACGTTGGAACTCTAACTCGAGGCGCGGAATAATATTCTCGCCGATTGTATCCTTTTGAGTAATCAGTAAAAGGTGGCTTTTGCCAGAAGAAAACGTTCTGAAGTGTCGTCACAATGAAGCAACCGACGCATTCACATCTCTCCCTTCGCTAACACTAGGGAGTGGCGCTGAATTATTCGCCGAACTAGTCTTTTGGCAATCTCTTCGGACGACTGATGACGACTGCAGTACTGTAGAAATTGAATCACCGTCCTTAAAAGCCCTGCCTACCCTGGGAAAAAACCGTTCACGCTGGACAAAGTAATACTGAAGAGGAGTTAGCGAATGAAAAATGCATGGAACACACGAAAAAATTTGATCCATTACGTTGACGTCAAGAGGAGTAAATTGAAGGCGCTTCAAACCATGTTATTCAGACTTGCTCCACTTTTTAGAGTACACCTAAGCGCATAAACAGCACTGACTAACAACGGTAATAGATCAATTTGTAACGCTTGTTCGGCGCTATGAATAATCTCGAACAGTCTTCGCCTGAAAAAGTCCCAAAGCTCTCGAGAATAATCTCGAGAGAGCTTTGGGACTTTTTCAGGCGAAAACGTCAACGTTTATTACGGGAGGTATTCCTTTCTATATTCAGACTTAAAAACGGATTGGAGCAAGTGCCTCATTTTTTACGGAAAGAGATCGCATGAGGAAGATTCTTCACCGAGAATAGGGTAATGAATTTCTTGAGTTGGCTAAAATTCTGATTACACAATCGGTAAAAATTTTCCTCATATTCGAATTCGAAATGGAACCTTCTAATGTCTCCAAGTCATTGGCGTATCGTGACTCAACTTATCACATACAGAAGTAGATCTAAAAATGAATTAAAATTTCCAACGAGAGTAATGGAAAACTCATTACGGTAAAAATATTGACGGTTTTTTAAAATAAACATACAAAGGAAGGTAATGTATTGTGTCTCAAGAAAAACTTACACACGTAGACCACCATTGATGGCGCATCTCCTTAACATTATAACCGTTTATAACAATAACGAGTACATATCATTTATACTAATCAATACAATCATGAAACAAATATACCTTTTTCCAATTCGTTAAACATGTATTCCAGAAGGGATCTTCACATCGGGATTGCCATCACTTGGATAACAAACACATGTTTAAGGTACCTAAAAGTATAATGGAATACGAAACATTACATACACACAAATTACAGCATACATTTCAGAAGTCGATTGAACATTCTGGGAGATAACAGTACTATTGATTACCTACCAATGGCAAAAAAATTATCTTGATAACATCTCAGTTAACAATGAAGTACATCTACATTTTCAGAATGGAAAACATCAATTAACACGCTTTAATTATCTCGAAATTTACGCGAGGACTATTTCCGAAACTATGTTTATGACCAAAACGCTTACTATCCTCAAAAATGTCCCCAATTGCATGTTGAATAAATACATCTAAGAGAAATTTAAAGAAGCAGAGGGAATAATTTAGCTTTACAGACTTCAAGAACCATCGTGGAGGGCTTGAAAAGTTTTTGAAACATGAATTTAAAAATGGAAATGACAAGAGTAACGGTGGGAGACGGCGAATGATATATAATGTCCGAGGTATCCTTGAGATGAACACGAAGCCCTGCTAAGCGACGTTGCACGATTTGTTGTAACCTTCGTCCACCGATGATGCAATTGCAACTTTTGCCACTGACTTGTCAATACAACTGGTTTTCGCGTTTCCCTACTAGCGACCTAAAGAAACTTGTTTCACAGCTCCCTGCCAAGAGATTCCAGAGAGATCCCCAACATAAAACGGACGGACACCGGCTACAATAAGATCTTTGTACAGAGCCACAGAATGAACGGCCTTTTCAATACGCGACACAGAGTTGGTCAAAGACGAAGATAGATAGCATAGTCTCTTCTGCGTGGTAAAAGGACATATTCAATGGCCTTTATTGCAGGGAATGAAGGAGTTCGTCTGTGGCTATTCTGTGACACCTCTTGGAAACATTCGTTTAAATAAATGAGAAAGTTGAACTTCGTATTTTCCACATCATTTTATCATTCGACCGGCTTCGGCTATACACCCATCATCAGGTAATACCGTGGAAAACTGTGTTGTGGAAATCCTGTATTTCCGTGGGTTGTACTTGTATGATAGCTTAAGGCCGAAACCTGCCGTACATAAAAATCGTGTGGAAAATTTCAAGTTCAATTTTCTCATTTATTAAATAACGCTCAGCGAAGTAAGTTCTAATCATGTTGATTACTTTCGTATAAATATTTAAGGGTTTCTTAGACATTTAAACCATTAGTTAGGAATGAAAAGCAATTTTTAAAAATTCCACCATATATTTCACCAACACGACCGATTTTATCTAGTAGATAGTCATCAACAGATAAGAATTCATGCAAGAACAGAGTATACTTAAATAGGTGAAGGAAGGGATGAGGGAAATTTGGGAAAGGAAATGCACCTCTTGTAAACATACTCTGTTCATGTATGAATTTTTACCTGATGATGACTGAGTACTAGTTAAAACCCGTCGTGCTGGTGAAATATATTGTAGAACTTTTACAGTGTTTTTCATTTCTACATGATGGAATTCCACATAGCGACGGCTTCTACCGTTTATCATACTCAAACAATTGTCACCACGTAGCCATAAGTCAATTCTCGGCGGGAATCGAGTTCTTAATTCTAAATATTTTTCGTCTTATTATCTTCTAAAATCGCCAAAACTCTAGAACTATTTCTGGCAGACTCGGTACTATTCAACTCAATATCAATATCAACTTCTTGACATTAATATATTGGTATTATAATAGCCTGCTGATGCTATCACACTTGAGTATGTGGTCGCCACAAATATACTAGTGGAAACTACAATTTAGTGCGCTCTCTTCTCTTAAATAAAACGTGTTGTTGACTAGAAACAGGACCGAAATTAAAGAAGGTAATTAGGATGTTTGAGACGCCTATGAGTTTGATTTATTCCGCAAATGCCAAAACTATTTAAAGGACAAAATGTAGATACAAGGGCTTAAAAGTGTTAACCATTACTGTCACCGTAACATGAGCGGTAAAAATGTCGAGGAAACTTTAAGAAGGGCGGTGGAATTTAGTAATATCTTATTACTACTATTAGTTACGACTGCTCTATTTTGTTGGACAGCAAAATGAGAGCGGACGCTTAGAATTAGAGCGAAAAAAATATTTTTAAATATTTTTCTAGCAGAATGTGGGACTAAAACATTAGAATGAGGAAAGCCATTCTTTATATTTAAGGCTTTCTAATTCTGACGGGAGAGGAAAGAAAGGTTCCGCACGAGAATAGCTTAAGCAAAGGGGGTTTATATTAGACAAAAAGAATTGGTGCCAAGGACTTTAAATAAACCAAAAAAGAAAAGTAAACAGAGCGATATGGAGTTTCAAAATGTTATTGGGTAAAACGTGAACAATGAAAAAAGAATACAAAAGACCGGAGGCATGGGAGACAAATTAATCCATAAACATGAGTGGCTGAGAGAGAAGCAAATGAAGTATTAAATGAAAGCGAATATAGGATAAGACCAAAAAGAGATAGGCGAAGACAAAGGAAGTTTTACGGGCAAATCTTTTTAAGAGGATTAATTGTAATGGGATCCAAGGATGAGTCATCGAAATAAAAGTGAAGAAACGGGTTTTGGGAATTAAGTGCGGGACAGGTTAATCGTCAGGATGCAGCACTTGAAAGAACTTGCGCAGTGAACCCTCACTTTAAAGTGTCTACTTCTGCATCTACATATGTGCCCTACAAGCCGCCTTTCGGCGTATGGCAGGAGGTGCATGCACCACGACTCCTTAATCGATTACTTTCGCGTATCGTTCGCGGAAAACATTAATCTTTGAATTAATTCGTTCTAGCAAATATATCTCTGATTTTTTCTCTCAGAATAAGAAAGGCCTATGAAACAGTGAGGACGCATAATATTGGCTACATCTTCTACGAAAGTACCTTTTCTGAATTTATTTAGTAAAGTTGTCCTTTGTTTAAATCTTCTATCTTCTAGAGATCCCCATCCTGCGCCCTGAAGCATTTGAGTAACGTTCACTGATTTGTCGTGACAATTTTTTGCGAAACGTATCGCCTTTCCCTGTACTTTTTGTAATTGTCGAATCCAAGGTGAGGCCTGGCCAACGCAACGTAACATCACTCACGGACTTTTTCTTCGCTCCGACCGACTATTCCCTTGACGAATCCGAGTTTCTTAAGAGCTTGTCCACATATGCTACGAATGTGGGTACTCCATGTTAAGCTATCTGTTAGGGTTACTTCACAAAGTTATTTCACTATTTCTACTGTTGATAAAGCTTTCCCTCGGAGCCTGTACGAACAATCATTGGTATTTTCATTTTCAAAGAAGTTAATTACGGAAGATTTGTCAATATTTGAAGGACTGTCGAGTCTTTTTCTCAAAATTGTAAGGTAGTAGCACAAAAAACATCAATATCTAAATTACGCACCTAAGACACCCTACGCACGCCAAAAATAACTCATGATCGATTGGCTCATTCATAACTAAAAAGGATGAATTAACTACCACCATATACAATAAAATAAACTTCGAGCTCCTAAATTAAAGGTTATGATTACTGCCATACATCAGCAAATATTGTAATGAATGTTTATGAATGTTATGAAAATTTCGAAATTTTAGTGATAATTCCTCAATGTGATCCTTGCGCCTAGGGCAACTGATAGCTTAAATTCACTCGCCTATCCTAAACCAAAAGCAAAAGGAAACATTCCAATCTAGTATCCATTTATACGGTAGTAGTAATATACATTCCATCTAGTAGTACGATGGCAGTGATATTAGAGAGACTTAAAGAAACAAAGAGTTGAAAAGATAACATTAAGTATATATATAATCAATATAAATTGACCAGAAAGCAAAATCAACAAAAAGTTAACACCTTTCGGTTCAAGTGTTTATTTTTGGGCAAGTTCGCGAACGTTCGCGACGCTTCAACTCGTGCAAGGCGACATTTACTCATGAGGAAAACGCACTCAGACTTATCTCCATAACAACCGTCCGCGATCCGCTTGGAGAGAAATGTCTCCAAAAACTTTGCACTCGATCAGATAATGACAAGCGAAGTTCAAGAGTACTATAAGTGCTCCTCCCCTATCAAAGCTCCCCGACGTGACTCATCTCCATTCCGAGCACGCGCCACAGAATACGCTCCCATGTACGGAAACGAATGAAAATCCCTCTCTGGATGGCTAATTCAATCAATCGGTATGCGTGTGCCAAAGCCTTTGGGAGTGGAGCTTAACAAACGGCAGTTCCTTCCTCGACCCCCAACCCTTTCTCCAAAGCCCTTTGCCCAAATCACCCATCCGATCCATTCAAACGGTGCCGCGGTCGTGGAATACGTTAGCCCTCACTGCATCAACTCGCGCTTCTAACAATTCGCAGATTGATCAAATTCCTCTCGCTGCTTGGGCGGAACACACTCGGAATTTTGAATAAGATACCTCAAAAAGAGGACCGTGCCGCATTCTTCGTGCGACACTGTCCGTTGGAGCACTTACCGCTCGCGCCTAGCTTTGGAGATGATGGGAAGCCGTACACTGTGTAATCACTTTCTAGCGAGGGATGAATCGATGACGAGTGAGCGATTCTGTCAAAATAGAGGACCGTGCCGCATTCTTCGTGCGACACGGCCCGTTAGTGCTCTTGCCTATCGAGCCATACTTTCGGGATCACAGGAAGCTGTATGCTCTATAACTTCTTTCGAGTACGGGTGAGTCGATGCCGAGCGAATATTTAAGATAAAAATACATGGTTTCAAGTCGCTCACCGTTTTCCACCCAGAAGCTTCTTTAAATCGTACAGAACATTTCAAACAAAATTCTTTCTGTATGTAACTTTCTACTCCGCCATAAATCAGCGTAGCATCCATTGCCTGAAAAAATTCTTTTATTCTCGAATTCTTTACTGTTATTTACATCACCTTATCCCAATTCTAAACTGCGCTAATATTTAAAAATCAAACATGAAATTCGAATCCGACATGACACTGATTGTAATGAAGCAATACCGACTTGTTTAGAGTACCGATAATTCTGCGGCTAACATCAACAAACGATATTTGTTCGGAGCAAAGTGAAATGTCGATCCTAGAAATCTTTCCAACCTTTACTATCCTCAGCATTTTTATCCGAATGCATATTCCTGCGGGAACAAGTGGTAGGTTCGACCCTTAGTTTTCCAGTCAGTAAGAATCTTATTCATTTATTCGTTCCCTGTCGGTATTGTAAAACTGTACGCCATTCATTTATTCGCTGGCACGAACGGAGATCCGATAATGGCATTAACCCTCTCTCTCTCCCAAGGAACACCGGATTACTGCATCCCAAGCCTTTGCTTTGCCCTTGGGAGCTGCTTTCGAGCACAGCCGTGGCGAACTTCGCCATTAAGTTCTGCAGACTTTATACCATTGAGATTCCTCGTGGAACTGAATTTTAGCCCTCTGGAACTCAGAATTACACCCGCGAATTTTCTGGGATGAAATGGACTTTCCAACTGTTTAGTGGAAAATCTAGGGAATGCGACTTCTTTTCGCGAATTTAGACAGGACGGAAAGTTTAAGATGAGAGTATTGGAATTTAAATAAATTTCAGAGATACCCAACGTATCGCGGCGAAAAAGAGTTGCGCCGAATTTCATTATTCAGAAATATTTTTGCATATTATAACCAAGGAGGTTTTGATGGGATAAAAATTTGTGTGGCTCTCTCCCCAAAACAATTTATGCTTTAATTATTGTAGGACCTAATTTTAATAATAAAACAGGCTTAGAACACGTACTTTAACGCCTTTGACCTAACACGGACAAACGTCAAAGGTCTTTTAATCTTAAAACCATAGGATGAAATCCCAGTTAATAAGTCATAGACCCAAAAGTGGGGAATATCTTTACAAGAAAGAGCACAAGTAGCACTTAGACAAATAAGAAACCGTTAGGTAGCAATCGTTCCCCTGTAATCTAAAAGTTCAGCATCGAAATGAAAGTAAAATAAACTTTATAGTTAAAGAAGACTCACAGTTGGTATACTGTTATCCATTTCATTTTCACTGAAGTTTGTAAATATGACAGGGAAACAAAATTACATAAATACGAATAATACGAGCATTGCCGACCTTAGTGGCGGAATGGCAAGTGCTCTAGCTATACAAAACATTCCAAGGTCCCTGGTTCGAGACCCAGAACCATTTTATTGCTGCTGGAATTTGGAGATACGGCATTTACAATTTATTAATTACTTTTTTTCGGGCAAGGGAACGGACGCTTGTGACTGTGTTCGTCCAGATTATTAAAAAAGATATAATTGGGGTCTCCTGTTTCTATCAAAGATTTAACAAATAAATAAATAACTTATTTTCAGGAAGAAAAGGCCGCGTAGAACCCCCGAAAAGGCTTGATGTGGCCTAAAATTCCGTTATTTCCGTAGAGCATTAGAGATGCGAATAGGATGGATTAGGTTGTGTTTTTGGTGTTGATACACCCCCTGCCATGCGCCACTGGCGGCTTGCGGGTATGAATCTAAATCCAAAATACCCCGAAAATCCCCTCCTCCAACCCAATCTCTTACCATGATCTTACAAAATGATCGCTAATACCCGATAGAAGAGTCAAATATCAATTCCACGGCTTATTTTGGAAGTCCTCAATATTATAACATGTCAGGATGAACTCGGAGTCAATCTCCCAAAGAATTTGTAATAAACACTGATAAATGGGGTCCTTCACAATGACGTGGTGATTCATTCATAGGAGCACTCTGCTGAGGCTTCTAAAACGAGGGTAAACACAATCCGAGGCTTTACCCAGACTACGTGGCTTAGTGCTCCATGCACGTGAAACGCTGCTTACGTCGTATGTACCCACTAAACAGCTCCAAAGGCTTCTTCTCGAAAGAAAATACCGAAAAAGTCCCGTTCACACGTTACCTCCCATGCATCGAAATCGCCGTTTGAATGGCGAAGATGAGGAAAAAGAGAGAGACACACAAAATACGGTTTTCTACAAATAAAATTAAAATTCCTCCGTAGAGGAGAAGATGATTTCCAATCGTTTCTTAAAAGTTAAGGTAGTTGGTAATTAGGGAGTTACGTAGCATGCAGCGGCTAGCAAGATATATATGGACAAATTTCAATTTTAAAAAACACCTAACCTTAAATCTCTAAAAGATCCGACTATTATATGTCTATTAAACATGTGGCATCAGAATGATAACTTAAAATGGATAAATATTGAGACAACTTAATTGTTAGTACTCCCGTGTCATTTCATCGTAAATTTATCCCCTTCACAATTTATTCTTCACTCTTTTCCTCCTGGTCACAGTAAGATAAACTAGTTTCCAATTCGCCTAAATTTTCATTAAGAGAAAAGCAATTTTTTATATTGACACGCATTTCCACAAAGATAATCGATATTAGAGTAAAAGAGCAAACAAAAGCAGCAAAAAAAGAGCAAATACGCCGCAAACCGCCGTATGTAAATGTAAATAAAAATATATTGAAACTTTTACGGTTAAAGCTTTCACCAACTCATAAATTCATAAAATATTACAGAGCAATAAATGCAAGGCATACCGTAAAAAGTCGTGTTTTTTTAACCTTCGAGTGTTGGCTCTGAGTCTCAACCCAAATAGTATGGAGCCGGCTAGCACCTTCTTAAGTCAGAGGTAAATGAGGTACGATGGAATTTTTCGACACGGTCCATCATAAAGCTGCAGCTGAAAGCACACCAATAGAATGGTCAACTTTCTCCATCCAAAGGCAACCCCGATCCCCTGCAGCGCCCCACCTTTCCTTCGTCCGAAACCGGTTGCAAGTTGGGCCCGCGACCTTCTCCACGAGTTTGACCCCTACGCCCAATGGACAATGGTGCAGAGGCATCACGAATCAACCAGTCGTTGGAGGCTACACGGGCCTAAATATAGGCGTATTGCAACTCGCTGAGACTAAACGCCTTACTACGTTCTAAGGGACGCAAATAGAGGCTTGGTGCACAAGGACCTCATTGTGTGAAATACTGCTAAATGAATAACGACTCACCCAATCCAATTTTTACTGGTTCATTTAGATTTTTAGATTTAGATTCATACCCGCAAGCCGCCAGTGGCGCATGACAGGGGGTGTATCAACACCAAAGACTTAACCTAATCCATCCTATTCGCTTCTCTATTGCTCTACGACCAGAAGCAATTATCTGTTTTGGCGATTATTTCCTTGTAACGCTTGGTCGTCGCCTCTCAAAGATCTCTCTCGTTGTTTACCGGAATGACAATGTCTTCAACTTCCTCTAAAAATTCTGAATCGATGAATTAGTCGAGAAGCTTCTCTAATGATCTGCGGATGGAACGACGAGAAGGAACTATTACATCAAACAATCCAATAAATATATCAGAAACAGGTTATCAATGAAGAAAGGGGGAATTATAAAACAGGTGACTAAAGAAAGGTTAAAGGCAAAGGGAGGGAAAGTGACTGACTGATAGAAAAGCTTAGAAAGAAGAGCTCAAGAAAGAAGAAAAACACGGAAAAATAGAAACTTCGACGTAACACCTTAAAAGAATCTTTAGGGCTGATGGTAAACACGCAAATGTAAGTTAGGAGAAAAGATATCTGGCCAGTAATGATGAATGAACATGACATTTGGAATATTTAAAGGAGGAAAACAGCATACCATTTTTTGGAATGTTTAAGAGGAAAATGCCGTGCAAAAATTATGAAAATACAAACATCGTTTTCGGATAAGCATCCGAAACCACTTATTCCGAGTTGGCTTACTCTGGAGCTGCGAATCTGCTAGCAAGAAAGCAAAACTACATTTCCCACTTGAGGTAAAGCAAAGATCACATTTTCTTTTGACCTTACCGGGCTGTGGCTGAGAAATTCGCATTAAAGATAACAAAAAATGAACAATAAGTATATTATAAGAACGTTAACTTCTTTTATGTCGACTAATTTCTGATGATCCTCAAACAGATCCTATAATAGTGCCTTGGAATGCTCAAAATCTTTGCTTTGTGAAAATAAAAACAGGCAGTGATTAGTATCCAAAACAGCCGCAAATTAGCTGTCAAAGTTTTACGAAAAAAAACGGTGATAAATAACAACGCTTCTTTCCTTGACGAGAAGACGGATGTGGTGAGATTCATGGGGAAATTTTCAGTAATCTCCTTGTTTTCGCTGTCGAAATAAATCATGGCTGACAGATTACGGGGTTTCTTGAGGAAAGAGGAAGGTGCCCGAGCGAAAATTTTGCAGAGTGAAAAAGTAATATCAAGGTGCGGTAAACTGGTTCAGGAGGTCGTGAAACAAAGATCCGAACATCGTGAGAGGTTAATCCCCTCCAAGGCGCTAACGGCTATGCGAAAAGACACCTCTGAATTAATGTACGAGGGTGGATGTTCGTAAACATCCTAGTTACGTGTGCTCGATATTCACAGAGGGAAATATAAATAAAGACTCAACGCTCGAACTTCAATCTGTCCACAGATGCGGTAGCACCGAGAAAAATCCAGGGATGATACACAGACATGCATGTGTTGTAACGAGGTCTGAAACTTTTACGCCTAGATGTAAGGCGCTTGATCCTTATTCTTGCCGTTGATTTTTCTTTCAATTTAATAACCTCCAACTAGACTTAAACTTCGTCTAAAATAATTAGTTAATTGTGACGATTTTTAATTTATCCATGTCTAGTTCAAAGAAAAGGCAATCTTACTCCGTCCACAGAATATATGTTTTAAAAAACACAACTGTATGTATGTCTATATTTTCTATTGACGGAGTTAGAGGGTGTTTCCTTTGGACTAAACGTCTTACATCTACTTATATACCCGGCAAGCTTAAGTCGTAAATTTTCTTCAAAATATAAACTACAAATTTAAAGATCTTCAACTGAGAGAGAAAATTGTTAAGTTAGGAAATGTACTTCTAAATTTAACTAATACTGGCCGATTAAGTTACTGTTGCGCATTCGAGAGTTAAATTATTTTCCGACGAGTAATAGCTACATTTAAAAAATGATTAATAGCGATATGAATGCTGAGGGACTGGCGAGGGACGCAATTGTTAAACATACCCATCTGTCCTGAATGTAGTTGTCCTATCAGGGTAACTGGCGTTTGTCAACTTTTCTTGCAGCTTCCAATGCCCATGCCTATGTAAGTACCCTGCAAGCCGCCTTTCGGCGTGTGGCAGGGGGTGCATGCACCATGACTGTACTTCCTTAATCGATTAATTTCGCGTATCGTTTGAGGAAAAAATGAGTTCTTGAATCGATTCGTTCTAGCATCTATTTCCCTAATCTTTCTGACAGTATAGGAACGGCCTACGTATCATGGTGGACGTCTTCTTCCTACTTCTTCGTCTGTTGGATGTTTATCGCATACGGCGAAAATGAATTTAAACCATATTTTAGAGCGATCGTCAAAACTATGGACAATGATTATCTATGGGACACCGTGAAAAAATAATTTTACACAAGAAAGTTAGCAGTAGAAAATAATACAGCGATTGAGTAACAATCTAAAAGAGTAATATCGCCGCGATTCGATAAAACTTCTGAAAAACCTGAGATACTACCATAGCAACAATTCCAACATTTGATATAAACAGCAAAACAGCTGAAACTCGCATTCCTGTTGACATAGCTAAGCATTATCTATATCATCGCAGTGTTGAAATAATCTTCAGGAAAGCCCTTTTATCAGAGAGACGCTTATCACAACCTACTCTCGATGTTCCCGACTTCCCTCGTTTGATTTCTGCTCCAATCCTTTATTCCAGATGTGTTGAGCATCGTGTTGCAAGTTCTCCCTGACCTGCTGAGATAAAGAACCAAACACGACTCTTTTCAAGCCCTAGAATTTTCATTAGTTAAGCATAGAGTTGTTAGCATGACAGCAAGAACAGCGCAAATTTAAATACAATGCACAGCGTTCTTCGGTATACATGCCAACTGTCTAGTACTTCTGTCCTGGATGTTTTGGGATAGAAGTGCATCATAATTCCAAAATTTCAATGTTTTGTCTGCATTTTACATTCATGTTTTAAAATTTTTACTTCACTTACTGTTTCGTTTACAGAAACAAAAGATTTAAGTTGGGGATTTAAGATCGTCGCGCAATTGATTAAAAACGGTCTGTTATTCTTAATTCTAAACTTAGTAAACCATCGGTAGGTTTTTCCGGTCTTCCACACCCCCATTCTCGTGGGAGTTTTCCTGCTGTAATGTATTTTTCCCTCAGTGAAAACTTAGGTTTTTAAACCCACGAAGTTGTCTTCTTTTGTTGACTATTTCTATGCCAAAATTCTTTTAAATATTTTTCTTTTAAATTTCGTATGACGAAAGGTTAAATGTAATAAGAGACTTGATAGTCTCAACCTCGTCCGAATATAATATAAAAGTCACATTATTATTATTCTTTTAAAGAATCATGATATTATCATCTTAAATTTCGATAAATCATTTTTTCGAAGCAGTCCTTTACGACCGAGAAGTTAACTCCTTCAGTGGATAACAGCTATTGAAGAGGAGCAAGAAATAATTAATAAACTAAATTTTTTAGGAGGAAAACGTCAGGAATAGTGCCCGCCAGTTTATTAAAACATTTAAAATAAAAGAAGGAAAGGAGTGTACTTTTTCCATAGGATAAAAATTTTAAAAAAGTATAAACCTGTGGAAAAAGTTCACTCGTGTCTTCCTTTTATTTTAATGTGATGGAGATCCACAAAATTACGCCCTCCTCCGTGGAATTTGTATTAAAATGTAGTGTGGGTGTCACGAAACATTCGTTTCGAATAAACATATCTTGGGGTAACGCTTTCACTACGACACGCATGAGCATAAATTACGAAAGTTTAATTTCCCTCCGCAATTTATGCAGCAGTCATTCACGTTAACCTTGACACCTCTTGAAGGACTATGGAGAGCGCGCAACGAGTGGCAATGAGCAGATTCCCAAAAGGGATGCATTCGAAACGAAGAACAGCTTTGGCAATGAACCGCATTTTACGCACTCATTTGGAACACAATGAATCACTTGGAAAGAAGAATATGAATCATCGAGAGATAAAAGTAAGAAGATTTGAATAGGCCTTGAGGGATATCCGAAGATTGTAGTCAACCACGCGGTCGATTCAAAAGTTTTGAATAATTGAGAATTAAACGCGAGGAGATGCATCGCTTCTTACGCAAAAGGTTACAGCGGAAAGAGTTGAGTAACATTTAAAATTATTTCCATTCTCGGCCAACGATCGTCGCTTACATTCATGAGCCATCCGTGATGGAAAACAAACATATTCCAGTAATGAGTAAGCATTGAATTAGTTACGGACTGATCTTTACTGGGTTGTGTCCAAATCACAAATCACTAACTCTAGATATTCATCGACGGTGAATCCATAAGTAGTTTTTCGTAATAGTGAGGCTAGCTTCGTCGTCATAAACACGCAATAAGGCATTAAATCGTTTGGAACGGAAAAAGAAAGTAAAAATATCAAATAGGTGTTACGCTCTTGATCTTTATACCACCTGAATCACTGTCTCATGCTGCGGGTTTTTTCGCTTTCATAAAAAACTAACATCCGGTAAACAACGAGAGCGATCTTCGAGAGTCGACAATCAAGCGATACAAGGAAATAATCGCTAAAACAGATGGTTACTTCTGGTCGTTCTTTCCGCAGAGCATTAGAGATGCAAACAGGATGGATTGGGTTACGTCTTCGGTGTTGACACACCCCCTGCCATGCGCTACTGTCAGCTTGCGGGGCAAGAATCTAAGTCTAAAGCTAAACGTGTGTGTAGTTATGAACGTTAATTCCTCTCTCTCAATGAAGTAAACTGACAACCAATATATATAGACGAAATTGATATTGCAGCTCGCGCAAAGAAGATTCATATCCTAAAAACTTAACATCTCATGGAGAAACGAAATCAATGTTTGTTAAGACATGTGGGAAATCACACAATTTCAACAATCATCTTTCCTAAAACTATTTTTGGATGAAGAAACATTTATAGCGGAAGAAAAGGACAGACGACCTTGGTACTTGACCTCATATAATCGAATCTAATCCAGGAATAATCTTTCTCGATCGAAACAAGAAAAACCTCATCCACCGCAGTTTGCACAATAAACCACAACATTCCCAATCGTGATGACGCATTTTGATCGCGATATAGGTACCGACCTTCGGAATCATATTATCCGAGATACTAGTCGCTTTTCGATACCGCAATAAAACAAATATTTTAATAACCATGGACTCGTGAACAGCGCTAAATGTTACGGGAACGAAACGATAACCTATATATAACAATTCTGGTAAGAATTTCTATTAATAATAGCGAGAAATTTTCCATACCGGGAGCCCCGAGACAGGGGAAAGTAACGGAAATGAAAGAATACAAGCGATATGGAGCTATATCGATGAGAATAGCTTATTTGCGTGTGCGGCTTCCCTTATAAAGGGATTGACATAGGTCAGATACTCTCTCGGAACTTTTCCAGATCGATCGAAAAGCAAAAAGGCTCCGAGCTTATTACCGATCTGTTCTCCGTCTGTCAGCGCTATCTTTCATTCATACCCGCTTCAGCTCATGTCAAACCTCGCCACGCGGCATGGGATGTGAAAGATAAGATGGAAATGGACCATTTGCTGGCAGGTACATTCATTACCACTGGATGTTTTAGTATTCATCTATTTAGGAACGGCGAGCTTACGATGATGAAATAATGCCTTCAGGACGAAGAGCGATCAACACGAACAACGAATAAATTATTCCCTTTTATAAATGCAATCGATTATCAAAATGCGGAATCTTTTCACGCATTATATCTACTTCTTTCCTTTCACTAAAATAGCCGACGATCCCTAAAACACATTAAGTTTTACGCAAAGAAATCGTTTCATATGTAAGGCCACGTTTTCTTCTACAATTTTTCCGGGAACTTTGAACCGTGTCCTTCATCCCAATTTTTACTTTTACACATTCAATATTAATCAAATTTATCTAATACGTTGGGATACTTGTTAAAGCTAATTTATCATCAATGGCTAAATTTATTTATGTAAACATTAAATTCTAGTGAATTCCATTCCTTCAACCAATCATCGTATAATTCAATCTTAGTTTAAATTGACTGATATCATTTAGAAATCATTCCCCGAATAATACTGATTTTATTATATACGTTTTTAATGACGAATTATATTGACCTAGCATTCTAATTAGTTAATCATATGAATTTCTTTCTTTAAAATGTTACGTACATATCTTAATCACGTACTATCCAGGTGCTCAATAATAATAGACTAAGAAACAATCCAGGTGATCGATTAAAACAGACAATATACTAAATACATTGTAAATGCATTAGTGACACTTGACGAATTATATTGACCCAGCATTCTAATTAATTAATCACATAAAAATTTCCAGAAAGAAATTGATTATTTGGATAGAACAAGATAAATAAATATGATATACATAGTACCCAAAGCATTCAGATTTTGCTTAGACACATCGATAAGTACTGTAAGAGAAAGAGGATCGAGATTAATCCGAATTTCATAAAAACAAAAACAATCAGCTACACGAGTTCAAATGAAATATGCATCGAGTAAGAGAGGGACGACACCGCAGGAAGATAAATTAGATTGAGAAGTAGCTTCCAATGCCAGCGTATTTGCCAGGAGTCTACGCAACTACGATTAAATACGACTGCAAATGTTGAGTCAAATCTGCAAATACGTCCGAAGCCATCCCAAACGCAAACAGCGCCTGCCGCGTCTCGCAGCTCCTTCGCGAGGTGTGACGCGGGCGTTTACTCGAGAACTTCGTGATTGAGCATCGCACCGCTATCAAACGGCGATGTTGAAACTGCGCCCAACGTCTGGACGAGTAAACGGATGCAGGGCAGTTTGTCGCTGAATATAATTTCAACACACTGAATTCGACATTCGGAGCACAGAAGTTGCGCTCTCAACAAGGAAGTGATTCCGGAATATAAAAGGCATTATATAATCACAGATAAGCTCACTATAATGTCGTGGCTAAACAATTAACCCCTTCTCTGAGAAATGTTTTTGCATAAATTGGACTTGAAAAAATGCTTATTTTTTAATTTGCTGTTAGGTATACTTCACTAAGAACGAAGAGAGTCTTTTTCCCCCTTGGATATCTATTTAATATTATATTTCACTTTCTTCTTTCCCCTTATTTTCACCTGTTTACGGTACATCCATATGTTAGGTAAAACAACGGAGACATACAAATAGAACGTATATGAGAGAAAGCATGCTAGACAAGCTCAATATGCTTGAAAGCTTAGCCGAGATACCTTTTTGAAGGTAAAAAATATGGTAAAAAAGGAAAATTCTAAAAACAAGATATCTTGGAGGTGATTGGATTTTAAAGCATTCTCTTATACAATATCCAGAGTGCGTCAGGGAAGTGGTTAAGATTAATTTAAGGTCTAAATATTTACGCTTGAGTATCGGAATGAGGTTCGTACGTAGAATGGCTAAAAAAAATGAAGAAACTGATTTTTCTAAGGAGGACGTTAATCAAACGTAATATAACGGTTTAATCTTCCTAATTCGATATAGATTAATGTGGTACTTAGATGGGCTAGTTAATTTTTTACCGGATTTCCAAGCGAATTCTTTGCGGCAAAAAACAAAGCGAAATCGTCAGGTGTTGCAACATTTCAGAATTCCATAAGTAATAACCTTTAAACTTTAGGATAAAATGTTTGATAGAAAAGAGACTTTGTACTTTTTCCATGGGATTTTAAAATAGACACGGCCAGGTTTCAGCGAATGATCGCCATAATCATGCATCATCATCACCTGATGATGACGATCATTCGCTGAAACCTGGCCGTGTCTGTATTAAAATCCCGTGGAAAAAGTACAGTCTCTTTTCCTTCTAACTCTCTTCTGGAGTGTTTCCATAAATAATTATATAATAAAAGTGACCACTGATTGCGAAATACATTCAACACGGTAGAAACACCAGAAACATCAAAAATCAAAGTTTAATTAATATTAATGATTGATCAGTAAAATTTTAAATGATTTAACTTTAAGTCAAAGAGCAGATGCATTTGATGTTAAGAGATGGGATTTAATGTCGTAATAATAATAATAATGATAATTCGTAATATGAATTCTGGCACTCATATTACGAATTATTTAATTATTAAACAAAGTTGAAAACGACGCCATTGAAATTCGAGAGTTTTCTTTCAAATTTTCTGGACAAAAACTAACTAATAAACGCATACCGTACTGTGCCACCGAGTATAATTTTACCCCTTACGCGCCGCGGAGAAAAGGCTTATGAGCTGCGCCTTAATTAAGCACTAAAATTTAGACCCGCTGTAATACGCTCAAATCTCGGTATTAAAGGGATAACGCAAGAAAGCCTCCTTCGCTGGGCTGAAGAGGAGGAGAAACGCTGAACTGGCACCCATCCAGAGCACGAAGTGATATTCCAAAGTCAATTCTGGAAATACGAGAGAAAATTTTGCAGGATAATTTTCGTTTCGCCCATAAATAAACCACAGAGGAGTCACACGCTCGATAATAGTTTCCTCCATTGAGTCATTCACAACTCGAACCCTATCGCTCCGCGAGAGAATCGCACACAAAGAGAAATCGTGTCTCCGAAGTAAAAGCGCTTGAACAGGGACGGCTGGAAACGACCCCACTTTTTCAAGAGCAATTTTTGGATAACAGCCTCTTCGTATTCAGGTCAGTGCGGTATGTATCTGCTTCTCCGTGGAATTTAGACTCTCGGTCGCCGAGCGTTCGCAAACATTGATTGAAATATATCCACTCTGGTGCCAAAGTACAGAGGGAACATTTCGAAATATTCAGGTGAGAATTTCCAAATACCTTCTCTTTTGTTTCCTCACCCGCACTAGCAAATACGTGTATCACACTTCACCGTCTTTTGTTCTCGCCGACTGCTAATGTCCAAAGACTCACCTGCAAAATGGGAAAAGGATACAATATTAAAGCACAGATATGACACATGTGAAAGAGGTGAAATTGTATGACAGCTAAAATACTTCACATGTTGAACATATAAAGTTTTACAAGCCTCTCGATTCTTTATTAAATAATAAATTTTAAATATACTTTTAAAAAAATTTTAATAAATTGCTCAGTTAAATAATTAAAAGAATGTCCTTTATAAAGACGTGGTATTGTGTGCGAGCAAAAAAATTCAAATTTGGAACACAGAACGTTTTGCAGGCCTCTAAATTTTTTTACTAAATAAGAAATTTTAAATAAATCATAAATTAAACTTTGATAAATTGCTCAGTTAAAGAATTAAAAGGATATCCTGTACACAAAGATACCAATTAAATCTCACATTCCAAATGAATATGGAAATATGGCATGCACCAGCAAAAGTACTTGATATATCCAAGGATAAGAAACCACCTTTTAAATACCCAAAAACTCTTCATAATAAATAAAATTCTCTCTGGAGGCTGTATTTTAGCGTAAATCCAACATTTTCAAAATATTAACAGAAGGATGTAATTTTCATAGTTTTTTTTAAAGAGATCGACTGGTTTTGGAAGCTGATCGCTACTAACTGGTAAATAAATTGTACTAAAGTAAATGGCTGCATAGACTGCGTAAAAATTATGCCAATACATGTACTCTTAACAAGGCTAATTATCTGCGATCATAATACATTTATGAACGTTTTCTTATACGCAATGCATCTAAAAATAAATAGAGATAACCAGCGCTTCTTAGAAGAAAAGAGGAGCGAATTCCTTATCAATGGCGGTTGGCGTCCCGCTTGCTCCCACGTTTATATAGCAACGCAAATTAAATAAAATTAACTAAAAGCTCGAGAAGAAAATCATCACGTACTACGACTTTCTCCGCATGGATGAGTTGGATTCTATAATCATGGAAAATGAAATACATGAATAAAATTACGATAAGTAATTCGGTGTTACTGGGATACATTGAGTAAGATACTTGCCACTTAATTATCCAAAAACACCCAGAAATCTCCTTTAAAGAAGTTTTCCTTGGCGAACGAAATACAATCACATGACGGTCACATTGTCACAACCATTACATCATAATTATCATTTCATCACAGTAACCAATAGATCATAAATTCCATTACGTCACGATCGACATTACGTCACCGCAGTAATTACGATATAGCTCTAAATGCGTCATGGATATTATTACGCGATACTTATTCTTATAACGTTCTTTATCTTCAGGGCGCCATTAAAAAAACTTACGTGCGTCTTATGCAACCACAGTTAGCTCATTCATAACATAACTGTGATATTTAAAGGACTCTTATCTCGAAATTAAACGAACCCGAACGGAATAAAAAATCCAATGACGACAGCAGGTAACATTCTGACTCTATATCCTACCATTCCGAAATAAAAAAAATTGCCATTCTATCCACAGGATTTGTTATTATACACGAAAACCATCCGTCCAAAGTAAGAACGTTCCCAAAGTCTCATCCTTCATCCCCTGGTAAGAGTATGTGCTGAAAATGTTCAACTTGCCGAGATTTATCTCCTCTCTTACCCGACGATTTCAACCCTTGCTTGCAGCATTTCAGCTACGCTCCCTATCCAATTTAAAGTTTCCAATGATGCGCTGCACTTCTTATCGCCATATCGATTAGTTTTATTCGATCTGTGCAACAATAAAGCCTAGTATTTCAGAATCTGCCGAAGCAGCGATTTGCAGGCGATTCCTTTCATGGATGTGCAATTCTTCCATGGAACTCTTACACAACAGCGTGATCTCGGAATCATAGACCGCGATTCCCAAGGACTAGATGCCATTGGTAACGCGAAGAAAGCCATCATCTTTGATTTTTCCTTTGACATTTCAAATATCTTCTTTCAACCACGTTTTCGCGGCTAGAATTCAGATAACTAGAAGGGGAAGATTATCGATTTCCAATATTTGAAAGAATACTTTCCTCCTTTTTTGTTTTAGACAACCTTGACGGAGTAAAAATGAACATTCTCGAGGGAAGCGTAAATTACGTAAGTACATAATACATAACGTACGATCGCTGGACTACTCTAGCTAGTTTCGGGCATTCGAACACGGTAGCACGGCGAGCAGAAATGCTGGGAATTAATTGATGCAATCACCACTGCATTAGTTTATTTCTAATATTCAGTCCGAAATTCGATCGTATATTATTTGCTGTGATTTTCTATCCGTAACTTGAAAAAACAGAAAAAGAAAAGAAAATAAGATCCAAAATAGAAGCAAAACTAAATGTAATCTATCACCGACTTCTTAGGAAGACATAATGAACTAGGAGAAAAAAACATTAATTTCTACGTAAGATGTAATACAACGTCCGGTTCCGGCAAAATGCCGCCACTGGTTTCGGCTAAAATGCCATCATCAGATATTGACGTCGTTGACTTACATCTTATGCGAAAAATACATAATGTTTTTTTCTTAGTTAAAATACTAGATGATTTCCTTAGACTAGCAAGGCGATGAGTTTCAAGTCTATACTCCGATAATAAATTTTCAATTGATTCTTTCAGAAAAACGGATTCCCATTAAGATGAACCGCGACAAATTTGTGAACTATTTATCTCAGAACTTTAAATTAAAATCGCCTGATAAACGTTAGAAAAAGTACATACTTTTGAGTGACATTCAAATACCTCTCTAGATCAACTAGAGATAAAATTCATAAATTGTATCATTGTATACACTGTGCCACACAGTAATTATCGTAGCTCCTTCGTAGAGAGTTTCTTGTTCCAAGAGTTCCAAGAAGAATGAAATTCCACGACGGAAGACTTTTTTCTGGCAAATTAAATGCACATCACCAACGTAATATCACTCCTTTCTTAGAAGTCATTACCTACGCACGCAACGTCTTTAAGTAGATCAAAGATCAAATCAATTCTATCGGCATAAAAGTATTTTTTTCATTTAAAATGGATCAAAATTATCGTTCCTTTCCTACTTTCCTTTAGGTTTGTGCAATAATTTGTAAACAATATTGAATACATCTTTTACTTTTGCATTTGAGGAAGCTTTAACTAGCCTCAAAAATAAACACTAACTTGAGGAGAAGTGATTCAAGGAGCACATGAAATGAAAAGCACGAGGAGTGGCAAAATGATGAGGAAAAACGGAGTCTAAATTTTCCAACTCATTCATTCCTAATAAAATCTAAGTTCTCAGGCCGTACTTCGTGGAAAGACATTACAAATAAAATAACAAACTTAGTAATTTCCACAAATATATTTAGAAACACGACCGGTTTCGGCAATAGCCATCCTCAGGTCTTTACGTAAGACCTTTAATGTTCGAAGCTACGAATCGATAAGAAAATTTAAGGCTGTCTGACCTGAGGATGGCTATTGCCGAAACCGGTCGTGTTTCTAAATATATTTGTGGAAATTACTAAGTTTGTTATTTTATTTTTCATTCATTCCTGTCTGTCTATAAGGTATTTAGCCCAAAATCCGGTTAGAACGTCAACCCCCACAAGTCATGGATAGGGGATCAGGCTTAATGAGCAAGATGAGGAGTGAAGTTCTTTGCCCTAGCCTTACAGACTGAAGGAATGACTGAACTGACTGAATGCTGCTCGAGCCATCCTCGAATATTACGCCAGGCATTATTCCTCTTTTAACACACCCTTCAAAAACGAAAATTTAAGAAAGAGGGAAGGGGAAAACAAAACGACGGAAAATTCACGGCTGAAGATAAATAATACGGTATATTAATGACGGATTGGGATAATCTTAATAGCACAATTTCGGAGAATTATCAGACACATATGTTTAGCAAGTTAATGAAATCCCTTACACACCAACCATGTACACCGAAATACGAGTAACTTTCCACTTAATGAAATCAAAACAAACATCTTATAATTTATGTAAAAAGAATAATCAAACAACATGCTTAAATTATGCTGTCTTTAAAAACCAACCTTCAATCACACAATTACTCATCGTAATTTCCACGCTCTCTATAACATGCAAGTCTACCGCGAAACTTTCCAATCGACCGTTAATGGAGCCGACGCTTGTACTGATAAGTGGAAGATTAAAAGGAATGATCGGCGATAATCCTGACAACAGCGGGACGACTTTACGTAAGACCTTTAATGTTCGAAGCTACGAATCGATAAGAAAATTTAAGGCTGTCAGCTTTACCGTTATCTCTGAGGAGAAAAAAAACATATAGCGATGTTATCGCAAGGTCGCGTCCTCCACACCTCAGTAACCCATTTCCGAAACCGTAATCTGCCAATTTGTAAAACATTCGTTTCCGAGTGACAACGACTAACGATACAATCATACGGAGAAGTTATAATCAAACCATAACCTACTGTTAATACATTCAGGTGCGCGTCCAGAATTTTCGCTTTGAGGGAGCTGAACTTGAGGATTGTAACTAATAATCTCTTGACCTCCTTCCAAATTACGATATCACGTGAAATAATTGATTCCCACCATAAGGAAGTATTGGCTATAAAGATATATTTTAAGCGTAAAAATAGTCATTAATAAGACCCCTATGAATTTGGTCAAAAGAATTTCTCCAGCTACCAAATTGGATGTCTCGTAGCTATATCGGAACCCTTGATCGCCATGCTCCGATACCCTGACTCCAGCTCATCAACGTCGGAAAATCCCTCACTAACAACTACAACTCCGCAGCAGGCTTTTGACACTATCCTATACCTCCCTCATAATTCAGGTGGCGTATTAACTTGGGTGCGGCGCTCGCATGCTATTGACGCTGCTTGTACCGCGCACTACGTTCTTTTGTAGACCAGGTTTGGTGTAGCACAGTAATGAGACACGAGAGCGGTCTATTCCCGTTTTTGGCTAATTAATGTTGTACATATTTCGTTAACTCTCCGTCAACCGCTCCGTTGTATTCTGTACGACACGGATGGTTTTTCGGGCCCTGTTTCTTCCTTGGTGGTCCTATGAACCTCGGGCCCGGGTCTATCCCTATATCTTCAACTGCATCAGCAGCTTCGCTTTATTCTTAATCTGACTTCGAAAGCGATTTAACGAGTGAATTGACAACTGTTGTACGACGTGCGACCGCCTGGGTGAGTTTTGAAAAACTTGCTCTAATTTTCTTTTACAGTTATTACATACATATTACAGTTATTTTACATAAAATTATTCCTAATGTCGTTCTGTTATTGGGTATAATTTGAAAAAATATTTTCTCAGAAGTAATATAAATATGTTTCAGCTCTTCCCTGGCAATTTTTGCACAAGTTGGACTGGGGAAACTATTAATATATTTTTATTTGTTAATTTCTATGCTTATACTTAACTAAGGACGGAGAGAAAGTCTTTTTTTTCTCTTAGACGCCTATTTAATTTATATTTCACTTTTTTTCCTTGAATTTAAACTTTTTTCAGTATATCCACATGTTGGTTAAAACAATGGAGACGTGCAAATGGAACGACAAAAAAAATCATGCTAGACAAGCTCAATACGATCGACACCTTAACGGAGATTTTCAAAGTTGAAATGGTCAAAAAGCATAAAATCCGAAATACGAGATACCTCGGGCATGACTTAATTTTAAACCACTCTCCTCTACGAGATATCTCGGGTGCGTAAAAGAAGTAACTATGTACTATCTGCGTATATATAAACATCTTAAAATAAAAAATAAATATTTAGCCGAGAAACTTGACAAATTTATAAGTTCATACATTTTTAACTCATTACACATAGCGTAAGCTAAAGTTTGGTCTACATGAATTACAAATAAATCAACTTATTAAAGAAATTTGGTCGAAAAAAGACCTGTCGTACGAAATATAACGCGCGAGTGTTCGTACGTGTTATGATTTTGAGCGAGACTGACGAAAAGTTAATTACATAAGTTCATCATTAACACATGGTCTTCTGCTTAAAAGCGGGTCCCATCCACCGTCGTCGTCTCCATCTGCCCCTTTCCCAGGCCTGTTCTAGGTTTCCTTATATTTTCATTTATTTTTATGTCATCTATCATTTTAAGTCTTCTTCTTTTTCTTTTTGTTCCTTCTACCAATCCTTATCAACCAGTTGTAATTATCCCATTCCCTCTTAATGCGTAGCCTATCCATTTTTTCTATTCCTAACGGTGTTTAGGAGTTCTCTCTAACCCCCTCTAGTACTTCTTCATTTCTTACTTTCTACTAGCTTTTTCCTCAGTTAAGTGCCAGCTTGCTGCATAATAAACATCTTTTTCGCTGGAAAGCTTCTTTTGCCATGGCAATTTTTACTTTAATCTCCATTACACTCTTCCAATCCTCTGTTATCAGTCATTACTACATAGATATTCAGTTATCGATTAATCAGTCATGAAAAAGTACTTTTGTACTGGTAGGAGTATTCTGTGCAAGTGCTACCACATACGTCGCTGCTTTACTTGCTAGGCCATAACAGAGTTGTACAGACCTGCTATGCACATCGGCTGGCACGGGACGACGCAAAAATGCACTTGAAATAGCTGCCGCGTCAGCGGGTCAGATCGGCGACCCTGCGTCCGTGGAATACCCTCCACGCCAGTCCTTGATCTTGTCCTTCCAATGATCCTTTTCCCTCTCCTTCTCGGGTACGCCTACACGCACTCACAGGTGACGTCAGTACCTCCTATTTCGCCAATCCCAACGAGAATGTCTACCCGAGCAAAAAAGGAGTCCCCGTGAGTCGCGATTTTCTGATCGATAGACAATTTTCCACGTGCCGAAGGTGGTCTTCGCCCCGAAACGTATTTGCGCAGCTTCTGCTGCTTCAGAGGCCGTTTTCTTTCGAGAGATGACTGCGACGAAAGCAAAAAATGGCGCTAACGGAACGCATTCCGGCGCGGGAACGGAGATCTGCGACGCCCACGAGCAAAGTCTGCCCACTTCGTAAAAAGTACCGGTAAACGACGGCCAGATTTCGAAGAATAAATCGACTCGAAAGAAGCACCGCTACGACGATATCTCGAAGAATTAACGCGAGAGAAAAAACCGTCTGAGTTTACGTTTTCAATAAAAAATGACGAGCTTGTCGGCGGAAGAAGGAAAATGGAAAGAAAAGACTGCAGATCTTCGTAATGGTCGGCTGAAAACTGCACAGATGGCATTGTGTGACTCCTGTACATCGTGCAATGAAATAATAATAGTAGTAGTAGTGTTGAAAGTGCTTCGACAGCTGTGATCATTTCGCACAAATGGAGTCCTACCGGGAATCGAATCCGGGACCACTTTCATCAGAGTGGAATGCACTGCCCACATGGCTAACCGGGAATCCCAATAATCATAATAATTTATTCTTTATTTATAGGGCGTATTTGGAGTTGACCATGCTTATATTATACATTCTTACATACACAAGCAACCATCCCTTGACTAGGATTCAAACAAGAGACCTCAACTAGGATTCAAACAAGAGACCTCAATGCTGCAAAATTAGCACGCTAACCACTACCCCACCTCGGCTGGCAACGATTTTAAGTTAACGATCATTGACAATCAATCGCTCTCATCACTGTATCACATAGAATCTTGAGAAATAATGACTCTTGCAAGAGCATTCTTAAGAAAAATATTAACGTCTTGATGATTCGATTTGTTAACAGTTTCCAACTTAAAAAAAGTGCAAAAACGTTATTAACTGCGAAAATAAACACCTTTCTTAATGAAGCCTTAAGCACTGAATCGCAACACAGCGTTGAAAAAATAATCAAAGGAAAACGATCTCACAACCTATCTTAAAGAAAATTACGGAATTAAAGTTACGAAAAATGTTCCTTATAATAATTTCAATCTAACATAGGAATGCTGCGGAAAATTTGGGATCAGGAAGATAGTAATCTCCTTAGTTTTAATTTACCAACTCGCTTTCGCTTTTTCACCCATTTCGATAAAGTATTCGTGTAAAAAATTAGTAACCCCTAGTAAGAGGGTAAAGGTTGGTATTTGATTTTCAACCTAATAGTTTCATGTTCTACTTTTGACTTTTGAGGAGCCAAAAATCACAGGCACAGCAAAATACGCTGGTGCTATCTTGACACAGAATGAATGGATTTAAAATGATCAGCATAGTCGAAAAAAGAGCACTGATTAGAAACGAATCGGTCTATACAGGTTTCGGTTCACTTAGTCGTAACTTCGCAGCCGGACAAAGACTCTATTTTCGAAGTTGACCAGAATGGGTAAACTCTCGAAAGTTCAGAATCCCTATGAAAAGTCCCTACGAAAACAAGTTTACCCGGCCGTGAAAACTGTTTACCTCAACCTAGTCGGTGTACTCCGGCAGAATGAAGAACTTTTACGTACATACGTAACGCCGGGGTTCAGGAGCTACGGAACTTCTTGTTTGATTTTGCAGTCTGCATTATGAATTAGGTGCTACTATCTGCAACAGTTTCAGCGACGTCGAAAACAGAAAGGGATGAGAAACACGAGAAATATTGGCAATGAAGGAAAACGTGTGCGAAATAATTATCTTCCGAATAACCTATGTTACTTTATGAAAGTCTGCTATTTTTGTGGTGTCATAAAGTTCACGCCTTGTTTTCCTGGTCATTGACGAAGTATCAGATTATTTACAGGAAAACAGTGAACCAACTTACGTAGCCGTTAGGTACTTTTACAATTACCATTCATATTGGATTGCTACGTAATAGATTAAAGAAATTTTCAGAGCATGCGATTGACTGAGAATTAAATTAATAACAGCGAAGTAAGGAAAGAAAAGTCGTTGACTCTGTGTTTCCTATAATTCTCTTCAACTCATTTCCTGTTGGTAAATATTTATATCTGCTCATCATTTTATACATTTCATCATACGACCGAAGCATTTCAGAGCTCTAGGAGAACGGTTATATTTGAAAATTAAACGCACTTCTGTTCAGTTGCCAAATAATAACCTCCGCATTCCAAGAATATCCCTATCAAAACAGATTTAACGCTTGCTGGGTTCCTAAAACCGGCCTCAGATATAAGATAACGGCAAATATAAAGCCTACATTGAGTTAAGCGTGCATATTAACCCATTTTTGGGAATCCAAGTGGCAAATGTAGATCGAAATTACGCATTATCTACGTGTGACTTACTTAAGAGTTAATATTTTTTAATATAGAAAAGTCGCGGGGCGAAAGACCTTTTCAATTGCAACAGCAAGGGGGAAATTTCCAATCAAATTAAAAGCGATGTAAGGGGTAGCGGTTACGTAAAGGTGCGTCTCTGGGAAAGTCGTTCACTTCGGACTTTCGCTGAAACATAGGAATCGTTTCCGCCTCTATTTCGAACTCCGAAGGGAGGATCGATAGGAGAAGAACAGCGGATTTCTTAGGAGGACTCGTAAACGAGATTATCTTGCTAAATTGAACTCGGAAACTGTTTAACCACTGGCACAGCCTAACACCGGCTCTGAAAGTCCATTTCCCCAATGGCACATTCTAACTTCAAGCGGCCAACTCCAGCATGTTTAGAGTTGCGACTGTTGAACATCGCGTTTCCCTCTCAAGGGAGCTGTATGGTACACTGTGACGAATGAGCCTCAAACACGATGCTAACCTCTGTACAGGGAGGGAATGCTTATTGACGGATGTCTCCAAGTTTCACAGCTGATATAGCAATCAGATCCTTCATTCCTAAGCATGCATTTCAGTTACGAGTTGGGACAACACAATGATTCAAAATCGTATTTTATGATACAGGATGACAGAATATGCCATAATTCCAAAATTAAAAATATGAACCGTCTCATTGATTTCAAATAATAATTATTTAATACCTTCCAAAAAACAAAATACGAATCATATTAAGAATATTAATATGAAGGAATATAGGAACCCCATGAGTGATAAATCAGTCGATTTGGGGTTACCGACTCTTCAACTTATGTAATAGACTAAGGAATAAGGTAGAAAAATAATACAGAACAAGTAATCAATTTATAACCAATTTGCATAAGTGTAGGTAGGTAGGTAGGTTTCTGTGCCTTAATGTTTCTATTCAATGCCATTTCTTTCGTTTCTTGGCAACTTATCCCACCCTTTACGTCATCTAACATGTTTTGTCCTTGACAAAAGAATATGTCCCCCTGGATAATCCAGAACTATAGTTCTGAATAAGAAAACAATGGAAAGTATACGGCAAACTATATTCCAATGAAATCGCATAGCTCCAATCGCAGGAATAAGAGAATAATCATCCGTAACTTAAAATATCCTAATAAAATCAGGGGATAACAGCAATTGCCAATTAAGCCTTGATCGACTGAGTTGATGGAGAACGAATTTATGGGCAAAGAAGCTACTAGATAAGGAGTACACAAAGAGGATTGATATTGGTGCTTGCACCCTCTGCCACACGCCGAAAGGCGGCTTGCAGGGTACTAATGTAGATGTAGATATTGACCGCCGGGGGTTGATATTATATTGGTCCATTACTGCTCTAGAGTCGACTAAGGAAAAATAAAATAATGATAAAAATCATAGTTATTTGTTCCTGAAAGTATATTATTTCTCTTTAAGTGAAGCATTAGATTAATTTAAGATTATATTGGAATAATTATATGAGATTGATCTAATTTAAAAAGCACGAACAGTAAAATAAATATTTCTTTAAAATCATATGGGGTCTTTTTTGCTTTTCCTGTTATAATCACATAGAAATAAAGGAGAGGGGTCGATGAAGAATATTTTTACAGCTAAGCTTAAGTTTTCAGACCCCTCCACTTAATACATGAAAATTACAAAGAAAATCCAGCAGCGAAGATAAAATTGCATCAGTTGAAACAAGTTTTCTTTTTCTTAATTCAAATTATGCGAATTATAAGGTTCTTCCTCAACTTCTGGTGTCGCGTATTTATATCGCCTTTGACAAACGAACGTGGCGAATATGGGTATCTACATCCAAATACGTAAATACCCTGCATGCCGCCTTTCGGCGTGTGGTAGGGGGTGTAAACACCAAGCGTAAGAGTTACCTCTTGAGCTTATCATTGTCGCGTTGTAGTTATTCATTTGTTATTATGAATTTAATGACCACAGACTGGCAATAGGCAGGCGGTAGTCAATAATTGGGGGGAAATATTAAAACACCCTGTATGGTATTCACCCAAGTCAGGAGGAAAACCCACCAAAACCCGAAGGCAGTGCTTCACACAATTTCAGTACAAAATATAAACAAACGTCAATCTACAATTCCAAACAATTCACATAGTAAACTAAGTCATTAAATACATTCGTACAATAGGGTTTATTTACGTTGAGGAAATGACGTAATCAGTCGCGACAATTAACGAAAGCTATTTGGGAAGCGTCAATAAATGACTCATCTCTCGAGTCGCTAGAATAACTAATTCAGAACGCCAATGTTACTTAAATGATAAAAATACAGAGAAAAAACATTGAAAAAATAAAGAAACACAAATACAACCGAATTCACGCATTCCGAGAGAAAGAGTACATTGCTGACCAGAAATCAAGATTCGATCTAAAATAGAACCGTCACTTCCCGATGAAATCCCACAGAATTTCGCTGACAACACCGCGCTTGAGGATCTCGAAACTTCCCCGTCCACCCGCTCTCATGAGCCCCTCTCGGGCAATCGGCTTCGTAAAAGAGAGAGGAGGTAAACCCCGTGGCATCTCTCTTTATCATTCTCGTCACACTACACTCGTCGCTCTTGATTTTCGAATTAGCTGCCAATTGGCTGCACTCTCCTATCGAAAGCAGGGACGTCTCTAGGCGTGCGCAAAATCCGCTCTATGGCGACTCTCTTTTGGAACGCGGTCACTCTCCCACAGCAATGCAATGGGTGCGCTTCGCCGATGACGTTTTCGCACGGAACAGGGGCGCAGCCAGGATATATCTATGGGGTTCGAGACAGTTGAAGAACGAAAATATGCCTACCTTACAGGGGGCGGTATAGTCTACATCTTACGGGAGATATTTTAAAAAATCCTTAAAAAAAATAGTAAATAGAAAACGAGGAGATTAATACGGTTATTATTATAAAGTACACGCGTTACAAGTGGACAATTGTCCGGTGGCAACTTCGCATATATATAAAAAAAGAAATAGAAGAAGAACAAACATCTGTACACATACAATACATAACATTACATTACATACACAGTCCACAGCACCCATATGTCCGACAATACTACACACCTTACAATGCAGAAGTTAAAATACAAAAGTCTTAAGGCAACAACTAAGCACTACAATAAGATAAAAAGCAACAAAAAACATCCAGAATTCCTCTGCTGCACCCTATATTAACAACCAATGAATTATACATTCAACAAAAAAATTATCGTTAAAATCGAGAAGTTATGAATATATTGGTTACATCAATGAAACTTATTTTGGCTATGTCCCTCGACGTTATGTGGAAAGGTAAGCGATTTTTTCCGATTGGGGAACCTGATTGTGATATCTTTCTTAAAGAATTTAACCCTCTTAGGGGAGGGGTTTAATCCCGAAAGTCACAGGCAAATTCTTCGAAAATCAATTATTCGAAAATGAATTCTTCGAAAACAGACCTCTGTAAATAACCTGAAGCTATGCAAAACTCACATTAAAAAAGTAATTCTTGGTTCAAATCAATCGACATAAACACGCTCACCCAATAAAATAATTTCAATTTTTCGAATGAACATTCTTGAATTGACAAATTGTTAATTCATCTGCGTTGGCTATAAAATGCTTTGAGGCGATAGATGAGTGACTCTTAGGCGTCAAGGACGGCTTAACAATGTTTTTAAACAACATTGCCAGCAATAAACCAGGATTTTTTTGTCCTTTTAACATACTTAGCATTGTTATGTAATGCTTTATTCCTTAATAATATTTTTCCGGATTTAATTTACGGAAAGCGTTATCAATTTTATGTTATAGTTCCCTGAAGTAAATATAAATTTCTAAACGATTCGTAATACGCTGAAGGAAGTCTTCTCGGGGTACTATATTCGTACACAATTCGTACTCAATTATTTCGTATTCAATTATTCAATTCAATTACTCGTTTCTGTTTTCGTATTATTTCGTATTTAATTTGTATTCAATAATTCGTATACAATTCATAACATATAATGTGTAATATGTCTTGCATAGTTCAGTTCATTTACAGTACTATTTTCGAAATACTTGTCATTCGAAGAATTGATAGTTCGAAGAACTGATTTCCGAGGAATTTGTATGCTCCCAACGCCGAAACCTCCCCCCTCGCTGCGCCTCTGACACGGAATGATAGGAAACTGAGGAAGACGAACGGTAAAGAGATACCTGGATACGTCGCCGGAGATGAGTTTACGTTCCCGGAGTCAAAAGCAAGCTGCAGGCCTCGGATGAAATTTTAACGAAGAAACTCATTTCGGATGCAACGGAAATAGAGGAAACGCGTCCGAAAATCGTCGCAAAGGCGATGGTGATTAAATAGACCGGACGCTTTTGATTGGCGTGCGTTTAAAAATGTTACGGGTTGCGAGGAAATGTGCCGTGCCAAAGGAGATATTGCCAGGATGACACGGAATACGTTTCGTATGATCGCGTCCAGATCTGATCATGTGAACCGAAGGGCGCCAATGGAATAATCTCGAAGAATTATAATTTGAGGGATTTTTAATGAATCCGCGATGAGTGATGTGGTACTGCTACCTTACCTGATGAATGAAATATTTATCATTAGTCTTACGATACGGGGTGGAGAAAAACGTGTATTTCAATTATTTTATCTTCAGTCTTGTTCGTGGCTGTGATGATAAGAAACTATTGTATATAGAAAACTATACAGCCCTGTTTAAATAAATTAACGAGTATTTTTCATGTTGCGATAAAGTGAGTTATTTTATCTTATCAATATGAAGTAGCAGGATGTGCATGAGGTCCTCAGGTAGAAACCGTTGAGTCAAAGAAAATAGGAATAAGGTGCAAGTAAAGTTATGTTACCTTTATTACTAAGGAACATTGCACTGCCTAGCGCACGGCTGCACCATCAGGAATGCTAAGATCAAAATCGTGAGCAGAATAACAAACTACTTCGTAAGGGCGAACATGCTCCACCTTGGAAAACTATAAAGATATTTCTTGCGTCCGATAAGTAGAACTTCAAAGTGAGTGTAAGCATTTCGCTAAATTAAATATAAAGAAGACCATAAATGGATGGAGATAAATATCTAATCGCGACAATAACAAATCAAAAAGTCGAAGTTTTTGCCTGTATTTTTGACTTCTAATATAATAAGGGTCCTACTACTATGCCTTGAGGAATGAAATATCTATTCATCATTTATCTTTTGGTACGGGATGAAGGAAATGTATCTTTTATTTACTTTTGTCGCAGTCTTGTTTATGGCTAGGACGATATGAAAGCTACTGAGGTACGAGTCATACCGAATAATAGCATCAATTAAGGTTTCTCCTTATGCAATGTTACGAAAAGTGTTACTCGTAGAGTCATTCTGTTGCACTAACGTGAGCTTGTTCTGCTTATAGCATTCTGGCTCAGTAAGGGCAAACTACCTCACTCCTCATCTTCCACAGTAAGCCTCATTTCCCTCTCCTAGCTATTCGTAGCTGATGGTAGAGGGGATGAGGTCCCAACCTGCCTTCCGGCTGATTACTTTACAGACATATGGGTGATGTGTGTGGTTAGATTTTAAAATTTTTAAGTGGTCAGATCACTTACGTTATCACCGTCACGAATTAGACATTTTTACTATATTCAAGTTCCACGTTAACCGAACCTGGTAAACTTATTTTTTTAAAGTTACTTCTTCTCACAGAGATTGCTTAGCAACCGCTATAAGGGCTTATAGACACTGCTTAGCAACTCAAACAAAACATCTGAATTTCCTATCATGTTCGAAATGCGTTACCAATAATTACGATGAAATTTACATTGCTAAGGACATTTTAAACGTAAACTGTTGAATTCCTTAAAACTAGGGATAATGCTTCTATGCTCAATTATTTAGCAAGTACTGAATCCGGCCACGCAATAATCGATGATGTGTTATCGCCAATAGATACTAACACGAATTATGGAGCGACCTTAAAATATTCGAGGAAATTATTTCAATAAAAAATCAATCATTAGCAAAACATTAACATTTGGAGGACAAATGTTAAACTTGTTCTCTTAATCGATTAATATGACACGAGTTAATCAACGGATATTTAGAACTGGAGCAAAACTCGCGTTCCTACCTGAAAATCTTAATAGTGCTGGATTTTTTCAATAGATTGTGCATCTCTTTTACGAAAAGGATAAAATGTTACAATCCGAGCTAAATCGCAAATTCAACCTCGTGCTTGGAATCGAACGACAGCTATTATTGAAACACAGAGCGAGATTACGTGCACCGTAATGAAATATTTACCACTTACTCCTAATGGATAAAATAACTCAATCAATTACCCCTTACGACACACATTTATACTAAAAGGGAATAATATTTTGAAGTTGATAGAAAACGACAGAAAGGCTCTCGATAAAACTAGTTCAGAGCGCTCCAATACGTTTCGGTTCTTGCCAATCGGGGACACGAAACTATGCGCGAAAAAATTCTTCCCGGCAGGTGGTCATCCTTCACGTCGGCGATATCTCCTCTCGGTAAACGCCCTCTTTTTGCGCTACACCGAAGTATTCATTCCTCTAAGCAAGGACCACATTAAGATAGCAAGCAAGGGAGGTCTAAGAGCCACCAATCAAGGCGTCTGAATTGAATGTCAGAAATTTTATGAACGCCAACAAGGAAGTGAGCCCATGGAACAATTATTCCAGATGATATCAACAATACGAAAGGTCAAATTTACAAAGAAGTAGTAGAGATACACATATACATAAATAATAGCTCATCTAGATTACTGAAATGACATTGAATTCGTGAGGATTATTGCATAACAAATTTTTCTGGAGGTAAATAAATAATGAACGCCTACATTACCCGCTTTGGAGAAAGACTTAACAATTAAAATACTGCAACAAATATAGCATTCGAAAGCAACAATTGGACTGTTCATTGTGAAAGTGGTAGGTCTCGTAGGGGAAACAACACAACACCCCGTACTTATTAGGTGGAGTTACAGGTGGTGGTGTTACTTATTAAGTAAGTAGCGTTGTTTTCACTACAAGAAGTAAAGTAGTTAGCACTTCATTCGTTCAGAACCTCATATAGAATTTTCGCTTAGAGGGGTTGAACCTAATGATTGTGACCAATTTACGATTTCATGTGAAATAACTGAATCTCATAATAAGAAAGTATTGCTTAAAAAGATATGTTTTAATACGTTAAAGATAATACGTTTTAATACGTTAAAAGATATGTTTTATTACCTCCATTTCCAATACATTTATCACTCCAACGGTACTGATCCGCACTGAACTTTTTAAGCGTACAAATATTTGCTAATGAATCACTTGAGAATATGGCTCTGAATTGGATACTTGCAGAAACTTTCGGGTGGGAGTTTAAGCCGTCGGCCCCCAAGTTTGTCTAAATCTTTTGGGTGTCGTTATTCATAAGCAGCTAATGTGATTTACACGAAAATGTAACAATAATTCATACTCGTACACCGTAAATCATGCTCGCATAATTTTACTCAAAATTAGACTTATGCCATTGACGCCGAAAATGTTGAAACGTAAGCCGAAGGAGAAAAAAGTCCACAACGAAGGCAGTTGAGGCCTCAGGGCGGCCATGCTTCTGAAGTCGGCTCAGCTCGCAACGAATAGGATTAGTGCGAAATATCGTCGAAGATCTTCACCGAGGAAACCTTTCCCTTCCATAAAAACTCAGTTGACATCTGGAATGTTTTAAAAAGGGGCTATATGAGGACCCTAAAGAAAGGAAATCCTTGTCCTCAGCTCTTGGTCGAGAGTGAGGATTTCGCAATGGAAAGGAGATGGCAAACGTCGAGAGGGGGAGGAAAAGGAGAGGAAGAAAGGGGTGGAGAGAAACTTTCCAAGACGTTCCTTCCACCCCGTCTCCTTAAAGAGATGCCAACTCCGCCAGATTCGCTCTGAACGGGACTGCTTCATCAATCGGTAACTGATAGAGATCGGGCGCTTGAGAGATTGTCCTCTGACGACTATCAGCTTCCCGAAGAATCTTACGAACGTATCGTCTTTCATCACTGACAGTCAAACGTCCGTTGACAGGAAATGTCCACGCCACTGGTCAAGAATAAAGGAGGCTTTTTGAGTGTGGGTATTTTTATAAGTGTGACTTCTAGGGCCAAGGTTGAATTTGGAAAATCACCAGAGGAATCACATGCAGTATCCAAACGAAATTTTGTTCTAAAGTTATGTATAACAGCGCTCTTTAATGATTGCCATAACTGGCGAATATATAGCAAATTTTGACCAATATGGAATACAACATGAGAGCTTTATAAAAATGCATTAAATTTGAACACTTTCAAAAATACTGAATTTTGGCAAATATTATTTCTTCAACAGATTGGTAAAAGAATTGAAGGAATTCATTCAATAGTACCGGCCTTAACCACGTAGTATTCCATGATAACAAAAAGAAGTTTAGTAAATTTATTTACACTAATCTACAATAAATGACATGCATTTTCACATGCATAGCATCATCATTAGGTGATGATGATGCCATGAATCGAAACCCGGGTCGTATGTAAAATAAGTAAATAAATTTGCTTAGTTAACATCTTTTTGATGGAAGGAATTGCCTGAACCCTAACTCCTTCCCTAATACTTATGAAACGTTTAGACGAAGGAACGAGGCATGCATGTGACACAAATTTATATTGTTGATTATCATTTTTTATGTTTCAGAATGTTTTTATGTTCTTAATGTGGTGGTTCTTTTCTTTTCTTCCTACCTGCGAGAGGTTTTCGGTGGATTTTCCCGACTTGGCGTATGCCGGGTAGATTTATTTAATATTTAATCCCCTTAGTATAGTCTGCATAGTTTGTACAGTATAGCTAATGTTTTATAGTTTTATTATAGTATTCATGAATGCGACGTTGCCGCCTGACAATTGTTCCGATGAGATTTTTGTAAATACGTGTACATTAATATACTAACCGGAACACTGAAATAAGAAGGTCTATAGCGAAAATAACAAATTCTTTGTGGACTGTGATTTCATTATATGCTACAAGTTGCAGTTACTTCCTTCTTTCTCGTATTCTAAGTACAAGAAATGCGATCGAGCGAAATTTTTACATACTTTACAGAGCCATTAAAAGTGGAACAACTTGGAATTACACATAGATGTCATAAGGCTGCGCCCCAAGGGGTGGCTGCCGAACTTAGTCCCCCACCAAAAACAAAGTTTCTACAAATATTTCATTCAGAACCATTTTCTCAAGGGTCTTATTAACAAACATTTGTACGCTTATAAAGTATCTTTATAAACAGTACATTCTTATGATGAAAATCAATTATTTCACATAACATCGTAAATTGCAAGGTCAAGAGATTATTAGCTATAATCTTTTAAGTTCAGCCCCCTAAAGCGAAAATTCTGAATGCGCCCCTGATGCCACGAATTACATTAAAATATAACATGCTGCCCAGGGCAGGAAGGTCACGGACACCGCGAAACCTAATCAGCCTCTCTTGAACCATCTTTATGAGCGACTAACAGGTCAACCGATTTCAATCTGGTGAAAAAGAATACTATTAGATACACTCCAAGGTAGTGAAAAGACCTATCAACGAATATTTCTATCTATCATCGTCTATGCTTATTATTCACCTTCAATGGAATACTTCATTTAATTTAATACTGTTATATAGAGAGCATGTAGGAAACACTCCGCCAAGAATTGCAAGGAGTACCTAGAATCAAAACTGATTTTAAATCAAGAAAATTAAATTTTATGACATTTTGTTTTGACGCTTTTAAAAAAACCTGAATTTCCTTCAATTGTTATTGAAGAATATTTTGAAAAAAATATAAGATACAGAGAAAACATCAATGGCATCGCACGTTTCAAATCGGGATTCCGGGAATCATCAATCTCCTTCATAGAGACTGGCAGAACGAAAAATGTAATTTCAAGGAGGAAAACAATCAGTTGCCAAAGGAACGAAAATATTAGATTCATCCCAAGCCCATGACGACTGAAATAATAAAATTAAAAAGTTGAAAAAAGATGGATTTTAAATTGAACGTTAATAAAAATCATTAGGTAAAATTTTTACGAGACGATTCATCCTTTGAGATCGCGAAGAGAGAAATTTGAAATAGGGAAATGAAACATTAAATTACTGTACATTTCAACAATAAAATCACATCCGAAAATTAAGTCGCTAAGTTTGAAGTTAACGTTGTAAACGGGTGGGAGTTTCGAAGCATCTTCCCAACGGCATCTTTCCGGAAAAACCGCACTTATTTCAGTACGGGCGAAGACAAAGAAGCAAATATGCACATCAACTAGTCTTGTTTTACGATAAAAATAACTTCCCTGTAGAGAGGACTAAATTATGCATTCACAGATGACGTAGTAAACTTCCACGTCCTTTCTAAGCTAACAAAGAGCTGCTTAAACTGACAAGTCGGATTCACTTCAAAAAGAATTAGTTTCACACAAACTTCTGAATGATAACTTCAGAGTCGTGATATCTATGAGCACAGATAAAGCCGCAAACAAACGGCAGATACAAAGTTCCACGTTTGAGAATAAAGAAGAAAATAAAGGAGGATCCAACATGCTGATCAAACAGCAAAGTTTTAGACAAACTTGACGGCACAGCACACGGGAAAATATTTTGACGGTAAAGGAATTTTAAAATTTAATCTACGTTGATCGCAGAATAAAAGACTATGTAGAATCAAAGGCAATTATCTTTGACAAATTCTGTAAGATCAGAAGCTATCCAAAACATTTATCTTAACTCTAGAAAAATACCGCCAGCTTCAAAAACTATTAACTAAACGTAATTAGGATGAATTAAGTCCAAGATTATCTCGGAAATAACTAAAGGTTCAAGCATTCTTTGTGTCTTCACAATTTTCTTTGTGTTAACTTCAAAAAACGTAATTTGATTTCTGATCAACCTATATAAGTTAAGTAATAAGCTAACATTAACCCTAACGATTAAGTCATCTTTTCTACCCCTACGAAGGGTACAAAAAATAAGTTTCATCCAAAATCCCTTAAAGAATGAAATGAGGAAATAATAAAATTAAAAATTTGAAAAATAAGGATTCCAAATTATAAGCCAATAAAATCATTGGGTTAAAATTTTACGATACTACTCACCTACTACGTGCGAAGTGTACTCAGCTGTCGAAGCACTTTTAACAATACTATTAGGTATTTTGCAGTGTTTTTATATATTAAAATAGGATCTAGTTTCCTTGAGAAAAGTGGTTCTTGTTTTTTACTTTTCCCTTCATTTTTCCAGTTCGTAGAAACCTGCCAGCTTGGAAAAAAGTTGACGGGGGAGGAATATATTTATAGTAAAATCTACGTAAATTGGACACGTGAGCGTTACTCAGATGCTTCGAGACGCAAGATAGGAAACTTTAGAAGTTAGAAGATTTCAACAAAGGATTAATTTACTGGATAAATTTAGAGAAAGCACATTCAGAGATGAAGTAGCCAAAATAATGCGTCCTCCACGTTACATAGGCCGTTCCGATGCTGTAAAAAAGATCAGGGAAATAGATGCTACAACGAATCGATTCAAGATCTCATTTTTTCCGCGAACAGTACGCAATAGTAATCGATTAGGGAAATAGAGTCATGATGCCTGAGCCCCCTGCCACACGCCGAAAGGCGGCTTGCAGGATATTTACACAGACATGGACATACAACTAAACATTTTACACTGCTTTGGACCAAGTATTGAAGTATTGTACGGAAAGATTGGAGGTAATACTTAATGCATGTTAAGCATCCGATATACAAGGATATTTATCTTTCATCGGAACATCTTACTCGTGTTTACCGCGTAATTATCATCCCCGGAGTCAACTGCTATTACGTCGGCCTCCTTAACATCGATGACGCCGTTCTAGGAAAGACACAACATAAGGAGAAAAGGAGTGTCGGTAGGCTCGAGGACGTTTGGAAGGACGTGCCGATCACACTAACAACCACTGGTACACGAGCCGCGACCCAAACTGCGCTCTGCTGAGGGCGAGGCCCAAGAATGCGGACATTTCCCTCCCATTCTAAGTTCCTTACATTTCCTCCGATGAATTCCTCTTAAGGCGAGCTCTAAGCATTAAAGAGGCGATGTGGTTTACGCAGACGAGAGTCGGGTCATCGTTTAAAAAGGCGAATTACGTGCGTTTTAGAGAAAATGAGTGACTTGATAAATGTTAATCCATGCAAGCAACCTTCCCAGGGAAGGACGAACGTATTACCTGACTTCATCGCGAGCGGTCACGGTAAACATCGAAAAAAACCTTGATAAACCACCAGCGATTTAAATGACAACCAACAATGGAAGATTCCACTGTGATGAAAGAAGTAAATGCAAATCGATTCTCGGGAATCATTTTCCATGGAATTATAACACGAAAGTACCAGCGATAAGGGAAAAAGACAAATGTGGGATGTGGGAAATGGTTGGTTAATATAAAAACGAAATTAAGTTGATAGTGTAGGCATTAATGAGTAGTTAAGTGTAAGTACTGCCTTCCGCGATGAAATCTAAATTAAAAAAATAAACGTGGCACATCTAGCATCACAAATTGAAATGTAGAAACACTAGTTGAGTTTAAACGGTTCGTGTACTAATCAGCAAAGAGATTACAAATCGCAAAACGTGAACTATACATAAGCCAAAACAAAGGAATAGAATAAAGAAATACTAAGGTATAAAGTGAATAAACATAACCATTTCATAAAAGATTGATGAACCTTGCAGACTCGAGGACAATGCATAAGATAAACACAAGCCTGTTTAGACTTCAAAAGGAAATTATCAAAATTAATTCCACCATCAGGTGTTTAGGAGTTTTGAATAGAATCACAATTTTACAATCTTCCACAGACTTCCATGCAAAACCTTTGGAAATATGTACAAGTGTAATTTTTTTCGGAACTACCTGCCATGGATTTCCACGAAGTTAAGCCTTCTTGGGTTTATTTTATTGTGTGATGGCGGAAATAATAGACATTTGGGAGTGGATTTTAAAACAAATATTTCAGGGAAAAATAACAATGGAAATACAGTACACCTAGACTTACGAACTGCTCTACGTTCAAGCATTTATTATTACTCCATTTTTCCCTATGTTTACGAACTTAATCGAAAACGAATCGAAAAACTGAAAGGATATCACGAAATACTGGTTTTCGAGATACGAACTTTCCAAGTTACTAACTTCCAAACATATAACTTTCGAGGATTGTTATTTTACCGAATCTTTAACAACAAAATCGTAAAACTTCAGTCTATAGGCCTTCGATGCTCTACAAAACCGAAGGATTTTGTGTACAAAATTAAAAAGTTACGAACTTTTCTGATGAATTGAATAAATTCTTCTAAATACTCCAACCGCATACGTACAGGTTCGTTCGGATATATTCTTGGCTTCACAGAAACCCCACGATCATGCGCGAGGAAATAACTTATTTCTCGGAAAAGATTGCACCCTCGCTTAAGAAATATACGTAAATTCCCTTCAACATCAGTACACAAAGCTGAGGCGCCATGTCAAAGATGAAAAGAATTTTCCTCGTGAAAATCCGCCACGTCACCAACAAAAATATCTCGGAGTCTAATCCCAAAGGGATGACACCAAAACATCACACATCAAAAACAATCGAGAGATATCTTCTCCGGGAGATTTTCAGCAGGTGGAAAACATCTCTTACATTCAAAGGTGTAACAAATCAACCGGAAGAGGAGCTTATGGAACCGTTTATCCGAAGATCCAAATCAACTCATTGACGGAAGACCCCAAAGAACGTCGGGTTGGAGCGATTCAAAGGGATCTTTCCTCGGAATACAAATATTACCGATTCCGCGACTTCCGACGTGTTAGACGAGGAAAGTTTCTCCTCCGATTCACCGAACGGCGCTCACAGACATTTCGCGGAAGCTGGCGCAAAATTAATTCTCCTTCTCGCAATAAAGCCCCACGCATTTCTGGGAGAAGCTCGACAGGCATAACTTTTACTGCACAAAGCATGCATGCAGCGAGAGGTGGTAAACAAACTTTTTCCCCATCAGCGAGCGGGAGCGCGCTCCTTCGTGACCCAGAATCCGACGCTAAAATAAAGAAAATGGAAAGCACGAGCCGACGACTTGTTACCCCCGAGGATTTTCAGCTTTTCCATCGAAACAGAAGCGAAAATTTCTAGGACCGTCTTCGTTAAATGGAAGTACGGGAGGGGGAGCCGACGATATAAAAGGCTCGCCCCGAAATTTTTGCGCGTGGGTTGGAGATAGGGTTGCCAACTTTTTAAGAATGATTCCGGGAGTTCTCCATTCCAGGAAGAAGATGATCACCGTAAATTCAGGGAGATCAATGGAAACTGCCCTGCTGCAATAATCAACGACTACGTCACTTAAGCTCTAAATTCGAAACACGACCTTAGTTTAACGCGAATACACAACCAACTTAATAACATTGTTACGAGTGCTTTGACCGCTGAGGTCATTTCGCACATGGGAGCTCTCACCAGGGATCGAACCCGGGACCGCTTTCATCAAATTCGAACGCTTACGCTTTGATCGTAGCTGACCGAGAGCCTCTACTGCCAATTTCGTGAATAAAACCTGATTTGGGATCATTCTATTGATGGTCCCTATGGAAGCAAATCGGCACGCAGTTAACATAGTTATGCCAATATCTCGAAGACATTTCTGAAAATGAATGTGACCTTACTCGTCATTAAACTTTCAGAAAACCCCACTTTACAGATAAAATCTTGGTCGTGGAGGCACTTAAGAAATATAAGGAAAGGAAATAAGAACGGAAGGGAGTATCAAAAAAGATTTTAAGGCTAAAAAGGGACTCGAATCCAGAGTGGTCAGGTAGTTTGAGGTATGAGATACTTTGCTCTTGTTTTCATAATTTAGCAAGAATTTCATGATTATAACACACCCACATAAGTGCAGCATTGTGGCCCTATGAACCAACATAAATGCCATTATTCAGCATGTTTCATATCTCAGTAGCTCTAATATCATAAGAAGCACGAAATTAATTAAAAGTAATTGAAAAGTACATTTTTCTCTATCTTACCCCTATCCTCTTTCATATTCGAAAACAATATGCCTTGTTAAGGATACAGTACTATGTCGTACTTTAATCCCAGTTTATTCATCCAGTTACGTTTACACATTTTATTCACGTGATAATAGCAATCAGCTGCTTAAACCAGTCGATCTCATAATAAACTACGAAAAAATTGCATCCTTCTTGAATTTCTTGAATATGACAGATTTCCGCGAGACAATAATTTCTTTCATTTACTATTTTAAGGAGTAAATAAGGGATGAAAAACGCGAGGTTCAATTGCTTGATTTCAGATGAAGAAATGACATAGAAATAGTTTGCCGTAGCCGGAAATCGAACCCGGGTCTTCCACTATCCGGGCGGTTGCTCTTACTTTCATGCCACCAAGACAATCTCTCCTTCAATTTCTTATGCTATGATGAGTAAAAAGTACCAGAAAACTTTCAGAACAACCGCTCGGGAACTAGGGAGACCCGGGTTCGATTCCCGGTCACGACAGACTTTCCCTCTCACTTCTTCATTTAGAATCACAATCAACGAGAAATTTCCATCTCTGTTTTCAATTAGAGGGTTACACAAACCTATCTCATTATAAGTAGCATCATTTCCGTTGGATCCAAACAATAGAAAATGCTTCCCACAATCATGCGGCTAACTTAAACGGGGAGAAAAGCCGAAAGATCCTGGAAGCGGCGGATCTCGAAATAATCGTCAAATTCAGTATACTTGGCACGCCGAGCAGGAGCACGAAGCTGCGATGTGGGGCATCGTGGCACCGAAGAAAATCGAATAAAGGCGAGGATGGGGGGGCATTCCGAAGGCGAGAGTGCACTAATGTCAAGGGTTCGAGCCAAAGTATTCTACGGCGGATTCTCTCATTCCTAAAGGCTGAAATCACCGGATCACCGCCACGAATAGCCGCTGGGCAGAGAGATGAGGAAAGTGAAGAGGGAAAAGACAGAGATGCGACATCACTGGGAAAATGAATACTGCATGCCCCTCTTCGGGGGATGGAGACCGCGTCTATTACACCTATTCCAATTACGAATAATAGTTGGAATGGGAGAGATGAAAGAAAGCGATCTCTTGATGGTGCATGTCATTTCGATTTCTCGTTCGGCTTCGGCGACGTTCTTTTTCGCCGCCAGTGGAATATTTTGATGGATGCTAGACACATTCTAAGCAACGGAGGTGGCGCAAAACTGAGGTGCGTACGTCGCGTGCAGCGTTACGGGAATTCTAGTCTGCGAGCGATTAAGTTGACACTTTCGGTGTCTGTCATCCGTAAAAGGAAATTCGTAGAGCGTACGTAGAGCGGAATAGTAAAAGCACGTTATTGAGATTGCTACGCGAAAACGGCTATTAGATAAACTTGACCTTCTTTCTAAAGTTTTCGCTAGAAATAATATAGAAATGGAGCAAAAATACTAAACCGTTACGAGTGCTAGGGAGACAATGTAATGTCCAAAATTTCATGTCACTTCCATTATAAAAACAGTAAACACTACGAAATACAAAAGGCCTTCAATGGGCGAAAAATGGGACTAGAAAGTACCATCTTCCATTAAACCAATCTCATAATATAAGACAATGTACTATGGACTGAGATTTAAACAAGAATATGCTAAGAATAAACCAAAATAGATACATATTTGGAAAAGTAAGATGGCAATAGAAACGACGCAAGGAAAGAAAGAATGAAGGACTAAGGAAAGGTGAATAACTTAGCAAGGGGAAACCGAGCGGCTGAAACCCAAGTAATAACAGGTGTGAAAAATAGAGACATGACTGGGAATCGAACCCAGATCTCCCACTTTCCGTGCAGGTATTCTTACTGAACTACCATGCCTCTCTTCTGTACCGTTTAGGGATGCTTCTGTGAGCGAGGCGAAAGTGCTTGGGAAGAGTACGGAAAGTGTGAGACCTGGGTTCGATTCCCAGTCATGTCGCTATTTTCCACACATGTTGTTACAAAGAAAGAATGGTTTCGAGGAACGAAAAAGATTTGATATTTCTGATCATATATTTATAACGCCCACAAGGAGAAGCAGGGTGTGGAAAACCTGCGAAAGTCTTAGGAAAGAATGAAATAAAGACAGATACGACAAAGAGGATAATAAAAAATATAGAAATTATTTACATACAATATACCTATATAGAAGAACGTAAGTATTCTTTGTCATTGAAAGTCGACATAAAAGAAAGATCTTAATTTAGTGAGAAATGTGAACATTACATTCACAGCCAGAAGCAATTACGGTAATAGTAAACATAATATTTAAAAAAAATTATAAAAAGGTCGTCATTCAATGGACATCGTCTTTATTAGGGCAATATTTACACTGCTGTGTCTTCCTACACCCTACCCTTCTTCTTAGAAATTTTAAGGAAAAGAGATAGTAAAATAGAAAGAGAAGCTCAAGAGAAAGTACAGAACTACTTAGTGCGTTTAAGACCCATGTTTACCCTTAAAAAATATACACCAGAATATGATCAGGCGATTAAATATAGGAAAAAACAACAATTATATAGATAGGTATCTAGGATAGATATCTACAACAGAGGTATCCATCATTATAACCTCCGGTGGGACGCTTTTGCTACCATAAAAACTTTGCGGGCTGCAAATGATGTACACCGATAAATTCAAATACTATGTAATTTAAAAATTTCAGTAATTCATCGATATTATTTTAAAATTGGTTTAATACATGGATAGTTAATAGGATCTTGGAGTTTTATATTGTAATACACATGTATTAGTACGAAAATTTGGCTTCTTTCTACTCCGGTCATGAAACTCTAGGATTAAAAAAATGTATAAAACTCATAAAGGTATTACTAATAGTAATTCATAAGTAGTTACAGGACTACACAGAACTAGTTAAAACGGCCGCACGTGCTCCATAAACTACGCGTTGCATCCTGTTCACCGTCATACGGCAATCTTGGGTTTCGTATTGCCTTTCTAGCCTTATTTTAAAGAAATCATTTTTCCTTATAATGTCTAGTTACGGAGCCACTACAATTGAAATATCACCATTTAGCGCACATCATACAAGTTACGTATTTTAAACGTTCCCTCACATACACGAAATGCAAAAGTGGCTACCATGAGGTAAGATGTATTATCTTTTTCGCCTAAATGAATGAGGTATAGAAAAATGTAAATACGAAAAATGATTTATCTTCTGACTTTAAATTTCCCACAAAGAGATCCGCATTCTTCTGTCTTTTTCCACACAAAAGAGCGCTAAGAGCCAAACCGATCCGGGCGATGTATGAATACGTGCGCCAAGCACCCTTCATCTCCATATTTTCAATTCTTTTGAGACCCACGACCTTTTATAAAAGGAGACAGGAAACCGAATAGCTTTTTATCTCTGCGACCTTTTACATAAAAAGCACATCCGTCGGGGATAATATATTTCCAATGAGACCACAAAGGGTGTCGACATACGCTTGAAAACAAACCCCATATAATTACCGATGTATTATCAAACAACCATAGGTAATAAACGAAGGATAAAGATACTTTATAATAATAATATTAGGTTTGAGCTTAAAATATCTCACTTTGCCCTTTATCCTAATTCCACCAGACGTTTCTTAAAAGATGTTTCCGTAACTGAATACTTTCCTCCAGCACCAAAAAGAATTTCCAACCACCGAGATTTGGTAGCAGGAAGAGACCGAAGATATAAATCTTAGTCCTGGTATCTTAATTTATTCTTGAAATAGACTAATGCTCACTTTAGGGCCCGGTATTAAAATATTTCGGAACTGCTAAAGTGAATATTATTATTAATTTCCAAGGTAACGCAGCATGTACATAGGAGATACGGAGAACTATGGTCTTCGCTTTAACTTCAATAAAATATTGAATTACCGGGCAATAAATGTCTATTTTAAGAATACATTAAACTACCGGGCCTTAGAATAGTTTGTTTCGTAGCATAAATATGTATTAAACGTTGCAGTGTAGTAAGTATTACTACCGTAAAAGTTAAATTACTAAAATAATGCTCTATTAGAAATATTGTAATAGTGTGCAGTTATACTGTGATGTAAATATTGTATAGTTATCTATAGTTATTTGACTGTGACGTTCGTAGCTAGGATTTGCCATGGGGGGTTTAGAGCAGTGAAGTTAACACTGTATCACCTTAATCCAAAGGAAGGAATACTTCCGCCCAATATCTAATGAAAATAGAAACTGATTTATTTTAACACGTATACCCTGAGAATTTCCAGCGGTGTTTGCTACTGGCATAATTGTGAGGTTTCTCTCGCATGCTTTCGTTTATTGTTGGCTCTGTTCTCTGGGTGGGTGGGNGTTATATAGTAACTTATATTAAAACATGGCGTAAACCAGTGCTTTCCAACCGGTGTGCCGTAGGTACTCCCAAAGTGTGCAGCATTATATCAGCGGTCCCGGATTCGATTCCCAGTGGGAACCCTTATGCGTGCGAAATTACCTCAGCTGTAGAAGTACTTTTAACATTACCACTATTACTACTATCCCTTACGTTGCTAGGCGCGTCCAGTATCCTAACAATACTTCTTTTCTTTTGACCACCATTGTTAACAAAGAATAATTCTTTTGTATGACTGACTTTATCACGGAATAATTAATATTATTACTATAGTACTATAACAACTAACACGCGTGATATCCCTGCGTACTTTCATTCAAGTTTCTGATGTTGCATTGCAAACGCGCTCGGTTTCTCACGATGCCTTATGGTTTAAAAGGGTTTTGGTGCGAATATTAGCTGCTTAAATTCCGAAGTTACTGGTCAGTTCCTCAGCAATATGAGTTCTATCTGACTGATTTTTGGTATAGGGCAGTGGTACGCGAACTGCGGCCCGTCGCAAATTTTCATTCCGTTAGAGAAGATCGCGTAAATCATTAGCGAAAACTATTCGGCCTACGTAACTTCACCATCTTTCGCGTCATTCAATTCTAAGAATAGGTTACATGTAATCGGAAAATTGAAACATTCAGTAAATATATTATTAATTTTAACATGCCCACTGTAACTTCGGCCCGCCGACTGGTGTGTTATCTAAACCGTATTATCACAACTTCTGGTTCAGTGTGCCGCGCTATTTGAGACAGTGCTCAAGTGAACCGCAAAGGATGCTAAGGTCTGATGGCAAAAGGGCTAAGGATGCTGTGTTTACTTTCCTATGCAACGCTTTTCTTCCATTAAACAAATGCATGGGTGAAAGCGACTTCAAACTATTTGTGATTAAGCATTATCTCAACGCCGTAGAAATGTTAACTAGAACGATCGTTATTAACAATCATTTGTCTTGATTTGCGGCACTTAAAAGTGTAATTTTAACAAAACCACCAGATATCGCTTGAGAAGATACATTTTGGTGAGTTTACTTTGTTGTTCGGTCAATATATATTGACGGTATATTAATATTGACAATATATACCGTTGGTAAGCTCCCAACCTTTCGCAAAATAACAGCTGTGCTCCTTTCGTTGCACTGCGAATCCCAAACCTTCACAAATCAATTCATTCGCTTCTTTATATTGATAAGGGAGTCTTTGCGTTCTTCATAGTGTTGTATTGTTTGGACAGCGTGCAGAAATGACGATACAGTTTCAGGGGTCTAAGGAAATTTGGAAGTAGGTGATTTTATGGATGTAAATTAAGTGTAACATTATTAAAGCCTTAATACCCAAATAATTGCGAAGGCCAAGCTACACAGTTCTTCGCCTCGGTTTTCATCCTTTTTTATGCTAAATTTCCACCCTCTCATGTTCTATCCAACGTTGCAAATTCTAATTCTTGGGCATCTAATTATAAAAACTTATTATCTATGGATAATATTTGGATTATAGTTTTGATTTCAAGAATTCACACTCATTCAAGTCGGAATAAGCTGGCGTTCCATTACAGTGTAAAAGATAGTTTGATTGAACGGAAACTTTGGTAACTCTTCAACATTTTCTTTAGAAAGCTATTCATAAGGTTTAGCAAGTTAATATTTTGATTACGTTAATCAAATTTTTAATGTAATATCACGATATATAATCTTGCTGTACACACGCTTTAAATAATATTTATCTGCAGATATTTACTATGCAATCAATAAAATTTTGGTTGCTACAGCAACCCAAAGCTTTGTCGCCTTTGTTGTAGCAACAGCGACAGAGGTTTTGTTGCAGCAACAACAGTGCGACGTAGGAGCGTCCGGAGATAGAGACGGACGAAATTTGACAACTGCCGCAGAGTCCGAATCAGCAATGACGGTCACATCGGCACTTACTGAGAAACGTAAGAAAACAACGATGAAATTCGAAACAAATTGCAGATTTGTGACGTTAACGAACTTGAAGAATGATCGAATGGCAAGATCAATATAAACTACCGTTTAACGTTCGAGCGAAGCAAATTTAATGGGAATTATTTCACATTTATTTTAATTTTCGTGTTTGAAAGAGTGAAAGAACAAAGCTTCCCACATTGAGGAATAGAAAAATCTCTTGCTAATGGAAACTTATTATTGACTCTTGGAAACTGAATCGGGCATTTCAAAAGACTTAATTTTATGTAGAAATCAAAAGCGGTTCAATGCAGAAACATTAAAGCAACCGTTTCTGAAAGAAAGGGAGGAACGCATAGACACACGGACGCATTATATATGTTAAAATGTTGGATAAATTAGTTGATGAGTATAGTTATCTTTGTCGTTAAAACTATTCGGAACGAGAAAACTGTAGCAACGGTTGCCTAGATACGGTTTAATTATTGACTTGGAAGGAAAGATTTGTAGGGTAGCAACGAGATTCTTCGCTATGAAAATGTATAGGAGATGGGGAAAGCAAAGGTTGTCAATATCCCTTAGCGATAACTGATTAATGAAGGTGATAAAAGTAATAATTGCCAACTTTGTTTGGTCGTTAAATTTCGTTCTCCACGGCGACCCCAAGGCAGCTTTGGCATCTTCTTCTCAGCATCTTCCGCTGGATATCCCGAAGATTAAACAAAGTGTATCGAGGATCGAGGAAGCTTGCGTGTGGATGCTGCAGGTTGGAAACACGATCTCCCGGAGATCTTCCTGGAAAGACGAGGATGTGTTACCGCCGGGAAAAAGTCTATGCGAATAAAGCCAACCGCGAATGATAAAACGAGGATACAAAGACTCGTTCAACGGCGACCGCGAAAGTCCGTTTTTTCGAAAGTCATGCTTGTACATAGAGCAACGTTTTTGCATGAATGCAGCCAAGAGCACTTTGAATCAACTGATTAGCCTTTGGAGACTTAAATATATTGTGTTCGCATTTGAGATGTCTGCGTTACAACATTCAAACAAAGTAGGTAAATTAAAAACGATTAGATTTCTGATTTTTGCGTTTATCACCAGAGTCGTAGCCAGGATTCGTCCATGGGGTGGAGTTTAGAGCCATGGAGGCAAACTGCATCGCATACTTCCGCCCAAAATCTAGTGGAAATATACTCGGATTTATATTAACATGTATACCAAGCAAATATCCAGCGGTGTTTGTTTGGTATAATAGCGAGTGGCCATCGTTTATTGCAGGCTCGGTTCTCATTTGAGGGGATGATTTACACCCCCAAAACCACCCCCTTGGCTACGTCCATGATATATTCTAAAGCATTTTCTTCAACCAGTGAACCACGCCGAGAGCGAATTGGGACCACGAGATTTAAAATACGATATAGACAAGTCTGGGACACGAAATCAGTATTTTACACTTCTTTTCATAGAAAAATAGAAAAATTAAGACCTTGGTTCGCGTCCCAGTTGCGTCAATATTGTACAAGTCAAAATATATCGTTCCAAAATTACCGGCAGGAAATTGATGACTTGTCGAAATTTTTAAAATAATATTTCAGCTAACGTTCTGATAATCTTTAACATTGAAAGATTTATTAAATATAGTTCTACTCTGAAAAATTCAACTTTTACTAGTTTTGGAACCACCCTTCGCTACGCTACTGATGACGTTGTTTCTGGTGCCATAAAATAATTATAATTAATAATGTGCAATTTACTTTCTTCGTTGAATAAATCATACGTCGCGGAATATAAAATCCTGATTCGTTAGACAAACTAGATAAACAGACCTCAACTGCAATCAGAAACGTATCAGTTCTTTTCAAGTCCTATATAATGACAGCGTAATATTTCTCCAGGAATTCAGCCACCAAAATGATACTATTTCGAGCTTACGACGCGAGGAACGCTCCGGAAATTACGAAGACACTCCTTTAAATCTTTCTTGATATATTGAGGTCACGGACAGTCTGTCGAAGGGATAAAATAGCAGACGGAGGGCGATTTATTTTTCTACCAACTACCAAGATAGAAAAAAGAGAAGGGAGGACTTCTTCAAGCAAGACTACAAGCTCTCAGAAGTCATGTGTGTAGCCTCTCTAAAAATGTTCCTATATCAGGAGAACATGAAGTCGTGGGGGGGGGGGAAATTATCACAACAAAGTGTAACCAAACCATTAAAGAGGGATTTTAATTAACTATTAACGATACTGAAAAGCCCCGCAATGTGAGGATGCCCTAGAGATGTCTAGGTCTTCTCTCATCCCTAGAACACTGCGTGATTACTGCATGGAGACTACAGATTCTATATAAGACTGATGTTTCGATCTGGACATCGTAATCGTAGCATTTTTCTTTCCGGCTTTAACTCCGGTTCGATGAAAAAACAAATTTCCGGTATTCAGTTCCGGTTTTTCTCCGTCTGCCGGAGAAGAACCGGTTTTTATTCGCTCCAACCATTAAAATGTCATGCACCTCGCGAGACTATTTAATTACCGTAGCATTTCACTATAACGTGAGATTAAATTAAATTTTCATAACTTGCGATACTAAAGAAATAATTACTAATAAAATTATTTCAGATCAATTTAAATTTTCAATTTAATTTTTGCTTGTTGCTAATCGATATTACACTCATTTAGTATAACTCCGTAACAATTCACGTAATTAAATGGTATTATTTGGAACAAAAATCGGAACGGAATGTATAACGGTTTCCGGATTTGGTTCAAAAAAATCTATTTTTTCCAATTTTGGTTCGGCTTTGACTCCAGCAAAAACAAGTTCTTTTCGGTTTTGGTTTCCGGTTCCAGAGAAACTGTAAACTACTATGTAAACTGTGTTCTTTACTAGTAAACGCCCCCGTCAAGCATGACGGAACTCCATTTAATTTAAAAATGTATCTGTTATCGTACATATCTGTGTACGTCATAAGACAGTAATAACTAATATATTTGTTACCGTTCGATGGTTCATTTGATTTATGTCGGGTATTTGCTCAATCAAACGATTGTAGGGAACATTTTGTCAATTTAAACTATGAAATCAACATTCCTAAAACTTTGTAATTTTCGAATTTACGGCATTATATTAGTTATAAAAATATTATTTTACAAATACAAATAAATGAAATACAAGCTGTTGCCAACATTAAAAAAAAAATTCTTTAGCGCTCTAAACCATTTTGGTACGTAAAGACTAAATACAGCTAAATTAGATTCATTTGCAGATGAATTCATGACACGTGATGATCACACTGAATGTTAGCACGTTAAATCAAATAAAAAATATACTTTTCCTTCCATATGTCTCTAAGCACCGATATACCTTTCCATGAGAGACTAAATGGACACCTATCAAAAGGACTAACGAATGGGAAACGAACAAATCACAATCACAAACCTCAAATTCGATAGAACAATAAATGGAGTTTGAATAGAAAGAAATAAAGCAGAAATTCGAACTTCCCTGACGAAATCTAGCGTTCTGCAATCAATACCGACAGGGTGAAAATCGCTAAACTTGGGAAGAACTCGCGAGCCGTAAAATGAGAAATTTCTCGCGAGTATAATTCTCCCTCGTATTCGTTATACAATCAATCTTCACGGGAGCTGAAGAATAAATCGTTCGATTGAAATAAATCCCCTTTTTAACGACGCTATCCTCTCTCACGGAAATCCCGGGAGGAAAACAAAACTTTCGCGGAAATTGACGGAGCGCGCTTTCCGCGAGGATTGTGACGAAACTCAGCTCATCTCCGAAACAAGCAGTATTACCATTCAAATCGTCGTCCGTGTACGAGAACAGATGTCTGCGGTTACGGCAACCGTTCCTTTCATTCGAGGCGAGCAGAGTGGGAGATCAATGCGACGAAGTTAGGGAAATAGACTGTAAGTGCGGGATGTAGTCCATGCCCTTCTTTTCGAGGACAATTAGAGTGCACAACACAGAAGCCTTAGCGACGCGATTGGGAAAACTAGGTGCATTGCACCCCTCTCCACCGCCGCAGAGTGTGAACTACAGGGTTTTCTGTCGATGACAATTTAAACGTTCGATAGTTTCATCTCACCTTTCGACCAAGGGATTACCAAGTAAGCGTCGTATTCGAATCTTCGGCTTCGGAATTCGGATGCCTGATACGAAATGGCGTAATATTCGAAGGGACACGATATCCGTGCGACCACGTAAGTAATTCCTCTCGAATTCTACAGTATGAATATTTCGGCCGGACTTCGAATAGGGGCTCGAATTCGGATCTGATTTCGAATTTACGTAATAACTTTTAGTGCTTCCAACGGTAATTATTTCCCGCATTTCTGTTCTGCTTCGGATGCAACCGTTTCCAATGTTTATTTTCGCCTCAAGAAAATAATCTTTGAGTAAGGTTTATACTACACGAACCCTTCAATAGAATTTAATCGACTTTTAAAATAAAACAGCTAAAATGAGGGAAAATAGGACAGAGAATATGAGCGAAACACTCCGAAAGATAAAAAGCATCGAAGACGTTCGTGGGAACTAAAAGGTTTTAAAGAGTAAAAACTTTCACGGGTAGTAAATCACAAACACTTTCGCAAAAACTTAAAACTTTGAGAAAATCTTATTTATATGCGTAAAAATTCCACCTGTTACCACTTTTGGAGGGAAGATAATTTTACGTTCCTTCCTAAAAGCCTTGACGGCTCATAATACTCTTGTTTAGAGATATTTCCTCTAGTAGTTCCGCCCTGAGGAATGTGAACTGCTGCCAGACGTCTGTTCTAGACACTTTTTATAGATGCACTCTATAAAAAGTCTTGCATGAGGCACCAAATGGCCCATAGTAAGCTACTTACATGAAGCCGGCGGCGCAATAATACCACATAAGAATTAATGGTTTGCGCCTGAACCTATTCAAAGAAAATAAACATTTTTTCGTATGAAATTAAATACCCACGCGGAAACGTCGGCCATCGACTTTCCAAAGCAAAGCAATCTACGCAGCGGAGATGGAATTATTTTATAGTATGCGTATTCGAGTAAGGGATAGCAGAGGACGATCAGTTAGCATACCTTATTCTTGGAATTAAAATTCAATTTCCTTTAGAACTGAAATGGAATAGAACTATAGTTAATCATTCTTACATTTTTATTTGTACGTAAGAGCAAATGTACATGCTTTTGGTATAAGTGACAGATTATTACTCATGAAACAAAGAATGGTTGACATAAGAGGGTTTGCGTGCATTTTATTTAAAATTACAATACTAGCTACGGAATAAAGACCATTATTCTGGGTTTTCGAGAACATCCACGCGGATTAACACGATTTCGAGAAAATTTAAACATAAACCAATCGATTAGGGAAAGGTGAATAACATAGCACGGAAGAGCAGTGCGGCTGAATCCCAAGGAATAACAGGTGTGAAAAATAGCGACATGTCTGGGACACGAACCCAGGTCTCCCACTTTCCGGGTAGGTAATGAAATGAATTCTAAAATACCTATCCGGAAAGTAGGAGACCTGGGTTCGATACCCAGTCATGCCTTTATTATATAATTTTGACAGCTGTTAGTTATCAGTTATTCCTTGATAAACCAATCTGTTTACCTCGGGCTGACAATGAGTCCAAACCTAGCTGTAGTTTAGAGTCCAAATTGAATTTAATCACGAAACTTTACGAGTACTATTTCCAATACTATCAGAGTCCCGATAAATTACTTAAAAAGGTAAATAAAGATCGCATACGAACAAATACAATTACATCTGATTAAAGTGTCCGTTTCCCTAAACATACTCGAGCAAAAACGCTATCATGAAAAATAAAAACCGAAACGGAGATAAGTTGAAGTTTCCACAACAACTCGACACCCAAATGCAGGCGATAACATCGCAGACTCGAAAAAGGGAAATCGAAAATTTAGTATGTTAACTCTTAGAGCAGTACATCTGTCAACCCCAATCCCGACCATTTCCTCCTTCCCACGCCTGGTACCCTAACCATGGACGCTCGAGCGACGGTCGCGAGAGGAAAAACAGAGAATAAAAACGACGTAAAGGGATCTGAACGTGGGACGTAGGGTGGAGTGTTAGATCGTTCGGGATCAGAACAGTGAACGTAAACCGGAATAGCATACGCATCCGTCTCGTAGCAGGCATCTCGTCAACACATTAGCCCATGGGAGAGTCTCGCCTCGTCTGCATGCCGCCTCCCACGCCCCGCCACAGACCCCATTTCCACCGCTGACGGATCGAGGGAAAATGCATGGGAGTTCGAATCCAGGCGGCGGAGAGAATGCCACGCTCGGAAGAGCCCAAATCGAACTAGTGCTGGCACAGTATAACCACTATTCTGACGCGAAATCACAACATTGTTAGAGTGTGTTCCATTAGCCTCCATGGGCGAGCGACGGCGCGAGTGGCGACCGGTAGAGTGATTAACAATATCCCTTCCGAACGACGTCTAGGTCATGGGAAAACTATAGTATAGACCAGAGGTGGGGTATTAGCGATTTTCAGGCCACACGCGGCCTTCTCATTCACTAGCTGAATCGAATACAAGTACTTAAGCCTCTTTATTCCTGGTGACTGATAGAATCAATTGCTTCGGCCGAGACTTCGTTGTAGGATTCAAGGAAGGAACAAGGAAAAGGCGAACTTTTACTTACCACAATATTTATTGGAAGACGACCTTGGTTCGATTCATGGAGCAATCATCACGTCAAACTTCAAATAAGGTCAAATTAGGTTTGATCTGACGATGATTCCATGAGTCTTCCAATAAATACCGTGGTTAGTAAAAGTTCAACTTTTCCTCGTTCCTTCTTGTTAGTTACGTCAAGGGAAAATACAACGGTAGGTGTTCTATCTCGATTTCTTAAGAGATTAAATTAGTTTTTCTTCGTGCAATTTCTATGTCAATCTATTTGAATGCGGGCTGCCACACTCTAAGGTATATAACCACACGATGGTTTCTTATATATTCGTAAAGGTAGAAACGTGCGGTCTTCGAATATAAAAAAAGATCCCCTGTATGTAGTAAAGATCTTAAATCTCCGACATTCTTAAGGCTCTCTAACAAATTCCCTCCAACCCCTTTCTTCTAATAACAACATTGTTAGCATCCACTTACAAGGATATAATATAAAAGTTATTAACGATTAAGTAATTCTTGAACAGTGCTTAAATTCTTTTTGGAACTGAATTCTGTTTAAAATTTCACTTAGTAAGTTTGTAAAATATTGCAGTTAGTGGACTAATGACACGTATACATTTTTATATGTACTTAAATGTTAGTTGTACGATGAGAATAATGTAACGTCGCCTCATTCTACGGCAGAATTGTACAATAATAATAGTCTAATACACTTCTTTATGTCTGGAATTACGAACAAAAATTGAAAACGAAAAAAATTATACTCGAAACCAAAAATTCAACATTAGCCGCAAGATCTGCATGTATTACCGCAATCGGCGATGAAAAGCTATCCTATTAGTACTCGAATCCGATCTTCTGCAGCCCGAGAAGTCTTTCCGAAGATTAATGATGCCCTCAGGGGATAAAAGTTCGAGAAGCTCTCTCTAGGCGAAGAATTAAGGAAAACCCACCCACAGGATATGAGTGATTGATCTGAAATTGAATCCTTCAAAAATTCGTATACAGTTCCTTTAATATGGTAACCAGAAGATGCTAAGCTAACACACGAAAAATTTCAGCTAGAAAGATCTTCAGTTAAGAAGATATAGCGAGCTACCGTAATATATCCACAAAATTTCATAAAATGTTTAACGCACAGAATGTAGAAAACCGGGATATGAGGCGTAGAAAATAATTTGTTTACATTTTCTATCACAACGGTACGTTCCCTGTGTGGATGCTCAATTATCAACGTTCATGGCTTATTAGAGAAATGGAATTAAAAACCCATACATTCGTTGACAAGGTAAATACATATATCTGTCCGACGTTTCTTTAGTTAACGTTTTCTTCGAGAAAAACGGCTAGAGTAGTGCAAAAAAAAGGTTGAGCATGTCTTCTTCCACCACCTACTTTGGGAAACTAATATCAGAAAAGTTTTAAGAGTGAAATTGGATCCTGCGGTGAAAAGTTCATCTAACATTCAAACGCTCAAACATTAACAAACCAGCTCCACGCATACGGTGGTAAATGAAAGGAATGAAATGGGAAGTTGGGGAATCAGAGGGAAAATTTTTGAGGGAGTTGAACCAGGAGCCGCTTCTATTTATAAGGCTGGAGATAAAAGAAAATCTCTACGAGAAGCTTTTTTGGCGAGCGGAGGGAAAAAAGGAAAAAACTGTGACTTAAGGAGTCGAAAGACGTGGGCTATGAGAAATAGGTCGAAGAGAATGCATTCGAAACTCGGCCGAAATTTCTAATTATTGAAATGAGTTGAAAACTATGGATAGCATTTCCATTGGGACATTCGTAAGAATTAGTCTGCTTCTTAAGTAACTAAAGCTTTTCGATTCAGCTTAAATAGAATCGTTTTCCATCCATTGATATATTTCGAAGCTACAATACTTAACGTCAAACTAATCCTTTCATGAACATAACACAAATAACAATATCGGTGTAAATTTTAATATAAGGGTTTTAATATAAGATTACAGATTCCAACATAAGAGAGGCTCTAACGAATGACTTTTATCGACGGGAATCCAAATAAAAATTCCGCGTGAACAAAAACAATTCCTCCCCGCAGAATATTAAAGAATAATTACCTAACCCAAAATAATTTCACCAGTGCTAAATTTACAACATTATTTACATGCTGTTCGATCAAGGCTTCGATTTTTAATAGATATTTCAATTCACCATCGTGTATTAAGTGATCATTAAAAATACTTTTTAACTATTTAGCTATGATATACATGCTATTGATTTACAGATGTCAAAATTGGAAACTTAAATTGAAAGGTCGTTTAGTTTAGCAGTTAATGTCAAATAAGAGTGAGCAAATTTACGAATAATACGAGAGAAATAACAAATAAAACAAGATAACAAGAGATCATAAAATTCTGATTCCATAAGAAACAAAGTAATTAGTTTCCATGTTTAACTTACATTTACATTTGTACCCTGCAAGCCGTCAGTGGCGTATGGCAGGGGGTGTATTAACACCTTACCTACCTAATCTACCCTATTAGCTTCTCCGATGCTATGCGGAAAGAACAACCAGAACTGTCTGTTTTAGCGATTATTTCCCGTAAGGCTTGGTCGTAGCCTCTCGAATATCGCGCTCGTTGTTTAACGGATGACAATATCTTTTACTTCGCCTAAAAATTCTGGACCGATTAATTTTTCGAAAAGTTTTCGTAATCAGTAATCAGATCTTCTCTCCTGCAGCAAGTTCCACACAAGTGATTTTATCATGGCTGTAACGCTACTGTAGAATCTGAAATCTACGGGTCCTGTGTGGGACTTAATCATCGATTTATCAAGCTAGATGAGATCAAAGAAATTTTTCGAAGATATAAGTAAATCCGCAAAAAGCACGTTCCTATTCTTGAGGAAATCAATACAGACTACTAATAGTAATACTATATATATAAACGATTAAACAAGTTTAGTTTTAATACAATTCACAGACACTGGCGATTTTTTGTGGAAATACTTCATGTTTGAAGGAAAAGAGACTGAATTTTTTCCACAGGATTTTAATACAGACACAACCAGTTTGCAGCGAATGATCGCCATCATCAGGTGAGCATGACGCATGATTATGGCTATCATTCGCTGAAACCTGGTCGTGTCTGTATTAAAATCCCGTGGAAAAAAGTACAAAGTCTCTTTCCCTTCAAACTTAGGTTCGAACAACACAACAGAGCATCAGAATATATATAGCTCGTATTTTCATAAAGAGCTTGGATCGTCAAATATTCGCATTTCAACGGATCGCCGCTCCGTAAAAATCATCTTTTAGACGAAAAACACAACACTTAGAGAAAACGAGCTCACGATTTTGATTCACCACGGCACCTCGTTTCTTTCTAATCCGCCACGCAAACATCGCTACGCTATTTGTACATCGCTGAATTAGCAACGAAGGGAGCAATTAGGGATTTTGATACGGGGCAAACGTAAAACGCGACTAATATGCCTCTCCATCACACCCGATAATAATTCGAAATCGTGACAAAAGAACGAGAGAGCGCAACAGCTCCAAACACCCGGAAAAATACGCGGAAATAACCCGAGGCGGGGCTATGAATGGAAATACCTCGCGGCGTTTCCGATTTTCCCTTTTGCCTCATCCCGCATTCCATCCTCCCCTTCGCTGCACTCCACGTGAACGCCAATAACCAAAAGGGTATTTGCGAAGAGTGCGGGATTTGGTCTTCGATTCAAGGGGAGAGTTCGAGCGCAAAAATATTGAGGAATCGCCCCGGAGCGTTTCGGCCTCACCTTCGCGTTTTTATCCCTCTAAAAATCACTATCGAATAGTAACAGCGACCACCCTATTCCCCATTCCGTTCCTCCGCTATCCAACACGTGGAATAGCGTTCCCGTCTCTCATTTCGCCCTCACAAGCATTCTCACGGGGAATGCTTTCTCTGCTTTCTCTCCTTCCTCCTCCACGGCTGAAGATACGCTTCCTCGCCAAACCCTTTCCGCAGCCTCAGGGTTGTGAGGAGACGGAAACTGCGAAATTAACCCCCGATTCCGGAAAGCTTCTGTAAGATACCTGCGGATAATCTTCGAATTCCAGGACATCGAACTGTGATATTTTACTTCCGGTTTTCGATCTGGTTGAATTAAATAAACAGCTTCCGTTCCGGTTTCGCTCTGTTTGGCTCCGGCCGAACCGGTTTCGTTCACTCCGATAATTGAAATACTTCACCCTTCCTCAATTTTAATACGTGTTGCTTTTCGATGAATGTTATTTATCTTAGAATGTGATCTGTATCTTAGAATGATTATTATTATTACAGCGAGGAAAATAAGAGAAATAGATGCGAAAACGAACCGATTCAAGAATTCGTTTTTTCCGCGAACGATACGCAAAAGTAATCAACTAGGTAAATAGAGTCTTGGTGCATGCACCCCCTGCCACACGCCGAAAGGTGGCTAGCAGGGTATACACATAGACATTAATAATATGATTTGTACATTATACAAAAACCGTGGAACCTGGACTCCCAGATAGCCAAGTGGGCAACGCGTTCCAAATCGGTGAAAGCGGTCCCGGGTTCAATCCCCGGTGGGAGCCTAGGCGCGAAAAGACCTCAGCTGTCGAAGCACTTTTAACAATAATACTACTACTACCGTGGAACCTGCCAATGTAATAACCTCCCTGTAGTGACCATTTGCGTTATATGACCAGTTTTTATCGGTCCCCGCAAAAGTAATGAAAATTAGCAGTAATAATTTATGCGTATAGTGATCACTTTTCTACTGTGACCACCTATTTTGGGAATTATCAATGAAATATACCTCCTCTATAGCGACCAGTTCAAAACAACGACTCTTATATTCTAATTTTTTCCAAAAGTTTGAAATTCACGTTGAGCTTAAAAGGAAAAAAATTAAATGGGGTTTTCATAAAAATTAGCTGATAAAAGCTGACTTGATTTTTGATGGAGTCCTACTCCGAAGTCACGGCCGAAGCAATTGATTCTAACTCTTTTCAAACCTTTAAATTATAACAATTCAATACATTTACATCTAGCTGAACGAAGTTGTTTTATATATTTATATACCTTACTAAAATTACAACGTCTAAGATAATGGTAGCGATATGCAGATAATATAGCATTACTAATTCACAATGAAAATTACGCTAAGTTTTGGATAAAGGGGATATCGTTAACCAATTCAATGGATTTTGTTTATTGCTAGTAATGTCTCTATGCATAAGCAATTAAGCAAATGCATGAGCATTACCTGCGATATTTCAGCAGAACCAAGAAAACGATCCTGAAATGTTGCGATCTCAATCTATCGCCAAAGAATGAATGCACGCACATTTTCCCACCATTCAATCTACTTTCCAACGGTCATTCCCATATCACATTACATTTTTTCCATAAAGAGCCAATTGATTTTTCCACAATCCTCTCCCTTCATGATTTCTCGCATGGTATATTTTCCATGCAACATCTTCCGTTTTCTCCCGTGTATTCCGTGAACGTTATCAATGGAATGCCCAGCGATAACTCGGTTAGGTCACTGCACCCCTCGGCGTCGGCTGCGGCGATGTTATTTAAGCAATTTTTTCTTCCTTTGACATGTAACACTGAACACGCAGCTGTTTGTGATACTCGGGTATGCGGCTAATAAGTCAAAGTTCAGTCAGATTAAGTCTAGCACTGCCCCCTTCCCCACATACCAGCGATAAATTAAATACCCGTGAGTGAATAGCTTTCTCTAACTCGGCAGATAATTATCTATCATTAATACCATACATCTTTGCCACACAATTAAATATCGGCTAATAAAAACCTAATTATGTAACATAAGCGGGTATCTTACACGTTATTATGAGTTATATTAAATGTAATTATTTGAAATTTTCGTGAGGCTGCTTTCAATTTACGTTTATTATTATTTCTTTAACGGAAACAGGAGCCCCCAATTACATCCATGTTATTAATAATTCTTACTATGTTTGGGTTCCCGGATAGCCAAATGGGCAACGCGTTCGACTTCGGTGAAAGCGTTCCCGGGTTCGATTCCCGGTGGGGTCCTACGTGGGAAAGACCTAAGCAATCGAAGCACTTCTAACAACAAAACTACATACTAGTATAATTTGTACTATCACAGACACAAAGTGGCGAACAGAAACACCCATGTCTTAGCATGGAAAAACCCGCTTAGCCGGGACTCGAACCCGGGACTTCATCATTAGAAAGCTAGCAATCTGACCATTCCGCCACCGAGGTCAGGTTTCAGATTCAAGTCGTTAAAAAAGTCAACCAGAATTTATTTTTCATTTGCGCCCCTATGATTAGGCTAAGGTTGAGGTAATACCAGATATTTACTTTCATGAAGATTCTTCCTGCGTAAAGAAATAACCTCTGATTGTGATGCTGTGGAGCGGTAAATGTTTGCGAAATCCCGTGCCAATAGCGCGTTTCCTCTGCAGTTTCTAAAAAAAAAACTGGAAATCTCTTCTTCACCGATATCGAGATTCCGATCCACCGCATCAAACGCTGAACATTTACCAGCGAAACAAAAAGCATTCGAAATCGATGCCCGGACAATAAAACGAATCAATGAATCATTCCAAAATTACAAGACGAACATTACAATAGAACATTCGATCGAGAGTAAATCTCCAAGAAATCAACCCCCCATTATTGACAAGCGCTGAAATACCCTTCGCAACAATCATTAAGTAGCACTGTGCACTCGATACGAGTGTAGTACATTATACTTGTGAACTCGAGGTGGTGCACTTGTGCACACTAAGAGCATTGTTACCATGCGCGACAACCGGAAGACCGAACAAAAAACTGCCAATTGGCAGCACTAGACTCCCCCATATCCTTCTTTCCCATCCTTCAACCCTTACTACCCCTTTCTTCTTTCCCCATTGCCCTCCCGCAACCACCATTTCCCCGCAACACTCCTCATTGCCGTCCATTCTTCTCCCAGTAAAGTGGTTCCCTCTATTGGAACGCCTATCTAACATTGAAGACCGGCCCCGTCGAGTCGATACGTCCCCATCTGCCACACATGTGTCTCGCGATTCTCCATCTCTCGTGGGGTCGACGGGTAATCCTAATCCAAGCCGCGAATTAACAGTAAGCATCTGCCGGCGCGTCTATTTCAGATGGCGGATGAGGAATGCGGAAGGGGAGAGAGCGATGAGGGGACGGTTTCAGCGGCCAGTCAGCGAAGCACGCCGAGGATGCAACCTTTCCCAGAGGTCTCTTGAAGATTTTCGACCGTTTTCCTGCTTTCCTTGAAGAAATCGGACTCCAGAGATGATCGCGTCCTTGCTTCAAGGGCGTCTCCCAGATTTAACAAAAGAGGATGACCGTAGGAACACTGGAAATCAGTGCCATCTCTCCTAAGTCACCGTGTACATTCTCCATCAATTTTATTTAATAAAATTCACAGACATTGACAATGCTTGTGAAACTACTCCATGTTTGAAGGATAAGAGACCTGTAAGAATTGAATTGTATGAATATTTATTCAATGCGGAGAACTTAAATGAAATTTGAAGGAAAAGAGACTGTACTTTTTCCACAGGATTTTAATCAAACACGACTAGGTTTCAGGGAATGATCGCTATCATTGATGCAACGTCCCCTGATAATGGCGACCTTTCGCTGAAACCTGGTCGTGTCTGTAATAAAGTCCTGTGGAAAAAGTAGTCTCTTTTACTTCAAATTTCATTTAAGTTCTCCGCATTGAATAAGTATTCACACAATTAATTCCGCATCCGTTTATACCATGCCAACCCAATTACGTACAAGAAGAAGAGCTGCAGAAGATTGTCTGCACACAATCACCACGGTGCATTCAGGGACGACACAACGTTAAGGAAAAAAGGGTTTGTTTGAAATTTTCCGAAATGAAGTTAAAAAAATTTTAACCAATTATCCTTTCCCCAAATCGTTAATTCCGTATCATTTTATATTACAACTAATTTTGCTCCAAACTCACAACCCCTTCATTAGTTATTCTTGAATCCAGCGCAAAATTGAGCTATAATGTGAAGGTAGAAATTCACTTCGTACGGCGAATTTTATGACGCTGAAGTTTCCATAAAAGAAGTTGAAAGTTAGCAAATTTTGAGGCATCGAGATACTTATGAAGTTAATAAGCGAGACACATTATTTGTAAATAGAAAGAAGCAAGGCATTAAAAATATTAGTTACAATTACCGATGATTATTTACGATATCTGATCATAATTTTTTTCCGCCCCCCTTCTTGTGTGGGCGTTTTCCCGCAACGTGGGTATTACTCCGTAAGCCTTCAACCGAGGAGTTTTTCCCCACAACTTAAATCTTTCATATATATAATAATTAATGGACTTTTTATTTTATTATGTATATATTTAGAATTGCATATTTATTTAATTGTATATTTAGTGTTGTAAGTGGTTTTTTGTATTTATGAGTNATTTAATAATTTACATAATTTTACAGTAATAACTTAATTTATCATTGTATTTTTTTAGAATTGTATATTTTGAGTGGTAAGTTATTTTTTGTTATAGAGAGTTCTATTGGCCTAACCTCGCCAAAAGGGTTAAATAAATAAATAAATCTTCCAGGTACTTAAAAATACATGCAAGTCACAGATGCAAGAAACGATTCAAAAACTCGATGAACAAGTTTTGAGAGAGAACATTGACTTTAACGAGTTCTGTAACGACAAAAAAGAAAGCTACAGCGATAGGAAGTGAATCAGAGAACTACCAACTATCAGCTTTCGGGGTGTAACCACATTATCAAATTTACTTCCTAGTGAGCATCCTGCCAGATGAGTAACAAACAGAACGGTGCGATCTTTGCGGTCTTCAACGTCGATACCAATACAAAGTGTGGAATAAGATAACAAGTCAGAAGGTTCTATTTATTGATCAACATTTATTGTCTATCATACTTTAAGATCGGTCTGGAAATTTCTGTCAGACCCGCTTCAGCGGTCGATTGCATGCGACAAAATTAGTTATGACGAAACGTCCTACCGAATTAACCCTTCTGGCAGCTGCATCAAAGGGATGGCTTAGCCAATGTCATACAGTGAAAGTGTGCGACGAGAGAAATTCCCATTGATCTAGTTTTGGTTGCGGGAGAGTCGACGGGAGGACGGAGGACCATTTGCCGCCTAACTGCCGAAGATAATGAAGCTCTCCGACATTTTTAGAATCGCCTCCCATGCGAAAGATTCCTGAGATTCTTCCGGGACAAAACAAAGCCGAATTTAATCCAAGGTGCCCCTAAATTACATCCTGTCATTAACCACAACCAGATCCCTTTCCAGACCCCTCACGCGAAGGGGACCCAAATAGAAATACGAGGGATGGGGATAAGCATTAATTCATCTGCTTATAAACGTGCTGTAAACACGTGAAAGAGATTCTCGGTAGCAGAAAGGATTAGATTCGCAGCAACTAAATCGATTCCAGGAATTACACGGCATACTCGAAGGGCTATTCGTAAGCACTCGACAGACACGCTTATTTCTTTCGAAACGATGCTATTAACGAGCTAGCCGTAGGTACACAAACACCGGCTCATGCTCGAACCTATATATAACAAGAATGTAAACAGTCTACCGAACAATCTCCATTGTGATTATAAATAGCATATCGATACTCCATAACAATCTTCCGCACCAAAACCGTTTAAGTACCATTCATACTATAACAATAGAAGTTTATTCATTCGCATTCGGGCTATTTGCAATTCTTATGATCCAGGACCAGATCTGACCTTCTCCGGATGGGTTACAGCCTAAATTTTGAATTGGGGCGTGAAATTTAACTATAAGGGTCGTATTTTACGACCACCGTAACGGCAAATGTTCTGAGATATTTACCGCATCCGGTACTATCTCGTACCAAATTAGTATACGTATCTTTAGACTCCTCCCCGCGAATAGAAAAGTCGTATAAAGTCAAGGCGAATGATTACGAGCTAAATTAACTGCCCTGGGCAAAAATAAAGGGACGATCTCCATTTGTAATTTTATAGAAATCTGAAAAAAAAATCGAAACTTTGAATGCGCAATCTAGTCTTAGTTACAAAATTCAGCAACGCATACTTTCGGCAATGATTCACGAAAACAGCCGCGATTTCATATTGAAAACACATGCTATTCATAGCTATCCAAACGTTTCCGAACGATACATGGAGGGTGTCTTTTTGCTCACCCTTACGGACAAGAAGCAAAAAATATATAAAGGGAGGACATGTCAAACAATCAGAATTAATGACATTGGTCTCCAACCCGACTGTCACTGCCGTAACTACTAAAATAAGAACTCAAAAACAAATTACCAGATTTTCATGTAGTTTATTGAAGTTTACAATAGTAACTGAAGAACTGGTAAAACATTAAAGAGCCTCCGCATAGCTATAACGCGTCTGACTTCAATTCCCGCAAGGGCTTACGTGGAAAATGACCTTAGCTTTCGAAGAACTTTTAAAAAATAATGTATTACAATATTAAATAAAAATAAACTAATAAAATAACGCAGTGCTACTCTTTCTCCTTGGCACTTGTGAGTGAAAAATGCGAAAGCAAAGCCATACGTTTCTCAGCTGCCTGCATTCGAGCAAAGAAGAAAAAAGCATGAGGAAGAAAAATCAAAATGAAAAATTACTATGATTCCAAACGCCATTAAAAATTTGGAGTTTCGCATATCAAAGAGCATTCAACATTTCAGAAAATTATACCAGAAATTAAGAGAATTGAAGAAAGCGACTTTTAAGCCTTACCACAACTTTTTCATTTCAACTTCGCTTTCGAGTAACTCCTGATGGCCTCCTACCGTGAAGTCAGGGCCTTATATCTCGATCACTACTCAAGTAGTTGCAACACTGTTTTAATTCGTACCTGGCTTTATTGACGGAAGATCATCATATTACACGCCTTCAATATAATCAACTCCATCTTAATCGCCTTCCGCTACCCATTTGGATGGCGTACACCGTCTGCACGTCCATCTTTGTCGATGTCTCACAAGGACCGCCCTATGGCACGGGCGATGGCTCTTTATGTTTCGCAGAGCTTCCCGCGAAATTAATCCTTCATTTGACGAAAAGGTCGTAGCCGCGCAGATTCATATCGGGTAGTTACGGCGGATGTTCTAACATCTCCCGCTGCTACAGCAGCTCCTTCACAGTGTTAGCCGTGTTATCGTGCCCTAAGGGCGGTCCTTGCGAGACATAAACAGAGATGGACGTGCTGAAGGAGTACGACGCCTTCTGCATGTGTGGTCGGTGACAGAGACGGGGTGATTATATGTAAGGCTGGTAATATGGTGATCTTCTGTCAATAAACCCAGATACGAATCATTACCATTACTATTCTCTCTCCTTCACCTCATTTGTAAATATTTTAATTATTCATCGATTTTTGTTGCCCTGGATCTCTATAATTGGGGAATAAGCCATGTTTTACAACAAGTAATTATATGTTTATATCATTTTTTATTTTCATATTTTATATTTATTATCATTTTTCCATTGTCGAGTTCCCCTTTCAGCTTTCACAGAACTCATTGATATGTCCAAGTTTTCCTGAATGTTTCTATCTTCCCCTTCTTTGATGGCATTTCCACTCATTCGTAATTCTCCTCCTCAAGGCTTCTTTGAATGATTGGACCACATTGATTTCTTTCTTATCCTTTTTCATGTTTCTGATGACGTTTTCGTAGATTGTGGCTTTGGCTAAGATTAGGATATAATTGCTTAGAGAATTCCCTTGCTGGTTCCCCTTTTCTCTCTCAGGAATGCCCCCAAACAGTTCCCTTCAAAGAATTGTCTCCCTCCTTGGTAGAATCTTTACAAATTGTATATGGTTAGTGTTGAATTAGAAAAACTGCAGCGAAAGGCGATAAGCTTTGTGAAGAATTGCTACGATAAATCAGTGAGCGTCATTCAGACGCTTCGGGACGCAGGATGGGAATCTTTAGAAGATAGAAGACTTAAACAAAGGTTAAATTTACCGAATAAGTTCATAGAAAGCACGTTTACAGATTATGTAGGCGATACAATATGTCCTCCATGTTACATATACCGTTCTGATACTCCGAGGACATCAGGGAAATAGATACTAGAACGAATCGATTCAAGGATTCATTTTTAGGAATCAGATACGTCTTCGACGAGTCCATAGAAAATTCCGAGAATTACTTCGAGGGAAAAGTATTGCTTTGGAAGGCAATTTTAGTTGAAAAAATCAATGCTTGTCCCTTGAGAGGAATTTTCATAAATCTCCATTCTTAGAAGTATGAAATTATTTTTTGGAAACTATGTATAGGGGTATGGAAATCTTTGTCCGGCACATTGAGTTTTTGAATGCGAGAAGGGATCATCTTTATCTGAACTTACAAATCTGTCGCCCGCTGTTCGATTCTCTGAAAAGGCTATTGACGTGAGCTCTACCTCCTGATGTGACGAGGGATTTACGGTGAAAATCCACCGGTGTGAAAGCAGCGGAGCGGGGCTCGAGAGGATACAAAGTTTTCTATTAGGCCTTCATGAGACTACCTGGTTTGTACCACTAAAAATTCCTTATCGATTTGTATATGAAACAGAGAGGATCTTTGCTGGTCTTTAACCTTCACCTCCCTTCGCAGGAAAATTTTATTTGCTTTCTAAGAGTCCAGTTGGTTCTATTTTGCGGATAGAATATACCGTTGAATAGCATTTAAGAGACATCCATATTTATCTTCAAAATTTTGGTGCTATAGCATATTAATAATATTCAGAATTAATTCATTACTGAACTGACTTAGTAACCAGCAACATGCCTCCTCCAAAGAAGACAGCACTCTCCTACCCGTGCAGTTTATACTTACTATTGAGGATATATTTGACGGGCATGATTGGAAGAGGCCTATGCTAAAGCGCGCGTAGAAATATTTATTGCGAGCGATAAATCTTCATTTGAAAAATTGAAAACGGAAAAAATTGTGATTGTTCCTAGCCAGATGGTGAATAATAACGCACGTGAATCCGAGCGTACCGTGAAAAGTATCAGTAGGAAATTAGGACAAGTGATAATGGAGTTATCTATTCCCAAAACGGGTTTCCTAGAAGACCCCGAATTGTATTGGATGAATTTTCCAAGGCGTTCTAAGAAAAAAGTGCATGACTTTTACCTGTGGGAAATTTACCCAACAGTTGCTAATGCATAACCTGATTTGCGCGAAGAACATGACTCTCCCTAGCTTGCTATATCCATAATGTCATTAAATGAGGGGATTGGGATTCAAGTTTAGACGATATAACTGTAAATATAGATGTATAAGACACGAGCAGTTCTTGTGACAATTCCTCAGAGGAAGACCAGTAAAAGAACCATAATCTTTTGCGTTTCAATAGACCCCTCAACAGCAGTTAAGGCCAAGGCACTCAGCACGGTTTCGGAGGCATCACGGCACGGATGAGGTTCCTTTTTACCATTCTCCAGCTTTGGCCGTACAGATATTGATTTTTTAAATGACGGTTGTGGGGTGACGGTGATGAATCCAAAGGGTGTGGTAGCGCGAAATTTTTGGGAAAACTGTTCTAGAATATCATTTAATGGAATAAGGCAGGGGAGATTTTGAGCAGCCGACGTGCGGCATAAGAAACGGAGACAATACGGAATCCATGAGCACCCGCCAAGTTTGAAAAGCAGCTTCGCAATAACGCGAAGGATGTTTCGTACAGAAATTCTTACACAATCAATTCCCGAATGACAGTCGCGGCGAGTCGAACAGCAAGCGAAAACCCAATTTTGGAAAACATGGCGAAAGGAATTTTTGTTTACGTTCGAAAGGAATACCATCCTTTCTCCCGTAACGGCAAGTCGACATTCCTCCATTGCGTTACATTCCGTCGGCAAAAAATAGTTCCGCTGCCAAACATTGCGCGAAAGAAAATGTTTAGACTGCAGACGACCTCATAGCGCTTTCTGTCATTCAAGTCATACTTTCTGAGCGGGACGGAAGAGTATGTAATTTCAGAGAGGGGATGTTCGAGAGAAGGAAAATCTCCAGATGGTGCAGAGGGAAAAATCTATAACAGTTTGGTCTGGTAAGAAAGTTAGGGATTGAAGTTTAGTTCGGTTTAGTCTTTAGAATCCAACGACTTGGTCATAAAACTTGCGATAAAGGAATAGTCTGTACAGGAATAAGAGCATTTAGTACAACTAAATATTTAAACACTATCTTCGAGAGTAAAATATGTAATGCATAAATATCTACTCAGCAATATGAATTTCCACAATCATGGAGATAAACATAGGGTGAGAGGATTATCCGAAATTATCTCGTAAATGTTTCCCAAATATCAATGCCAATTACGTTCCCAGACGACCTTCAGAAAAAGTCTTGAAACACATACATGGTCTACGGTATATTTTCCTTATTTTTAAATTTCATTGATGAGATAACCGGGTTTACAGATTATCATGAAAAATTCTAGATATATTGTATAACCCCAAGCTAGACAAATGAAGCTTAATTGTTCCGGATAAGGAAGACCATTCAGATACAAGGATGTGCACGGTAATTAGTACTACCTACTATAACAATGACATTAGTATAAACATGAAAACTAAGGGGAAAACAAATGCTAGCTTAGCTAGTAAATAATATCTGATATCGACTTACACCAAACAAATTTGATTGATAAACAATACCTTATAGTATATGAGGAAAGCATGAGGTTCAACATTTACAGTAAAATAGAATTTCTACAAAAATATACCGACTTTACCCCTTTCCATCAATATCGGCAAACAAATCAATCTCACAACAGCATACAAGTTCTATATTACACTTAAAAACCTAATTAACGTCAAAATAAACTTTGCAAGGAAGACTGCAGGATGAAAAAGGAAAATATACCATGATATAATAATGAGGTTTGATATAAAAATCCGAGTATTCATCAGTACCTGAGTTTGAATGCAAATCTTACACCGAAACTTTTGAAGGTAAATTAAGCAAAATGTGCCCCAATTTAATTAACTTTTTCTAAGCCAAAGACTTCCGCTATTCTGAATCTGAGTCGCTTCTTCTTTGACAAATACAAACGACGAAGAGGGTCAATGTTTTTTCGTTCGCTTCAACGACTACAATGAGACCTCTTCAATTAATGAACGGAGATAGGAAGTTCGAAGGATCAACATGGCGTCCGCGGCTCAAAATAATAGTTGGGAGTGTTTCCGCGTCCTTCACATCTCATTATACATCCACTCAAAGGTCGAATGGCTTTAGAAAAGGACCTTCTCCCGCTTCCTTTATAAAATAAGAGGAATAAATGTTTGTTTTCCCAAGATAAATATTTCCAGCTTCCATTCAAGCGCTGAGCAAGTGGACGAGGCGGAAAAATGCTCTTCTTCCTTTGGATTCGAGTTTAGACTGAATAGCACGCCTCCTAAATGACTGGCATTATCGCGAATAAACTTCAGGACGTATGCGCCTTTGTTTTGCATTCAGAATCGAGATTAATCTTGCCGTTCATCCACTTACTTTGCTGAGAAGAGATGAAAAAGAGTTTTATAATGGAAATAATTTCGGCTTCGACCTTCGAAACGCAGAGAATACTCAGATTTCTAGTATAAAATCAAAGGTTGATTGAAACTGCGTTCTTTCAATCATTTAGCTGGAAAAATTATCCTTGGTTTGCTAGTTTCATCTCTGTTAGTATGTAAATATATATATTTTAATTTAATTTTGTACTTAATGTAATAGCAGTTCATGCATTAATTTTGTTACATAACTTATATTTTACAACTTTTTGATTGATCACCTGACTTTTAGCATTTCTCCCCTCATTACTTTTTTATTACTGCAATACTTTTCTGTTCTTCAAATATTTATTAGTTTCTATTTTCCTTTTTGCTTTATTATTTTTTCTAAAAGTTTCACTCAGTTTATTTCATGTAAATTCAACATCTGCATTAATGTGCATTAATCGTATTATTTCAGGCTTGCTGCTGACAGTTTCCTTATTCTTATTTCCCCGCCTTCTTATTATATTTTAGTTGCTACTGTCAGAAGGTTTTCGCAGGTTTTTCACGCCCTCCTCGTGGACGATTTTCAGCATTGTTTCATTATTTTTCCCTAGGGTTCAGACTTGGTATTTTTTTCTTAATCCCACGTAACATTTCCTTTCTTTTGTTGATTTTACTTTTTCGTATCTATTAAAATCTATCACTTACTTTTAAATATTCAACGAAAAAGGGTTAGAAGTAAAAACGGGACTAAGAAGTGTCAATCATTATTAATATATTTGGTACTTCTCAGCAAGAAGGCTGGGAAACATTCTCCTATCCCGGATGAATACTCCAAAGGGATTAGGCTCATCTATTGTTTTTTAACAGTCATTCAAAAAACTACTTACTAAGGAGCAAGTATTATTTACTGCGATTTTTTGTAGTTGAACAATAATTTCACCTTCTATTCAAATTGCGTCAAGGCTTTTACATAAATTCTTAGGTATTACAGCGGTTGCTGAAATTATTATTGGGACAATTTAGACAGATTTTAAGCTTCCAGTGATGAATCCAAAGGGTGTGGTAGCGCGAAATTTTTGGGAAAACTGTTCTAGAATATCATTTAATGGAATAAGGCAGGGGAGATTTTGAGCAGCCGACGTGCGGCATAAGAAACGGAGACAATACGGAATCCATGAGCACCCGCCAAGTTTGAAAAGCAGCTTCGCAATAACGCGAAGGATGTTTCGTACAGAAATTCTTACACAATCAATTCCCGAATGACAGTCGCGGCGAGTCGAACAGCAAGCGAAAACCCAATTTTGGAAAACATGGCGAAAGGAATTTTTGTTTACGTTCGAAAGGAATACCATCCTTTCTCCCGTAACGGCAAGTCGACATTCCTCCATTGCGTTACATTCCGTCGGCAAAAAATAGTTCCGCTGCCAAACATTGCGCGAAAGAAAATGTTTAGACTGCAGACGACCTCATAGCGCTTTCTGTCATTCAAGTCATACTTTCTGAGCGGGACGGAAGAGTATGTAATTTCAGAGAGGGGATGTTCGAGAGAAGGAAAATCTCCAGATGGTGCAGAGGGAAAAATCTATAACAGTTTGGTCTGGTAAGAAAGTTAGGGATTGAAGTTTAGTTCGGTTTAGTCTTTAGAATCCAACGACTTGGTCATAAAACTTGCGATAAAGGAATAGTCTGTACAGGAATAAGAGCATTTAGTACAACTAAATATTTAAACACTATCTTCGAGAGTAAAATATGTAATGCATAAATATCTACTCAGCAATATGAATTTCCACAATCATGGAGATAAACATAGGGTGAGAGGATTATCCGAAATTATCTCGTAAATGTTTCCCAAATATCAATGCCAATTACGTTCCCAGACGACCTTCAGAAAAAGTCTTGAAACACATACATGGTCTACGGTATATTTTCCTTATTTTTAAATTTCATTGATGAGATAACCGGGTTTACAGATTATCATGAAAAATTCTAGATATATTGTATAACCCCAAGCTAGACAAATGAAGCTTAATTGTTCCGGATAAGGAAGACCATTCAGATACAAGGATGTGCACGGTAATTAGTACTACCTACTATAACAATGACATTAGTATAAACATGAAAACTAAGGGGAAAACAAATGCTAGCTTAGCTAGTAAATAATATCTGATATCGACTTACACCAAACAAATTTGATTGATAAACAATACCTTATAGTATATGAGGAAAGCATGAGGTTCAACATTTACAGTAAAATAGAATTTCTACAAAAATATACCGACTTTACCCCTTTCCATCAATATCGGCAAACAAATCAATCTCACAACAGCATACAAGTTCTATATTACACTTAAAAACCTAATTAACGTCAAAATAAAGTTTGCAAGGAAGACTGCAGGATGAAAAAGGAAAATATACCATGATATAATAATGAGGTTTGATATAAAAATCCGAGTATTCATCAGTACCTGAGTTTGAATGCAAATCTTACACCGAAACTTTTGAAGGTAAATTAAGCAAAATGTGCCCCAATTTAATTAACTTTTTCTAAGCCAAAGACTTCCGCTATTCTGAATCTGAGTCGCTTCTTCTTTGACAAATACAAACGACGAAGAGGGTCAATGTTTTTTCGTTCGCTTCAACGACTACAATGAGACCTCTTCAATTAATGAACGGAGATAGGAAGTTCGAAGGATCAACATGGCGTCCGCGGCTCAAAATAATAGTTGGGAGTGTTTCCGCGTCCTTCACATCTCATTATACATCCACTCAAAGGTCGAATGGCTTTAGAAAAGGACCTTCTCCCGCTTCCTTTATAAAATAAGAGGAATAAATGTTTGTTTTCCCAAGATAAATATTTCCAGCTTCCATTCAAGCGCTGAGCAAGTGGACGAGGCGGAAAAATGCTCTTCTTCCTTTGGATTCGAGTTTAGACTGAATAGCACGCCTCCTAAATGACTGGCATTATCGCGAATAAACTTCAGGACGTATGCGCCTTTGTTTTGCATTCAGAATCGAGATTAATCTTGCCGTTCATCCACTTACTTTGCTGAGAAGAGATGAAAAAGAGTTTTATAATGGAAATAATTTCGGCTTCGACCTTCGAAACGCAGAGAATACTCAGATTTCTAGTATAAAATCAAAGGTTGATTGAAACTGCGTTCTTTCAATCATTTAGCTGGAAAAATTATCCTTGGTTTGCTAGTTTCATCTCTGTTAGTATGTAAATATATATATTTTAATTTAATTTTGTACTTAATGTAATAGCAGTTTATGCATTAATTTTGTTACATTACTTATATTTTACAACTTTTTGATTGAGAACCTGACTTTTAGCATTTCTCCCCTCATTACTTTTTTATTACTGCAATACTTTTCTGTTATTCAAGTATTTATTAGTTTCTATTTTCCTTATTGCTTTATTACTTTTTTCTAAAAGTTTCACTCAGTTTATTTCATGTAAATTCAACATCTGCATTAATGTGCATTAATCGTATTATTTCAGGCTTGCTGCTGACAGTTTCCTTATTCTTATTTCCCCGCCTTCTTATTATATTTTAGTTGCTACTGTCAGAAGGTTTTCGCAGGTTTTTCACGCCCTCCTCGTGGACGATTTTCAGCATTGTTTCATTATTTTTCCCTAGGGTTCAGACTTGGTATTTTTTTCTTAATCCCACGTAACATTTCCTTTCTTTTGTTGATTTTACTTTTTCGTATCTATTAAAATCTATCACTTACTTTTAAATATTCAACGAAAAAGGGTTAGAAGTAAAAACGGGACTAAGAAGTGTCAATCATTATTAATATATTTGGTACTTCTCAGCAAGAAGGCTGGGAAACATTCTCCTATCCCGGATGCATACTCCAAAGGGATTAGGCTCATCTATTGTTTTTTAACAGTCATTCAAAAAACTACTTACTAAGGAGCAAGTATTATTTACTGCGATTTATTGTAGTTGAACAATAATTTCACCTTCTATTCCAATTGCGTCAAGGCTTTTACGTAAATTCTTAGGTATTACAGCGGTTGCTGAAATTATTATTGGGACAATTTAGACAGATTTTAAGCTTCCAGACTTCTTTTATGTTTGTGTTTTTGTGTTTTTTCTTCATGTTTGGTGTCTATATTTCCTGGGTTCAGAATGGACCTGTCTATAATGTTTACATTATTATCATTGTACGTGTATATCAAGATAATTAAACCTATATAAGAGAATAATTTATACATGTATATTTTAAATCATTCATACATTTAAGAGAGCGAATACTAGAAAACAAATGGAAAAAATCAAAACTTTCCGAGCGGCTGAGAAAAAACGGAGAAGATTCAATTAGACCCAGGGAATAATAACATAACTTACAGCGCAAATACGAGTGTCCCAACTTCGTTAGAATTTCATTTCGACAAACTAATGAAAACCTCGTTTTCCGACTCGAAAGAACTCGCTGAGAGATAAAATCGATTCAGCCCCTGCACAGAGGAAGCGTGCTCTAATGAACTACGAATTAAATCTTCTCCTTCGAGCGATTTAATCTATTTTACTCTAGACTGAATCGAAACGGCGAGGAAAGCAGTACCGCCTCGGAACTTCCGACTATCGTTGAGTACTCGGATACGTGGGACTTATCCTCTCTTAACGGAGATAACGAGATCGGGATGTCACCGTCTACGAGCTGCCGTCGATCCATTTACGCAAGGACGGATTTAATAAGGAGAATAAACCAATAGCGACGTCGTGAGACCGAATCAATGCCCCACGCCGAGTGCTTTTCTTCGGAATGTATTCCTAAAAGAATGCGTTCGCGTCGGTGCATTGTCTCTTTGAGGCTTTCATAATGCTGGCAGACGCGGGTCTAGGTGACGGGTAAATTTTCCTGCTGAGGCACACCACCTCGACATTCACGGCGATGGCAATAAAGGCAGCTGATATGAAAGCGGATTGAACCGAGTAAAGCGACGGACTGATCGAATTAGAACTAAATTCCTCTATTATACAAAATATAAGTCAATAACGTGATAAAAGTGAAAAGAATGCGCTAAATAATGATCCTAGCTACACTCTGCACTAATCGTACAGGCCCGTCTCTGAAACATGGATTATACTTGCAAAACATGAAAATATTGACCATATCAATACATAAAAGAGTTACTGTTACTAAAAACAATATTTAAATTATATTTTATCATCATCATTTTTATAATAATTTATATANTCATCATTATTATTATAATAATTTATATATATTATATTATATATAAAAATCATTATACACATTTATTAACTTACTTGGGACTTAGCGTGATATTTAGCTGTTAAGTTCCTGTTAGATTTATACGTACAGAAGAAGAAATCATGTTGTAAAGCTTAGGATCGCGTGACGCTGTCGTCTTAATGAAAACCTTCGCTTAGTCTACTTATTACCCACCTAAGGTGGAAACTGTCCCAGGTTTGACCTTAATTTCAACAGCTTTAATAAAGACCGGAGATGAAATTTACGCTTACTGTTTGAAATCTACAAATTACTACGTAACAAGAATTGAAAGGAGATTGTTCATTACAGATTAGATTAACCATAAAAGACGAGTAACTCGTGAATGCACTTACGAGAAAGGGATGAAAAAATTAACAACAAGAATATTTCCGGAGAAAGATGGGAATAAAAGGAGGTCAAAAACAGATAATTCTTTCGCGAGTTGTAAATAAATAAATTTAAAAAACTTTTTTCTTACAACTTGCATATGAGCTTATATATGCTGAACGAATGAGTTCCAAATCAGTTTACGCGAAAATTAAAAAAAAAAACATAGAATAAGATGGCATTTTCATTCTCTTTACTGGAAACAAAGTTTAGATTTCAGTATTATAACCCTTCAGAAAGTGAAAATTTCTCGTCATACGCAACGGGTTCGACAAACATTACGTGGAATGCATTAGTTTTATTTACGAGCATGATAAAACCATAAGAACATTTTTTTAACAGATGTAACATTTCTAGCAATCGAGGAAACTTGACTAACGAGCTGACGCGTTTCCCGAGAATTTCTCTCCAGACGCCCATAAACTTGAAGCGAAATTCACCGATGATTTCTCAAAATGAAATTCCCCGCCGTAGCAGCTTTTGCTTCTAAATTAATAGAACACTAACTCGATTCTTCTAAATTAATTCTTCGAAGAGCGCCGTCGCGAAACACATTTTGCCTCCAGGATCACGTCACGCTCGTTAAAACATTAAGATGCTGGGAGACGTAGGTTAACCAGACGAGACTTTGGCACTTTTCAAGTCTTAACGGAGGAGGGAGAGGGACTAAATGAGATTTGGGACAGACCCACGAAGAGGCACCGAAAACGAAAAGGACCACGTCACAATGACGTTCTTACGTGCGAACGTCGAGTGAGAGATAGTCGCCGCTGAAAACAGAAGTATTTTTGAAAGGAAAAAATGTATAACTAAAGGCATAAAAGGCGAATTTTAAAACTGTTCGGAGCATCACCACCTTCTTAAGTTCACGCGTGGATGCCGAAGGGGATCCCTTTAGGTTTTCTTACTTTACCTACCGAGTTCTAGGGCCCAAATTAAAGTTAAGAATTCGGAGGCTAGGTGTACGTAAATGGACAAGACTACCTACGCAGGCAAGGCGTTGAAATTTCGATTGAAAACGTATTACGGAGGACAAGAAGGGATACTATTGTTTGACAGTGATGTATCATTTCATCAGAAATGAAACGGCATGGATGTGTCACAAGGACGATATGCTTCTGCTACCATATCTTGATGGATGGAAATTTGTCTCTTGGAACAACAGAGAGAAAAATGTGTCTTTCTCTTCTTTTGGTATGTCAGTTCATTGCTGTGAAAATACGAATGCTACAAAGGCATGAGTGATGATGAATGATGGTATTTATTTCAGTCACTCTTAACTGAATGCTAAGAGAATGACATTTATAAACTCATTGCTCTAAAACTGAGCGGATTTGTTTCACCTGCGGATTTCTGGCTCAGTGAGGAAAGCAATGGGAAAATTGCCCCACTCCTCACCTTGACAAGTTTGTCTCATTCTCTCTGAGGGGAGGATTCGAAGTTTAAACCAGCCTTCTGGCTAAATACTATACAGACTATCTCAGTTACGAAGCACAAGAAAAGTAAATCATATAGAACTTACAAGAATAATTACTCTTGGCCCGCAATTGGTAGGTTAAATGGCCGCTTGAGGCCTGTGGGTTGGAAACCCTAGGTAAAGCGGATCTCTTAAAAAGAGAGAGAGCAGTAAATCATAGAATGTTGATAGAAGAGTGAGCAGCACCTGCGTTTCCGTAGAATTGCGTGACGAATGCGGCTTCCAGTATGATAAAATTGGCATTAAGATAATCTTAATCCATTATATCACGCTTATGTGAGCAGAATTTTACTCCGATGGAAGATTATCAGAGGGAAGCTCTCGTCTACCGGAATAGTTTTTACAGTGGCGTGAACAATCTTTCTTCGAAAAGCATTGTAAGAAAAAAGTGCTTCAGGGGAGACGTAATAGTTTCATCATAAAGCACGAAGAAATCGAATCATTATTTTTTAATTACGATCTTCTTTCGGTCTCATTTATCCAGAACTCCGTAAAATTTTATTCTGATACTATAGCTTTCATACTTAATATACCTAATTATCCGTTAGATAGATTACTGTTTTAGTGACAAAGATAGACCTAGAATAATTCCTCGAAAAAAGGAAAATAAATAACGCGAAGGATTTTTTGGAAACGATAACCATAAAATTGTGTTAAAAATCAAAGAATAATATATGAATATTTTTTACGGAAGACAGGAATATTATTTTAGATACATCAACTACGTAAAATTATAATTTAAATTAGGAATAAGGAAAATATCAGATACAAGTAGAAGCAGTAGGTATACATTAAAATTTTGAGTAGACATTGGAACAAGGGAAAAATCAATCCCAAATAAATAGACACAAATTAGATCGAACCAATGCGTTAGAGAAGGACTTGATCGTAGAAATCATCACGAATCTACAATTAAGCTCTCAGCATTTTCATAGACTCAAGGAATCCTTCGTAACAGAGTCAACTTTCTTCACGGAAATTAACGGTGAAGAATTATACAAAAGGAAAATGCAAGCGCGATGTAATCTTGCTTACACGAAGTTACAGAAGCGAAAGAGAAGAGAAAGTCACGCAAAGAAAGAACTGGAGGCCGTCAGGAAAGCGAAACGAAATGGGAATGGCGGTACCGGCAGAGCAAAGCACCGACTGCCGATCGGAAACGAAGAAAAGAATTATTTTTAGAGAACGTCTTTTTGTCACGGCCCTTGGGGATGCACGCCTGGTTTGCGTAAGATAGAGATGACAGAATGGAAATAGACAAGGAGATGAATTTCCTTTCTAGTGGAGAGGTTTGTGATGTAAACACGAGATATCTGTTATAGTAGTAGTAGTACTATTTGAAGTGCTTCGAAAACTAATGCACTTATGGATCCCACCGGGAATCGAACCATGGACAGCTTCCACCAAAGGCGAACGCGCAGCCCACTTGGGGAGCCCAATATCTGTTGTAATGTTTATGATCAAGTAGATGGATGAATAAGGATGAACTAAGAAATGAGCGGGTATTGTGCTAAAACATGAAAGAAACATATTCAAATGTGATTCTCTCAGGAGGTACTTGCTGGTAAAGTTCTCAGTATAAAAATTGTAATATCTGCAAAGTAATCAGCCTGAAGGCTGGTTGGAACCTCATTCCCTCTACCATTAGCTAGGAGAACGGAATGAGGCTTACTAGGCAAGATGAGGAGTGGGGTAGTTTGCCCTTGCTTTCCTCATTGAAGCAGACTGCTATCAGTGAAACAAGTCCACGTAAGTGAAGCACAATTTCTCTACAAGTGACACTTTTCGTAGCATTTAAAAAGGAGAGATCTTAATCAGCGCCATTAATCAGCATCACTCATACCTCAGTAGCTTTCATATCATCACAGCCACGAACAAGAATGAGAATGACAGGTAAATGAGAGATTTCTATATACTTCACCAGAAGGCGAACAAAAGGATACCATTAATCAAGATATTAGGAGGTCAGAATAGCATGAACGGCAAAAAATAGCTGACGCAAAGACACCGACATCTCCCTACGAGCCTAAAAGTTACAAACGCTATGTACAGGGTTCAAATCAACATTTGTGCGGAGGGCAGACTGAAACACCACCTACGCTCATATGATACATCGTCGGGACGAAATCGATTTTGATTAAAACAGTTTAATTTTCGAAAATCAGATCAGATGGTACTAGATCATCTATAGCTCAGAGAGAGATTTTTATATGCTATTTATTATACCGTACAATAGGAATACGTGAATAGGTCACAAAGTTTCCATAAGTTGCTTCTGGTAATGGTTAGTAAAACTGTCTTAAAAAACGAAAAATTCGATAGAAATTAAGTCCGTAACTTCCGTAAATCACGGTGTCAAATACTATTTCACATCAGTCTTATTGACTAATATACGATGCTTTGTATACCTGGTACCATTTATAGAAGAAACTGCTTCATTTACTCAGGGTCAATGTTTTCAGAGGCGAGTTCCATTTCATCGATATAGAAATACTTTACACGAAAATAAAATAGAAACGAATCGTGTTTCGAGGAAGAATATTTATAGAAACAGGTTTTCGAATTAACTTTAAACGGGAAGTCGTGCGGCTGGGAAAACCCGAAGAATAGCGGAAGCAAAATTAAGGAAGAAATAATAAAATAACCAAATAAGGAAGAAAACTCGAGGAATCAACGAAAGTCAATAATTACCGACTTGGAGATATTTTAAGCCAAAAAGTTGACGCTGAAATGATTCCCAAAATGTCTCCCTAACAGCATGGAGAAATGTTCTGGCTGGATAACTCACTGAATAGAGCAAATAACAGGAAATTGGGAAACCTGGGTTCGAGTCCCGATCGCTACAGAGTTTTTTGAAGTCCGTTACGCCTTGGGATTTTTTCTAGGTGCACGCCTTCTCGTGCGAAATCACCTGAATACTTTCCTTGTCTGTTACCATTAGGATATTGATGAAACATTTATTCAGATTGTGATTTTCAGATTTATTCATTCAGTGTGAGAGGAAAAATTCCAACGAAAAGCAATTCGAAACACGCTAGCTCAATTTATAAAGTAAAAGATTAATTCCATAACGATATAATTATATAATTCTATAATGATAAAATTTTATACTCAAGTCACCTTAACCTTTTTCCTTGTCTTCTACCCTTAGGATGTTGATAAATCATTTATTTAGGGTGTGAAAGGAAAAATTCCCATAAAAGCAAATCGAAACACGCTATCTCAATTTTAAACAGTAACAGATTAATTCTATAACGTAATCGGCAGCCCTCTAATCTTTCTCAAGGAGTCATTTCTCTTTTCGTCTCAAAAAGAAGCATGCGACGGAGAGCCAACGCATCCGTGAAATGAGTCTGAAGCTGTAACAAATCTTACGGGCAGTTGTGGAGACGAAGGGACGTCAACAAAGTATCGATGGATGTAACAGACGACGGGATTGGACAACAAAAGTTTGAAAATAAGAAGTTTCGAGAAGAATTACGAGCCAGAAGAAAAGAATAAGGGCGAGATGAAATTTTTTGGCAGCCGGGCGAAGAAAAGGGACCGGAAGTTGAGAACTACTTCCGGTCAAGATTAGGCAGCAAGACAGCTTCCTTTTCAAGAAGTTAGACGGGCAGGTGACGGACAGCACCCTCTTTCTACTTAAAATAAGCGTTGTTAAATGCCGACACACATTGATAGCAACGAATTCATTTGCAATACAGGTGGATGGGCATTTAAGAAACACGACTTCGTCGATAGAATAATCTGTGGAAGCGATGAAGTAAACTGTTAGAGAAAGAAGTAATCGAGTAGACTAATAATAATAAAAATAACAATAAATAACAATAAAAATAAAATAATAATAATAAATTCTTTCTTAACTATCCCTTAATTCTACTTTGCTTCTTTCTTCTTCACGAGAAGATGATCACAATTACATCCATTTTAATAATTATTATTATTGACGAACATACACCCATTCCCTACCCTGAACAATCGGGGTAAACGGGACTCAAACTCGGGACCTTGGCGTTAGACCGCTAACCAATCCGTCACAGGGTACTATGAACTGTTAGCGATGCAACTTTGTGCAAGTTAGCCCCAATCAAAAATGTACTTGCAGCATATTGGATACCGCAGACAGGCGTTGCATACGTAGATTAGGAAAGTCCCGTTGTAAATCAGTGCGTTCTCTAATGGATTGCTATACGAATAACTGATAAGCACCAGCAAGCTTCTACTTGACAAGGGATGGGAATCATCGGAAAAACAGAGGTTGCATTTTAGGTTAAATTTGCTCGATAAATTCGATGAAATAAAAACCTTTCGGAAAACGCATTAAATATTAGCGCCCACACTGTTACATAGGCCCATCAGATGCCACATGTAGGAATAATAATAATAATGCGACTTTATTAGGGCGAGATTGAAGGGAAAGTATAAGGGAAGTAGATGTGAGAATGAAATCGAAACGGTCAGGCGTTACTTTGTGGATGACCGTAGGTTAAAAAAAAAGAAACTTGGTAAATTTCCATCCAATTCACTGATCAACAGTGAAATCCCGATTATCCGTGGGTGGATTATGCAGCTTACGGATTATCCGTGCATGATGTTTGACTTTTCGGCATTTCCAGTGGTCTTATTGAAAAAAATCGAACACAAAAAACAAATAAGTAATTTCGCGCTCTTATTACCGGAGGGACGTAAGATCATTCCTACGGAGCAGTGAGAACAAGAGTAAAATGACATTATCGCTGCTAAAAAGATCAGCTGTCGGGTGGAGAAAACTCATGATGAGTCCACGAAACGATCGAAAATAATCGACTATGTTCGCATATAATAATGAAATGTTTGTTCACCAAACAATTATACATATTATAAGAAATAATAGTGAAAGTTTAGAGCATCCGTATTTTGTGATCATTCGTGCAACCCCTCCCCATCATCAGCCCGGACAATCGAGAATTCACCGTACGTCACGATTAAAACTCCGCGTTGAGAATTTACTTAATCCCTCATTTTCTGAGCTGTAAATGTTAATAATAGCCATTTCAATAATTGATTTTCCCCAAATACGAAACGCGACGTATTAGATACATAGATTAACGGTGCATGCACCCGTCACATGCCAAAAGGCGGCTGGTAGCGCACACGCAGATGTAGATGCGGTATTGAGAAAAAGTCGATTTATTGCACAAAGCCCATCTCCTGAGAGGAAACGTTCATCGTAAGGAAAGCTACAACCTCGCAAATATGTAATGAGATTTGCGATTTCGATTTCCTTCACCAAAAGATGACGGGAAGGGGAAAACCCACTATGAGATCCCGTCAGCAGCAGGCATTTTCCAATTACTACAACATAAACATTTCTCGGAGTTTACAATCTCAAATGATACGATTGTCGTCCACTCCAAATGCATTTAATTTACACGGAAAAGGGATTAATTTACTCTGGAGACCCAAAACGCTGCGACTGACGGTAAGTAATAACTTCGAGGAAGAATAACTTTGATCTCTAATTTTTATTACGGAACAAAGCGCTGGAGTAGAAACCGCCGAAAGTTTCACTGAATACACAGAAAATTTAGAAGATGATGCCGTTTCGCGGAAAATCTCTCTTTCCTTCGTAAAGGATCACCGTTTCAAAGTTCTCATTAAATTCCCAGCCAACGCAAATAAAACCGCGAAGGAATCTTACATTTAAATTAAAAAACTCAATTTCTTTCCGAGAATATCATCAAGTGAATACATACATGCCTACTTGAAGAATTAAGCGTTCCGTGAGAAAGATCGCGTAGTTCTTTGTCTTTAAGGAAACATTATATTTAGCGAAAAACTAATGCAAAGCGGGATTAATCTTTTTCATACTTTACAATTTTATATCCATTATGCATAGATAGTGTACAGTTTTCGCTGGGAAAAAGGAATTGTAAATATTTTGAAAACAACTGCTCATTGTATGAAATCCACAATAAGCATCGTCGTATTCTTTTGCTCATTAATTTTTTCGAGGTTTTAAAGAAACCGGAAGTCGAAATATAGCCTTCTCTCCAACGTAAATGAGACGCTGCAGCCTTGGCATTTGGTGGCTCAGAATAGTTTGGACTACGTATGCGACCGCCTAGGGCTAGCACTCGGGATCCACAATATATGAATATGTTAACCCCTTTATTAGAAATATAGCTATAAGCAAACTTTTACCTTCAGTTCATTCATAATTATCTGTTTCACACATATCTCAAACACGATTTGCAAAGCTGTTGGAACCATGTTTTAATCAGCAACACTATTTACCATACCATTATATAGGGTTAATTTTAAGAGTGGTAAAATTCGCTTAACAAAGTCTTCATTATTATTATCTATCTAAGGTCCTGCAACTCTTTCCTCTGACCACCTTCTCCATTAATCCCTTTTCCTCTCACTTTGTTTTTCTCAAAATAAATTAATATCATAATCACATTATGTCCAAGCTAAGGGATGACCTTCTCCGTAGTTTCATCGTTTATTCATTTCTGTTATAATACATCTACTAATTATTTATATTATGCTAATATACTAAATAACTAACTACACTGAATAATATCTTAAATGTATCTGATCTTGAATATATTGCTCATAATATGGACACAATTACTATTATAACTTAGACATGCGCTTGATTTTTGAAGTATTACATTCTCTCGTGTTTAACTATTGTTTTCTATTCTTAAGAAAATTGTCTACGGGCCGCAATGCATTTTACATGTCCATTGCTTTCGGGATTTTTACTATCTTCTATTAGCAATCTCCTTTTCTTTCTTAAACTTGTTAAACTTGTAAAATTTTATTTTTGACATGTCCTATATATACTTATATGTGTCTTTGGATTAATAAATTTATTATTATTATTTTTATTTCCTATACTAATATCAGGTTTTTCTATCACACTTCTCTCTGTTGGTGTTTTCCTGAAACGGAAATAACTTACGTGATAACATAAAAGAAGAGTTTTTACTACACAAAATCCAATATCCTTACTTTTGATATTTTCGCTCGCATTATTAGGGTATTAAATATACTTTTGCAAAAATATATGACAGCGGATACGTAGTAAAGGAGACATTTTAGCTCCAATCGCCCAATAAATTCGTATGTATCACATTTCCCTCCAGTATACGATAGCGAGTATCATTCAACCATAGAAAATCTGCACTAAAATGTTAACTAATGAATACAATGACATAATTGGATCATACGAAATAAACATTCCCTTCCCTCGTATAGAAAAGAGCGAAATCATTTTAGGAAAGATAAATTTAGAGCGTTGGAATAAAGCAAATGTGATGATCAATATCAAAAACTAATTGCAGACGACGATGCGGCTTTCGTGAGAGGGTAATCACTGAGCCAACGGGAAAACAACGAAATTTATCTTATCTATAAGGAACTTCGCATGCAATCGAGGCCGGAAGCGGCCGACCACTGATACGTACCGATGCTTTCGAAAATAAAGCCGCATCGAACTCAAATTTGAGTCTGATTCCGCAATTGGAATAGAAGTAAATATTATGAAAAGCTTAACATAATTCATAGCATAAAACTCATTTTCCTGAAATCAGCTTGTTATGTCCCGAATCTTCCATAGCGGCATGAATTTTCCATCTCGTAATTTCGCATCGAGGGTCCTTCACCTTATGCTTGCTGACGTTTGCAAAAGCGGAAGGGGCTAGCAAAAAAACTGAGAAAAAAGCGTTGGCGCAAAGTGATTAAAATTCAAGAAATAAACAAGGAGCGGATGTCTGAAGCTTTCGTGACAACGGCGCGCAGTAGTACAGGAAACAGTTTCTTCGTCTAGGAACAGAAGGATTTATTTATAAAATCCCATGAGAAGACGTCGAAGCGACTAGGACCGAAATAAAGCTGGAATGATTCAAACTCAAAAGCGTGGCTAGCCAAATTGCCCTCTTGTTCCTGGCAATCGTGAAGCATCACCACCTTCTTAAGTTCACGCGTGGATGCCGAAGGGGATCCCTTTGGGTTTTGTTACTTTACCTACCGAGTTCTAAGGCCCAAAATAAAGTTAATCGATGGGAAGACAGGAAACGTCCCGAAATAAAGTCCCCCTTTCCGAGAGGGATCGATTTCGAACTTCCTTCGATATGATCTCCTGATTGTAAGTTCCACAAATTGATGAACTGCTAACGCTGATGAGAAAAATAGAACTGAATCACTCGTAAGTAGCACGCGATTGATATTATTCCACCAAAGCACGAAGTCTAGCAAACTTCCTATCAATGAAACTCTGCACTAATAAGAAAAATATTTTAAGGAACAGAGACTATTTCTGCTGCAAGGGACTATAACTAAAGAACCCTAACAGTTCGTAAACTTGAAACCAAATAATAGAAAGTTAATTCGTCTTATTCATTAGAAAACGAGTTTTTTAAAAATGACCAAAATTAAATTAAAAATTCGAACTTCCTTCGATATGATCTCCTGATTGTAAGTTCCACAAATTGATGAACTGCTAACGCTGATGAGAAAAATAGAACTGAATCACTCGTAAGTAGCACGCGATTGATATTATTCCACCAAAGCACGAAGTCTAGCAAACTTCCTATCAATGAAACTCTGCACTAATAAGAAAAATATTTTAAGGAACAGAGACTATTTCTGCTGCAAGGGACTATAACTAAAGAACCCTAACAGTTCGTAAACTTGAAACCAAATAATAGAAAGTTAATTCGTCTTATTCATTAGAAAACGAGTTTTTTAAAAATGACCAAAATTAAATTAAAAATTCGAACTTCCTTCGATATGATCTCCTGATTGTAAGTTCCACAAATTGATGAACTGCTAACGCTGATGAGAAAAATAGAACTGAATCACTCGTAAGTAGCACGCGATTGATATTATTCCACCAAAGCACGAAGTCTAGCAAACTTCCTATCAATGAAACTCTGCACTAATAANTCGGCTGAAGGCTTTCAGAGAAAAACCCACGGTGCGGGAAAACGCTCACATAAGAAGGGGAGCGAAAAAAAACCGCGAAAACACGATAAAAATGAAATAATATCGTAAAATCGGTGTAGCAGAGAAAAAAAAAAGAATTCAAATGTCGGCAGATTTTACTTTCATTTACCAAACAGAAAACGATAGAATAAATATTGAACACTCAAGCTTCCCTATTTTTATGACAAGTATTAATACCTATGCATTTCTGAATTGAGTAACCACTAAGCATTTCATCAAAAATGGAGGATCTACGAGCTGACCCTGCGGGACTTCTTCGTAACTATCCCCGGAATACCCCATGAGGCGGAACAAACTGGTCAAATAAGAGAAAGGAAAACGTTTCTTAATCCGATTGCAAATTCGACAGAGCAACTGGCAAACTTCCTCAATTCACTTTCCATCGATCCGAGCAAAAAAGGAACTTCTCATGATACACTTTACGGCAAAGATTTACGTGAATGAGGATTTAACTAACGCCACGAAGGAGAGGTTTATATGTGAATCTATTTCCGCTGTGGGTAAAATAACCGAGCCGGATTTAGGAAGGTAATTCGGACGAATTTAATCGAAGTAGTGAATTAGTGAGCACCGCTACATTCCAGTCGAAAACGGACCGGAATCTATCCTTAGCTAATTGGTGACGCTCGAATTTATCTTATTAGGATTTGGATCCGCTTCCTTCCACGAAAGAGGGCGCGCAAAAAAAGATTGAAAAGGATAGAAAAAAGAGACAAATAGATTCAAGCGATTCCGAAAGGGCAAAGAATAAAAACACTTCCTGAAAGATCGAGGAAAGAGACGGCGTTTGAAGGGAAATTTTCAACACGGAGTAGGATACTGCCACTTCTCCAAGAACTATTTTCGGAAGCAAATGGAGCGTTTTCCATTTGTTTTGCGAGTGAACGTATGGGCCGTCACGTATTTAGCTCGTACCAGCAAGGGCACATCTGCGCGTCAGCCGATGTTGTCGATTGATACTGCCACGTTATTTCGAAACCCGGAATTTAAGTCCCCGAGGAATACAATGAGCGATGAGATTCGAACGGCCTGCATTTTTTAGTCACTCTTAAGGAGCGTCAATGATTGCAAAAATGAATCAAAAGGGAAAACGCATTCAAGATACCTACCGCAAACGATTAAAAAAATTATTTCTAGTTGTTACGTCTATGAAATAATTTATCTGTATAATTTTGTTTGCTTTTCAGAAGTTTTTTTGCTTTCAGACACCCACAATGTAGTTCCCTTCTTTGCACTTTCCTCAAGCTATCTCTGTTAAAAGTCAAACGACGAAGGTTTAGACGTAAGAAGAGACTTGATAGTCTCAATCTTGCCAGAAGTAAGTCGCGCTATTATCATTAGAAAGAAGGCTACAAGAAACCTGCTAAGAATAAATGCTCTAGAATAGGTACACAGAGATTTCTAAGTAAAGACGGCCTCCTAAAGATAGGGCGTAATTTTCAAAATGAAAATAACTCAGAGACAGTTGTCGATGTGTTTGAAAACGAATACTAACATAAAAACCGAAACAGTTTATTCCTGCAAGGGCTTAATTTCACTTTAGTGCATGTTTATTACTACCAAATTTCTTCTACGGAAAATTTTTAGTTTTTCAAAGTTATTCTGGTTCTTTCTTAAATTGGAAACTTACGAAAAAGTACAGAAAACGATACATTGTGAATTGTGCTTGGGAATTATTCAGTGCGAAAAATTAGACCGACATTTATATTCCAAATTTATAAATAACATTAATAGCATTAGAGTAGATGTGGCTTTGACAAGCGAGAATTATATTTTCCGTTTCTTCCAAAGAAGTAATTACCTTTCTTCCATAACGGATAGAGTTTCATCACCGGAAAAAGCTTAGGCAAAGATATCAGAGAGCTTTTAGAAGATGTTTACAGTAGACTTTAATTTCGACTGATGTTGATACATCGATGAGAGGCGGCGTTTAACGGCTTTTTAGGCGGCGTCAACCTGAGTCCCCTTTAGGATCCGATCAAGTTTTTCAAAATTCAATACTTCAACATCCAATATGGAAAATTAATATAATAGTGGAAAGAGTGACATTCAAGCTATGGAAATCACGAGCTATGCGGTGAAAGAAACCCTAATTTGTCAATTAATTTCCAGATACTTCATCTCCATCAAGACTAACACTTTGGAACAAAACCTGATCGTAAGGAATTTTGCATTAACAACACGCAATACCCGTGGAAATAATAGCATTCAGCCTTATCAAAGCTACAAGTTTAAGAGGACCATGGTCGATATACCAGGGAAGCAGAATATCAGGATTATAGTCACAGAAATGCCGTCAATATCAAGTTTTGAAAGAACTAATGGGATCTTTCAAAGTTGTCACGGAGGAAAGCACTAAAATGTAAACAAATAAACCAATATAATGGCATGGGCTCCGAAGAGCGCGTTTACTTTGAAATACGTTATTTACTAACATATCCTTTCGATTTGCCTCTTAAAAACCGCTAACCCAAATGTTTGGGCTAAATAGCGGAAAAACGTGCTTCCCTCGACTGAGGGGAGATGTGTCAAAATCTATACCATTAAACCTATAAATATTCATATTAGAATTGAATACATTAGACAAAAAGTTACTAGAGAATCCTGAGAACTAAAATGCGTTGATGAAAGTTGATTTGAGTCAGGAGGCACATAAAATACACAAGGTAAACTTGAGGATAATGACTTTCCATGGAAATATTTCTGATTTTCCTGATACGAGGCATACAAAAATAAGTCTTTTAAAAGCCAAGCTATTTTGAACGATTTGAGCATTCTGTATTGATTTTACGATTCCGCCAGATGCGGGTAAAATATTAGTCAACGAATATACCTGAAATGGAAACCATGCTATAATTTCATTGAACATAGCGGAAACATTGCCCTTAATTTGATAACAGCCGGGAACTGCGGCATATCTTTACAAAATACAACGTAGGGGAAATACGAAGTCTTTCTGCATATGGAACGCAATCCCATCACATAACCGAAATAGCGCACGCTACCGATATTTAAGAACCGTTACTTTAAGCTAATATTTCTAAATCAAATTCTTACTGACAGCGACAAACTTAAATTAATCCTTTCTTGACTTAAAACCTTCCCTTTTCTCCTTTCTCGATCTCCCCTTCTTTTCTTCACAGATGTAGTTGTAGTATTGTTAAGAGTGCTTCGGCTGCTTTGGTCATTTCGCACGTAAGCCCCCACCGGGAATCGAACCCGGGACCGCTTTCACTAAATTCGAACGCGTTGCCCACTTGACTATCCGTTCATAGATGTAATAAGAGACGAACAAGTCTCAATCTCTCCTTTAAATAAAGATGTTTTATTATCATTATTATTCTTTTCTCACTCTTTCACGCTTCTTTTCTACTTTTCTTACTTATCATTTTTTTAAACGTAACGTAACTGATAAATTGTACTCTTTCTTGCCGGACTTCGTGGAAAGACATTCTGGAGGAATAAGTAAAACTTTGTAATATCTTATACATATCTTGTGGATATTACAAACTTTTACTTATTCATTATATTTAATTTATACTTAGAATCCTTTTGAAACATGAATGTTTATATAGTGTTTTCCTTTTCTTTTGGAATGTTATACTTCTATTAAGTATCACTACTTTAATTGAAATTGATTTTTTCTTTTTTCCCTATAATTAATGGGCTAAATGTAAGACGGTACTAATTAGTCCCAATTTATCCCGAAAATAAAGTCGCATGTTCCCGTATGCATAAGCGATTTTAAAGCGAACGCAGCACTTCGCTATCAATACAAGCACTTTCAATGCTAAGCCAATTGCTTTCACAAAAAGCAATACACAATATAAAGTAAAAATGTGTCACTGCACAAGAAATGTACGCACTCAACGCAACGAAACATCCTCAGAGATCTTTTCGATACACTTCTTACGAAGCAGCAACTGATCAGCCACTGAGCCATAGTGAACTAAACTCATAAATAAACAACTCCCGGCGCACCCGAATGCTAGTAGCCCTAGGCCCCCATCTGCTCAACAACAGTAGCTTTGAGTACAGAAAAAAGCAGCTCCTTCCGCATGAGTGGCAACCTAGAACTCCACTGAGAGATTTTAAAAGCAACAAAAATAGCCCTTTAATCGCAACAGCTGAAAGATACACTCTCCCGCTTGATGTTGACATAATCTTCCACACACTCTAGATAACGGAGATGTCTGTAAGGAAAATTAAAGATAATATGAACGACCTTCGAAACTATACTCTTTCACTGAAGAGGAATATCAATTTGGAGCGGTGCTTGAGGCGATCGAGGGGTTTATCACTGAGAACTGCAAACGATAGAAATACCGAGCAATTAAATCAAGTTACAGAAGTCAAAATCTATTTCGTTTGGGATAAACAAAGGATTAAACCCGCAATGAGTGGTGAGTTCTAACTTGAAGAGCGAAGATCTTCTACAGTATTGAATACCATCAAGCTCATACTTGCTCTATTCATAAGACGCCGTATTCGAATTATATCGTACGTTTAGAAATTATTTCAGGTAAGAAGATAACATGTATATTTTTTGGCAGAGTATTATTTCTTCAATTGTGAGCTAAAAGGCATATCAGCAATCTAGGGAATACAAAATAAGGAGGAAATAGTGACACGCTGATAAAGAGAGAACTAATTTAACTGCCCGAAGATTCTCAACGGGGACTTAGCAAATTTGGAAATAACATAAGAACCAAGTTTATATGGGAGAAAATGTAACATTTTACGGTCAGCCTATTTGTTTTATACCTCTTACAACCGGCCACCTTCTCCTTAAATAGCCTCTATTCTTTTATATTCACTGAATAGGTTGATATCCGCACAACGAAGCCCAATAAATGCTTATTAACTATAACAAATTAATACAAAAGCAGGTTAACGTGTTTCCTAAAAGAAAATACAAAATTTCATGAAAGATAAAAAATGTTTTCGACCGAGTTTATTCCAACGCGAGTAAAATATCTTTCATCCTCCCACCAAGTCATGCATTCTCATAGAGCCTTCACCTAAAATTTCTTAAGTATAAACTTCTCTCCTTTTCATTGATCTAAATGTAACATGGCATACATTTTTTATTGATCGAATATCATGCTATTTAATTCCCAATTCAATTTTTAAAACGAGCCTGTCCTTCCACGCATTCAGTTACGAGGCGACTTCAGCTATCCCTGTGCCCATCAACGTGACACTTAATTAAAGGAGAATATTATACTGAACACTCAGTAGAATAGCGGACGCCCTTGCAGTCCTAATCTACTAGATGAAATATGAATTAACACAATCTTCGTCGTTGCAGTAGGAACGACGTGCTCCTGCTCCCATATCTTGATGAATATTTTCCCGAGGAATAACAGGTGTGAAAAATAGCGACATAGCTGTGAATCGAACCCATGTCTCTCACTTTCCGGGCACGTATCCTAACCACTGAACTATCATGCCGCGTCTCTTTCACACTGTTTGGAAATGCGGAATGTGGGAGACCTGGGTTCGAGTCCCAGTCACGTCGCTATTTTTCACACCTGTTACTCCTCTCCTGCTGTTTCAGCCGCACGGTTCTTTCGTGCTATGTTAAACAACTTTCCCTTATCCTTGGAATATTTTTCTCTAGCCTTTTGGTACACAGGACAGAAAAATTTATCTTTAATTTACTTTTGTACCATTTTTGTTCATGGCAGTGGAGATTTGAAAGCTACTGAGGTATGCGAGATGTTGAATAATGGCAATGATTAAAGTATCCCCTCACAGAAAGCTACGAAAACTGTTACTCGTAGAGCCATTGCGCTTCATTTAACTTCATACTGCACTAAAACAAACTACCTCATTCCTCATCTTGCTTAATTCCTCTCTCCTAAGTAATGGTAGAAGGGATGAGGTCACAACAAACCTTCGGGCTCATTACTTTACAGAGAGAAGGAACAACACTGATCGAATTCCTTTGTCGAACGGCCTATTATAAGTCTGAATCCTAAAAATAAATGTATTTTGAATGAATCAGTAACCTAAGAATGCGCATTAAAGGTCAAATGAAAATCAAGCATCCTCCGAAAAACTCAGCGTGAGGCTTTTCCATCTTGATCAGTTCGTCCGAGTCGTAAAAAACTAGAAAATTATTCAAATTTCCAACACTAAAAACGGCGCTAGTCTAAACAGTCCACAGAAAATTAACTGATGCGACGAACTGAAAGCAGACAAAGATGCACTTGTACATACATTAACGCCCGCTCAATCTGCTTCTAAACTAAACAGTAATTAACTAAATGAAAGTAGACGAGATACAGCAGCGGAGGCGATTAGAGAGAGGGCTTTTAGATGGAGGACCTTTGCCTGAGCAACACTTTACGGCTAATCAACAGATAGCATCCGGAGAGAATTCGCTCCTTTCGAAACAAGCTCGCACGCGGGATTAAAGTGATATCTTTTAACGGCAATTTCATCACCGCGCGGCTGATTACACCCAGAACGCCACGCTTATACGATTCGATATTAGGCCTTTGCAAACGCCGGTACCGCGCTGGATCGCAAAAAACAGAAAGGGAGAAAATGAAGTTACCGTACACGATGGAGTACCGAAAGGATCCGAGAGATAACAGAAGGGATCGTAATGCGTTTAAAGGTGCAGATAAGGGATGAATTCCCAACTGAAACGATAGGACAGCACTCGGTGGACGTTTAAAGGTGAACGAAGTCGAGATAAAGGGTTAATTGAAAACGACACACTGTTTTGGCCATTCAGGTGCTACTGAAGAGCGGACCAGTACCAGACAGAAAATCATCGAGACATTCGAGAAATTATCTCCAGACGAAATCAAGCCGGTGGGTTAAGACTGGATGTGGGGTTTTTTGCAAGCATCATCTGTTGCGACATCTTACATAGCGATATCGAAAACACACAATCGATACTAGGTAAAGCAAAGAAAGATAATTCAAAGATAAGATGGCAAGATCCAAGAACTCCTTACAATCGTAAGTAATTAAGTAGTCATTTTTTCAATGACAAAATTGTATAAAACTGACGAAATGAGTATGTTTAGCCGATGTGGAATTCTCGGACTTGAAATAATTTCAGCCTTTAAAGTTGTAAAACTTATTACACTTAGTAGAGATATAAAATTTTAATGTTTTTATAGTGATAATTATTCAGCTAACAGCAACATGATACTTCTATATATCTTTATTTCTAATGATTCTCTTCAAGAGATGCTAGGACATACTTAAATAAATGATATGCCTAACTTATTAAAATAATCAAATTCATTCCCAAAATATGAGCATTTGTGTATCACATTATTGATAGCTTCTTTGATATGAAAGATACACATAAATGAGTGACCTAACTAAACAGCTCCTGAATTGAGTAGTTCATAACATAGGTGGATCTTCCTCAGTTGAAATATTAAAAAAAAACTTACCGAAGCAAAGAGATTTCCTCACAGATTTTCTCATCTATGTCTGTAATTACCTATTTTCAATTTGTACCTATAATCTATACTATTATTTTACCTCATGAATTAATTTATGTATGTGCATCCATAAATGTATCGAATTCAGAGACTCTCAGGGGTATTCAAAGCAAGTTATGGGCCTCGAGGAATCCATGAAGTACCCGATAAGGAATTGTCAAATTGAATTTCGCTGGGAAAACGACGAGTTTCGACAGAATAGTTGACATCATCCCTAAAAGAGATGACTAAGAAAGAGGGTTCCGAAAATTATAGATTTTCAGCCATTTTAGGCCAAATAAATTTAAGCGCAAGGCCGCTGACGTCACGAGATAAAGTCATCGCGCTGTCAACCATTAAAAAATACTCGTATGGGCACCAGATAGCGCTTTCCGCTCATGATAAATTAGCATTTTATGAAAGGTGGACGTGAATTTATAACCGAGAGATTTTGTTTGTTGCCGTGAAAGTATCTCTCACACGTCATCCATAATCTCGGCACGCGACGTCACTGTTAACAACGGTGACGCGCTATGACGACACCACCGGAGAGGAGCCCAATGAGTAACCCCTGAAAGTATTTAGAGAAATCACGCGAGAATTGCTAAGATCCACTTTCGGAACTGCGCAACGACTTTCAGAATAGCCGCCCTGACTCTCAGAAAGTTCAACTTCGCCGAATTTCGAGCACTAGAGTCGAAAGTGTAAGGATTGTGGAAATCACGAGCTTTGCAAATAAAAGAAAACGACCTCGTACACTCCCAACCATTTCCGCATGACTTTATCGATTTTTTAAAAGAATATCAAATAGTATAGGAGATCTAAAAGCCTCAACTTATGAGCGCACGTGTGTGATATGAATTACATAGAAAAAGTGAAACAGATAATCCGAATAAAGTAAGCGAACATACATGACAATTATGCGCGGCAGAAGAACCGTGCTAACCTAGGCATAACGTACATCAATATAGTAAATGAGAAGATGCTTAATATTCAAAATCAAACAAATATATACACGAACAAGGAAACATTGATCGATCGTACAAAATATTGGGAAAAAAAGTAAAAAACATCTCATACAATTTAAAATTTGTTCTCATTACCTTCTTGGTAATCGAGATTAATAGGATGGAGTAATTTTTAAGATATGATGAAAATTTAAAGAACGCAAGCCAAGAGGAGACTTACGAATCCACGAAAACAATTCCTCATTCGGAAAAAAATAAACATTAAAGTTAGCATATGGATATGCATGCATATACATCAAGTTGCATACACTTGTTTAAATTTGAGAATATAAAGATTACAAAGGCTCCTAGAAACTGAAACAACTCAGAATAAATAAGTAATCAAAGAAATTAAAAACACACTACCGGTTTCAACTACTTAATTACATCTTCAGGTCTAGGTTTTTTTACTGGGTCATGTTTTTTAAATGAGGAATTCCACCAAGTAAAGGCAACTCCAATCGATTTTATTTCAAGATTCCCGCAAGTCTAAAATTTTCAAAAACAAAACATTTACAACAAACCTCAAAATATACATTAAAATTCAACGAGGTTTAACCATGGGACGACCTAAACTCACCCCAACCAAGTTGCTATCACAACAGCATTCCATTCCTTCAACTACGGGAATTAAAATTCCATCTGGTCTCGCGCCCGTTTTCCATTACGTTTCCAACTCGTTACGCAGCGGGAACAACTACGTAATGCGGCAAAAATTCAGCATCGGAGGGGGGCTTTGGCCGGCGCCTCCGCAAAACATAGTGGGAGGATACGCGGAGAGGTCAGTCATCGAATAGAAAGGGGAGTAATGACGTCAGGGAGATCCCACGCGAAAGGGGACGTCGAGGAGATTTAGCGCCTTCACCCACGCGCTCGAGAGACGGGCGAATCTGGGAAGGACGTCTCCGCCGATGCTTCAATCGCATGGAAAACGACTACGACACAGGTACGAAACTTTCTCGACCTTTCCAAGGGGTGACGTGTGAGTGTAGCGATGGTGGGCGACGGGCCGTGACGGCGGGGATCTATGATGAGCGAGAATCGGATTCTGACAGGAATAAATAATACGCGAGGAGGATGAAAGGGAGTCTCGTCGAAAGAAAACGTTACGGATGTTGCGAATGGGGCAATGAATAGCACGCTGGCGAAATATGACGTGACGGAAACGATGTCTATGGTGCGACGATCCTAAAACCGATCCACATACTTAATTCATGAGCTCGTACCTGACAGTTAGCTCATCTCTGACGAATTTCCTTGAGAATATGACGTCAGTTAATACTTAAATGCCCACGGATTTGAAACGGGACGCTGAATTTCTGAAACATTTCGAATTTATAGGGAAAGGAATGAGACTATACGACATTGAAATGTCCCTCAAGTTGTAATAATACGCTATCTAATTAAGAATTCTTCCATCACGTTCAAAAATCCAGTTTCTATAATTTAGATCCAACAACTTCTTTTTAAATTTTCATCGCGCTTCGAAATACCTTATTTAGGAATTGAATGCACCAAAAATCTTCATGCGCTTCATCTATTTCAGCTTTAATCTACATCGAAACTTTAGAGCTGATTATATCTGAATTAATTTGATCAATATAAAACAGCTGGCCGTTAAGGACCAAAGGTATATCGAAGTCTCTGAAACCGTCAATAATTTGAAAAATATCATCAGATACTGGAACGTGGCGACATTATGCAATAACCGAACTAACTTCGGGACAACAAATACAGTGGTACCTCGGTTAGCAACGGTAATCCGTTCCAAGATTGTCGTCGTTAACCAAAACCGTCGTTATCCAAGGGGCGATTTTCAGAACCAGACTACAAGACAAATGTGCAGCTAAACCACATTAAAATTTCATTAAAATAAAGTACATAAAATTTATGCAATTATATTTACAACAAAAAATTATCACTAATAAAATAATCATGAAAAAATTTTTAATTGCGAATCTTCACCAGAAAGCGTCGTAAACCAAAGCCTGCGTCGTTACCCGAAACAATTCTTGATCACAAGTGTACGTCGTTAACTAAGATACCACTGTACTTATTTTACGACTTATCTTATTGACTGTTTATCTTTACCGGACTCATTAACGATCGTCCAATCACTGCTGCTGTTGAAACAGTATCTTACCTGAAATGAAAAAGAAAATCCGGTTAGTAATTATTTAAACAGAACAAGAGATTATCATCCGACCAAATTAAATGATATTATCAGAAAATTTTTAACCTGAAATCCACACACAGATTGCAACGAATGAGCTACATTCAAACCTCTAGAGCCGGAAAGTTAACTAATCTAATATCAAAATGTCATATATATCGATATGAATACCATATACTTTTGTCAATAAAAGACTCATGGATTCGAGTGAAAATGGAATTCACCATTTCCAAAACGAAAGTTCGTTTGCATTGATTAGACTACGAGCCATACATAAGAAAACTTCAATAGCTAAGTGCACCAATGGATGTGCCAATGAACCCTACTTTAACTGGAAAAAAAATCCGTTTTTAATCGAAGTGATAAATACGACTTAGACGGAAAATGATTTAAACATCTAAGTTCGCTCAAATAAATTAAATAAGGGACGAGTTTAATGCTGGAAAATGCCATAGATAGGCTGAGACCGCCGGTTCCCCACAACTTTTCTATACATCGCTACTGCCGTTTACTTCAATTATGAATACAACAAAGTTGGAAAATACGCAAAGAGGGGAGATAATGTGAAAATGATAACTAGACTAATTCAGCAAATCCCTTTAATTGAAAAGTGTAAAATAATAAATGGATAATAACGAAACGCCTTACGTCGCATATGATCATAATAACAAAATATTCTTCAGCAGTCTTTTGGTATAGGATGGAGAATAAATATATATTTCTTGCGTCCCTTTTGCCTCATGTACATAACTATGATAATATGTGAGCTACTGAGCTATGAATTATGACAAATAATTTCATTCATTTTGGCCATACCTTATTCTATAAAAATGTTTATTTATACAGCCATTAACCTAGGCTTAGCTATTTACATACGTAGACTTGTTCTAATAATAACATTCTGGCTCATGAAGGGTAAAAAAATAAAATTACCTCATTCCCTCCAAAACTTTCCATAGCTAATGGTGGAGGTCTGAGGATTAAACCTGCCTTCGGGCTGTATGTGTTACAGACATAGTCATAACCAGTATTAGCGGAATTGTCCACAGTGGTTCGCGTAAATTGTAAGAAACTTAATTATCACTGCGCACTGGTTTTCGCCCCAATTTTTCCTGCAGAGGAGTCCTTAAGACAAACTGCTACTGAGCGGGGTTCGTGATTGCTTTACTTTTTCGGCTGGCGCTCTCGAAATGCCTCATTCCATCACTCTGACGTCCTTAAAAATACACCCTACCAACTCCTTACGCTCCAAGTAATTTACTATGAACTATCCACTCCGTTAATCATTTCCAGTTGTTTAACTTCACCTTAATTTACAACCCCTTAGCCTCTTACCCTTGCCATTAAATTTGGGGCAATTTAAAAGGAGCAGAAACACAGATTGCTTCATCGCCCGAGAGCAAAATAATTATTCGGGAAATGTACGGTCTCGTTAGGATTCTAAACAGATACGCCGAACAGAAAGAGTTGATGTAAGGGCGGGGAGAAATGCTAAAGGAACAGTGACTTAATACATCAATTGCACGAGAGCTATAAATTTACTGGACGACCCTAATAGCTCGAAGATAAGATATGCTATCGGCCAATTAAGGAACAAAGTACTTAACGCAGCTGGATCTTGTTTTACGGAAACAGCTCCGATAAGGCATGATCCAAGCATCTTGATCGTAACACATTCAACATTTCTAACTTTATTTAGAAAAACAATATTTGGGGAAGAGATGAAGACGACAATGACCCTAAATCTATATAATCAATCTTCATAATACTTATTGCTCCTCCTTAGTCGCGAACAAAAATTTAATAGACCATGGATATTTAAGCATAGAAAGCTTTCCTGAAAAGTCTGAAACTTTAAATCCGTACTATCTCGCTCAGTAGTATCATTTATCACACACAAACTATATTTCCCCATCAAGTTTCCTCTCTCGAGTTCCTTCTTCAGCAAAGATCCTTTTTCCAATAAAACTCGAAACCCTTGGCTGTCTCCCTAAATCCTTATACTTGATCCCGAGCCTACATCACGTACTTGGGGCAGTAACTTCCACGTTCTTTGATCTTGCGTTTATATTCCTTCTTCTAGGGTTGCTCCCTTATTTCGGCTTCCCAAATCTTCTCTCGAATACCATGGCACTATGTATTTTCCTCGGCTTATGAATTTCTTGTACTTCTTACTATTCATACCTAGGTATGCCAATACGACAAGATATGCCAATTCGAACCTTGCGAAAGCAGAAAACCTTAAATAAACAAATAAAAGAGAAATCTGGAACAAAACTAGTCTTAAAGTTTCAAATCTTTCTCTACTTCGCAACTTTTGAATGGATTTTGAAAAATGGTATCATCCCGAAGTCTGTGGGCAGTCTCCGAAGATTAAACTTACGGATTTCACCAACTTATAGTTTAAATGTACTGGTTAGAATGAAACGAAGGTTCTACTTTAAAAATAAAATTAAGGAAGCGCTCCTGCTCCGCGTTGGCAACTTAAGAATTCCATAAAAATCACTACAATCCAATGATTTATTTACGTGCTACTTTAATGAGAAAGCGAAAGTTAACAAAATATTAATTTCACATTATGTAATCCTATAACATATTCAAACTTATAAAAACTATTCCTTTTTTATTTTTATTACGATAATCACGTCACAAGTGGAGTACGGTGGCAACGTTAACAAAAATTTCGCAGGAAATAGACATTCAAAGCTATTGAACTATTACGTCCACAGACATCAAAGGAGAAATATCTTTCCTTCGCTTCAACAACGCCAATATCACACTGAAAAAATCGTATTACATTCCCTCTCGGAAAAAATGCGTTGTCCAAATCTAAAACACCAATTTTCGTAATTTGTTCAGCTACAATCGAGCATAGAGGAGTATGCGACATCTCTATAATCGAAATGAGAGGTCATTTATGATTCCGAGGCGTTATAGCTTTAACGAAACGATAAGGCGAAACCTTCTTTATACCAATTATCGCATACTGACTACTATTGAGAAATCGGTACTTAAGAGAACGCATGAATAGCGCGAGACATACCATTAGCACGCGTTAGGCATAAAATTAGTGACACTCTGAGGCAAGCAGCTGTAACAAATAGGTCCGATAGCCGTGAAAAAATGTCAGTCACGATCACTCGTAAGAGTCACCATCTGCAAATGAAATTGTTCCTCTGTTTACGAGCCTCAAAATTCGGGCCAACTTAACGTCGTCGACTACGAATACTATTGAACTTCTATAGTTTGAGGGAGGATGAGATATAATTTTCCTTATTTAGTCCTCCTATGATCATTCTCTTTTCCATTGTGCACGGTTTCTGGTGTATATCTTGACGAGAGGAATATTTTTCATTAAAGATTGAGGAAAATGTATCTTTCACTTATTTTTATCTCGGTCTTGTCCATTCATTTCAGTCTTGTTCAAGGATGTGGTAATGTGAAAGCTTCTGAGTTATGAGTAATGCCGAATTTATATTGGTGACTTTTTAATTTTGTGAAAAGTATCATTCATACAGCCATTCTGCCACAATTACGTGGACTTGTTTCAGTCAAATCATTGTTGAAAAAAAAGTAGGAACATGGCTGTTAATATATTAGAGGTTTAAAAACACACCGTAAGCCGTATGTCGGAAGGTGGAATTTCAGTTTAGAGACAAACGGAAAGCTACGGATTATCGTTTTCGGGTAACTTCCAATGCGCATTTCAGAGACAATGCCTCCATTATTAAGGGCTCCTGGATATTAGAATGATTTTTTTCACTTTTCAAAGCATTTTTCTTATCCAGTAGCCCTTGATAATGGAGGCATTGTCTCAGAAATGCACATTGGGACTTCCCAGAAATCGGTAATCCGGAGCTACCCGATCGTCTCTAAACGCGAGTTGCGCCTACCGACTTACGACTTACAGTGTTTTTTTAAATCTTTAATGGAATTTTTGTAATTCGTTGTGAAAGAGAAAAATACCTCACTCCTCATCTTTCCCACTGCGTCTCATTCCCTCCCCTAACCCTTTTTGTATAAACGGTGCAGGGGATGAGGACCCAACCAGCCTTTGGGTTGCTAATTTCAAAGACATCCATTAAAGAATAACAACTACTACTACACTATTACCCTACTATAGACCACTTTCCAAGAGAAATATCAGTTTCCAATCAGAGTTTTTGGGCAAAAACTGTCAAGGTATTCCTCCATAATCGATTTCATTTAATAAAGTTCATTTGCGTTTCGTGTACACGAAAAGTTGCTAAGTGCGACGCTCCCTTTTGTACGTAAAAATCCAAGGGTTCATGACCGGACAGTTCCCTTCCGTTTCCCTCTCTTCAATAAAAGGTCCAGCGGAGTGGTCACGATAGGAGTCTGAGCAAATTTTTTATTCACTCCGTCCACTTTTCAAAGGAAGCTTCCTAGCGCCACTAACAGCCTGGTTTCTATTTGCTCTTTTCTTATCCCTCACAGCCTTACCTTGGGCTCTAAAACTTTAAAAACTAACTTGAAAGTACGTATATACTATGCTATGTGATGCACAGCTAGACGTGTAAATAACCAAAATGATAATCAGAAGACGAGAAAACTGTTTGAGATTGTTGGAAAGCACGAAGGCAAGAAAAAGTGACAAATATGACGCCCACATAACAATGACCGATAACACCTCTGGAATGGAAATTGATAGAGAAAGATGTTACAGATTCTAAATAGTGAACTACAAAGAGCATTGGGATATAAAATCAACCCGACATTAATTTTAAAGCAGTACAAGCGTTGGCTACGGAGAAAAGTCCTTTCATTTACAGAGTTCATCGCGCCTAATTTATCGACGAATCACACTCTTCATATAAACTCGGAATTGAATTACGAGCAGTCGATTCGTTAAGGGCGTCAAGCGAATTAATGAAAATCTCAAGGCGAGCTCCCGTATTCGAGTTTATGTAACACTTCAACGACAAAACTAGCTGCGTTTCACTCCACAATGACATGAAATTCGGTATCAATACTTTAGATTATTTCATTTTTTAATTATCCTTAGCCACAATGTTGAACTCTGGACGCAGCAAATGCGGTCACATCAAATCCAGTGAGAGACTTGCAGAAATACGCGGGAGAGTGCGAGTGATTAGAGAGTCTGCCACAATTATTCTACCTCTCACTAATTGAAGAAGGAGTTATGGTTACAAACGTCTCTCTTGATTGAAGAACTGAAGAAAAATCGAGGGATTGGTTGACAAAAGACATTCTCATTAGTGATAATCCCATACTTACCCTAGGAATACATTATCGGGTGATTATAGAACATTATATGGTACACATTATACAGTCTGAATGCGGTGCAAAATAAATGATATAGTTACCACTGAATGGTATGAATGGTTTGGTAATATGTGCGGCAGTAAGGTTCAATGTTCAAACTCGACATGGCAGATAACATATTTCTGGAAAATCGTCAACGAAGTATTATTTTAGATACCGTATTTAGATACTTTAAGAATGTCTATTTTTTAAAAGATCTTTCTTTTTTTAAGATATAATACTTCGGTATTCATTATTTGTTATATAGAATAATTAAAAAATTGATATTCATTCATATGATGTAGCTGTTATTACTCTCATTACTGTCACTAAAATTTTAGAACCTAGGAATATAGATTGATTGATACAGAGCAATTGAATTCTAAACTTTTACTCAAGAAGATGCTGACCAAAAAACAAACATCCACGATTTTTAAATTTACTAAAGATTATGTGACAAACCTAGACTAAGCCCACATTATAGTCCATATGACGAGGTTATTACCTTGAAACCGGTCAAACATTTGTTTTTCCTTAATGTGGACTAAGTCTAGTTTTGTTACATGAATGTTAATAAATTATGGTGATGTTCCACCAAGTAACGCTTGACATGTTTCGTTATGCATAATTTTCATCATTGCTTGAATGTCAGAGAAATTCAAATACCAATTCTTACGAAAATCTTAACAATTACAGGAAGGGTTCCGCGTCTCATTTAAAACCTCGGACTAACGTCATGCGCTCCCAAAACCTCGCCGCCCTGGGCGACCACCCGGCTTGTCCCAGTCCCGGGCCGGCTCTAGCATAAACACAATTAGATAGATAGACTTTTTATTGGCGAGATTAGGCCCATGTGCGCCTCTCGTCCACCCAACCTCGTATGCCATTATAATATGTACAAAATATAATTATAAACTAAAAGAAAGAGTGCAGTGAGGGAAAAATCTAACTAAAGGTCGACAAAGAAAAAACCCAGGTTGCGGCAAAACAGCCACAGAGAAGGGGGGTAATGAAAAAACCCGTGAAAACACAATAAATGCATATAAAGACAATACATAGAGCAACAAATTTAAATATCAGGTCATCGAGAATGAGAAAAAAATTAAAATTGAATTACAAACTAAAGAGAATGTAAGTTTAAAAGTTACGCACAGATATAAAATGAAATTACACATCTAAAGATAACAATTTTTCGCAAGATTAAATGAACATGATCAATTCCAAAAAGTATGATCATCTTATAGCTTATGGTCATTAATTGAGCCAGAAGCACTCGATATTTTGGTGTATGACTAGAAATATACTGAAAATGAGTAGAGACGATAAGAATAAATGAAGAAATAATAATATAAATCAATTTTCAAGTCGAAATAAAATCTCTGTTTTCGGCATCTTCATGAAACAATTTGCACCACCCAGCTCAACTGTTTCAAAGGACCAAAGAAAAAAAAGCCGCCGGTGCTCCACCCCGTACAAACAATCACCACTCAAAGTCGGCGGGACTTTGAACTCCCAACAAATTGACAAGAGAGGGGAATAGCGCGAACACCATCAAACCCTCCGCGACATCTTATCGCGGTAGATCTATCTTTGTTCCGAGTGCTAAACACACGAGAGATCAAGGAATCTCTCGTTAGGGAACCGTGGAAAATCACACTTGCGAGCTCAAGTAGCGGCCACGATGGAACCAAACCAAGCGTAGAATACATTTCCGTGCCTCGCATCTTTTTCTCGAACCCATTCCTTCGACGCTTGATTTGGAAACGGGACGCAAACAAGCGGAAATGAAAATGGGGGCGGTGACGAGTCCTGCCGCGCAGAGGTCGCTCCTCGAACCCTTTCCCGATGAATAACTCAACGCGCACTCGACTTACCATCAATGGAGTCCGCAGATAATGCCATGGGGATGCGGAGGAAATGCGGGGACTCGCTTTGAAGAGTGCTTTATTTACCCGAAAGGCTATTCCGAAAGTTTTAATTTCGAACCCCTAGAATCGTAAAGCCGAGGGATGAAACGTGGGGATTACAAATCACCCCCTCGTTACTCGGCTGCGAACAGTTGATACTCTCGAGATAAAAGTAACTCCCTTTAAAACAGAGATACGCCGCGCGTGATGTATGCAAACTGGAAGAGAATGCAAATTCGAAATCACGCCTCAAATCCCCTAAAAGAAGCAGCGCACGAGTGAATACTGATGGCGCGAAATTATTACTTAGACATTTTGGTATTTTCCATTTGTAATTAATATATTATTATTAAACCTGATGCTTGACAGAACTTAAAATCGATAGATTATTGAGGATTTTTAAGGGTACCTCGACAGTTTACAACCAGCAAAATCTAATTTTATTTGGATAACTCTACAGATAATACAAAATATACTAAGAAGAAATAAAATATAAGAGAATGAAGTGACCTTAAATACTCCGGAGCGTTGGTATTGACGACATCATACCTTCTTGGTGATGGAAATTAACCAATTCGCTAGTTTATCTTAACTCAAGTCAGTAAATAAATGAAGTTTTTGACTCTACTAATTCGCCCTTGACTGAGGTCTCCTTTATAAAGAATAAGAAAAAAATGAACACTTATACCTTTACTACAATACGTAATTCCACGACCACGGTCGTTCATTCGTCCCTTTAGTTCATCATCAGGTGACCATGTTTTTGACCCCTATGACCTTTTAAAGTGTCGAAACCATGGCTGTGGAATAAAATATTGTGGTGAAGGTATTTCTTTTTTTTTAATGAAGTTTTGGACGTGAGTAATTTGCGTAAATCAATAGAAAAGAAGCAGGTGAAAACATTAAAAGATAAAAGTAACTTATCTACCACGCGATACGCGATAAAAGAAATTAAATAACCTCAGTATAGCATATTTGATTCCTAAAAAATTCTTGCACGTATTCTGAGAATCGATGGAATTTGAAATGATTATTGCATGCCTTCAAGCTCATTTCCAATTTAATTCCCTTTGAAAGATAAATATAAAACAATCTTGAGGTTTAATAGCAACTGAGACGAAAATTTGCATTTCAAATAATGATCTCTTAATCGGGTTCTATATTCTTAGACGTCAACAAAGAAATAATTAAATTATAACAAAAATATTTCTGCTATACTTTCAAGAGACAGGAGATGTAACCTAAAGAGAAGTAGATCCGTAGTGGAATAAATCAGACAGGATTCGAAACTCATTAGCATAAAATCTAAAACAAGTTTCTTATATTTTCAACGCATCATTTGAATCATAGAGGATTGTGAAAGTAGAAATGATAAGGAAATATATTTTCACGTGTAGGCCTGCGGCTCAAAGCCCAAGGATGAAGAGAGGTGAACATATCGACCTGGTTAGTACTCGTATCCAGGACGGATCTGCAATTACACGCACCAAGGGAACCCAGAATGTGTCGTCGAGTTTTTAATAATCTCTTGGTGGGTTATCGATACTGTCATTGCGTCTTGGGCTCCTGATTGCCAACATTCGCCCGACTCATCCCCAGGTCTTCAACTTTCCAGTTCAAGACATTTTCTGACATTTTTCCACAGAATTCCTCAACTAAATACTAAATGACTAATACTACATATGTGTCCATCAAATCGCGTAATGTATAATTTCATTCCAATTCGTCCGTTACTCCTCACCCTATTTAATTTACTTCCCTGATAATTGACTCTCGAAATACGGTGAGTAACACGACCGCCTGAGTGAAGGCGAAAACACGTAGGAATTCCTCCATTCATATTACTCTCTCCTCACCCCATTTCCATCTTCCACGCACTCATATCTTCCCTCTAAACACCCACGTTTCGATTACGAGCAGACTTCCGCCGCTACTGCTATCGTATTCAAATTCCGGCGCTAAATCCACTCCCACGCTCCTAAAATAGCACCGACATCTTACCCGTAAATAGAGCACTTTCTCACTGGCGTAAAAACACGCAATATTTCACCGATGGCATCCCGACATCCGAGCCCGTCACAATTAAGCCGAGAAGTGTTGCAGAAGGCAAACACGCCACCGAACGGCAGCCGGGGACTGGAGAAAAAGAGAGGAAAATTCAAAGGGAGAATTCAGTCGACGGAAAATTCCAGGATTACTTTGTCCCCTTAATCACCCACAATGCAATTCGGCGGGCGGGTGTGGCAGCCGCGAATGCAGCGGCGGTTGGTTGAAGAGGACGGGGTGTAGGGCGTGGGAAAAAAAGCGGCGGCATAAGCAGAGCGAGTAGAGGAAACTTCCAGTTTAGAGTGGAATATGCGGGGGTGGAGGGGGTGACGTCGAGTGGAGGCGCCTTGTTAAGTCCATTGGCGTGGCGTGGGGGGAAAGGGGTGCTCCAATGGAATGGCGGCTATCGGGAGGGGTACCATCTCACCGCCTCCGACCCCGACTCTATCGCAGGGTCCAACGATCTCTGCTTCAGCCGCGACCCTACGCAGGGCCAGCTTTGGACAGGAAGTAAGGCAGTGCCCTAGGGACTAGGCAATCGATCGGGCGTCAATACTTCGTTTATTTAGAGGAATTCAAATACAGCAAATGGCTTATTAATTAGATTATTGGAAATAATTACAAGCATTGAGTGCAACAACCTTCAAGCCCAAAAGGGAAAGACTTGCATGATTAATGAGAACAAAAACGGTCACTCTTCTTCCGCATACCCTAAATTTTCAACTCTTTATCTTCCAATAAAAACTTCGATCCATTTTATATACCTCATAAATCAATTGTAACAATGGTTGCAAGAGACTTATTTGGATCTCTGTAACGCTGATCTCTTTAATTTTGTTACATTTTACTATTGTTACTTTATTATTTAGATTATTGTTACATTTTATTATTTATATTATTGTTACTTTTCATTATTTATGTTATTGTTAAGTTAGTTGATCAATTTTATTATCATTATTGCTGATCGTCAATCGTAATTGGCCTAGAGCTGTATGTTGATGTATTATTAATAAATAAATAAAAACCAATAAGGAAAGAATCAGAATCTATGGAGTAGGCCGAGATGATATTGAGGTTCACCACGAAGATAAAAGATAAGGATTTTTGCGCTTCTTCCACAAAATCTACTTCCACCGCAGGTTTCACCCATTAATCGTCACCAAAAAAGAATCAGTAGACGGAGCAAAAGATTTATTATAGAACGACGGTATGAATGGCTAAAGCAAAAGACAATCGAATGAAATAATATTCCACCATATCTCGATAGAGAAGATTAATTTCAAAAGACTATCGACAAAACAGAGACATCAAGCTCGCATTAGAAGAGTCCCTTGAATTGAGCTGTAATTCTTGAACCACTTCTCATATACTTTAATAATTAAGTAGTAGTTGTAGTGTTGTTTAACGTGCTTCGACAGCTGAGGTCATTTCGCAAGTAGACCCCCACCGAGAATCGAACAAGGGACCGCATTCATCGAAGTCGAACTTGTTGCCCAGTTGGCTATCCGGGGGTCCATATCCATTATTAATGTTCTAATTAAAACTAATAAAATGACGAATAACTAATGATTGCTGCAGCCGTAGTAGAATTTGGCAACAACAACGAACACATAAAATAGTCAAACTCTGAATGGAAAGAAAAATATCCTAAATCAAAAACGGATAAACAATGCGCTCATAGGGAAGAATGGTATTCATAGACGCTACAGAACTGAGCTAACAACGAGCCCCCGCCAAAACAAGTTTTAACTTACATAAACCAAACATATTATACGTGAGTCACACACTAAATTCTAATTAAGGATATAACCAGAAGAATGAAATGCATATACGCACTAAAGGGGCAGTTAAGAGAGCAACGACCTCGGTCTGGCGTAGAGGCTGCAGTTGAGTTTACATTAAACTCTTAGCTCATGCTTGACTGCATGACTTGGCAACAACAAGAAGATGCATCTTTCTGAAATTGTATTCGCTTAGCTCGAGGAGAATTGGTAATCCTCCTTAAGAAAGAATTATTTTGGAGTACCTTCTCTTGAATTTGCATAAAAGAAATCAGACTAACTCGATATAAAAAATTCCATTCCTGATATTAGATCCAATCCTTGAGTCATAAGTCACTCGCGTTTTGCCATTAAACAATAAAGCCATTTTCTTGCAACTAACCGTAAAAGATTTAATCAATGGACCTTTATAGGAATTTTGTATGCTTAAGTTCTCAATGTACTTTATTTTTCCGCGCCTCTTTAGTCTAAGAAATATACGAAACTACACACGAACTTCAAAAATCTCGGATGGAAATTATACAAAGAGTTCCACATCACTGTACTGGCATCACAATTTCAACGGAATTAAACATTCGATTAAAGGAATTTTTTAGAGGTTAAAATAAAAGAATGATTTAAAATAAAATACTGAACGGGAGAGGAACGATGATCGGGAGTAGAACATTTCTTGTCCATTGATAAAAGTCTTAACTTATATAATATTGAGTCATAACTTTAAGCGTACATGAAGTGGCGCCATTGACTCTTTCAATAGGGGATTGCGAAATTATCACTCGTTGAATGAAATATTAAAATCATCATATTTTTGTGCTAAACGTTTCCATAAAGTTTTCTATTTTATTACAAAATCGACTGTGTGGGTCTTAACCTGGTGGTATTACATGACAATCAGGAGCAAGCCGACAGAGAATTTATTTATACATACACCACAAAAAATACAAATCTCTCGACCCGGGCTTCGATGCGTGGCATCATCTTCAGGTGCAAACACAGAAAAACACACGGAATACATAGTAGACAAAAGGCTGGGAGGTAGAGTAAAAGAAAGAGCGAGGGCAAGGATTAGCGAAAATGTTTTTCTAATTTACATTTGAAAGTTGTTTTTCTATGCTCGCACCTTAACATGATACCATGCAGCGAAACCCTAATCGAGTGATTTCTATTTTTTGTGGTGTTTGTCTAAATAAATTATTCTATACCAGCTTGCTTCTGGTTCTATTTATTATTTGCAATATCAATTCCATTGCTTTAATATTATAATTTTTACTATGCAGGTCGCGGTAGCGGAGTAATTAGCGTGCTAGCGCTCCAACACCAAGGTCCCAGGTTCGAGTCCGAGTTAGACGGATTATTCCCGTTCGAGAATACATGTTTGTGTTCGTAAGTAATTAATAAAAAGGACGCAATTGGGATATTCCTGTTTCCATTACATAAATAGTAGAAAAAGCGCTTAGACAACGTAAGTCATTTCGCACTTTGGCCCTCACCGAGAATCGAACCCGGGACCGCTTTCACCGAAGTCGAACGCGTAGCCCACTTGGCTATCCGGGAGTCCTTGTGTAAATAATAATTATAATTAACATATGAATTATAATACAATATTATTACATAATATAAAACTTTAGAAATAAGACCTCCGAACGATAATGCCGGTACAGGAACATTTCTAAATACATCCTTACAGAAGATTGCGAACTTAAATGATTACTAACTATCCCCGCTGAAGTAATTACAAATTATTCGTTGATTAAATAATTACTAATCAGTGGTTAACTGAATTTTATTTATTAACTTATGTAGAGTAGATAAAATCCTTCTCGGGACCTTCAGCAAAGGGTCACACGGGAAAATCCAATAACCCTATTGAGCTGGTAGCCCAAGGGAACGTAGGTGGATATTTAGGGGGAAAAGAAGGCCGGCTTTCAGCAGAGGGCGGAGCTGTTGTCGCCCTGAGAAGCGATTCTCTCGGCTCGCACACCCACACAGTGGATGGCAGAAGGTGGATGGCCTCCCGAGGCATTTGTTTTATTTCGCCGCACTCCCTCGCCGACGACCCCGAACCAAGATGGGGTTATTAGGTTTGGCTGTGGACGCGACAGAGGCGTAGCTTAAGTGCACAATTCCGGTTCCGATTTTATGCATTTAACCGCTCAACTGCGCCGATTCCCTTAAATCCACACCCCAATTTACATATACAACCGACTTCTACATGTGAAAATCAGGGTGGATCTTTCCACTTCCCGCTACGATTTCTACCATTTATCCAAAAGAGTGGTCAATAAATACTCGTGACATATTAAGTGAATAGAGATTTAAACCTTTACCTAGCAGTTGTGTTGTTTTTACATTTATCCGCACATTCATTTCGAATACTATTTCCGTTAATAAGCACATTTTGGTTCGTATCTATTTGCTGCACGTCTGAAATTACAAAACATACTCAAGGAATGTTCTATCTCAGTTAAAAGTGGACCCCTTAATTTGTGGCCGGAAAAGCTAGATATTTTTCCGTACCTCCAATAGCAGTTGACCCTATTGTGACCTAATTTGTGTGTGCTTTGACATGTTCAACCAATCATAACACATCATCAAACATACGAATTGGGTTGGATAATATCGGTGAGTATTTATACATTATGCATGATACGAATGTGATAGAGCAAACCTAATTATTAACAAGAGCCATGGCTAAACCGTGGTAATGATTCGTCATTCAGAGATTTATAAACAGGACTCGAGTTTTTATGTATACAATCACAACTAAATCACTATTTATCCTTTTATTTTTGTTCTGTGATGATTTATACATAAATTAGGCTTCAGCTAATTAAAATTTCGACCTAGATAAGGAATGAAATCAGTTCCCGAAAAACTTATTCACTTAAAAGAAGACCTCTTAAATTCGGCCTTAAAAAGGGACTGAAAAATTCGATTATTACCAGTGTATACGTGGTATTTAGTGCCATCGACATTAATCAGAACCGAGAAACAAATAACAGTGGTTTCAATCGATATACATATTTTGTTTTTTCTTACGTACAACATTTACGAAACCCTTCGCGGGAATGAAAACAACTTTTGTCTTAAATGACCCTCAATTTTATAATTCTGAGCACAGTAACATTATCTTCTTTCGTACCGATTGCGTTTCGTTCCAAATTCGAAAATAATCTTTAAATGCTCAAACGAAAAAAATATTTCCCGTCCGACCAATGCATAGATACTGAAGTGAATATCGCCGATACTCACTTCACCGAAAGCAATGATCGATCAAGTAGAAATTCCAGATGATAGGTTCTCTTCAGACGCAGTAAGCTTTTCGCGGATACATGCAGATAACGCTGGGAGTTAATCGACCGGAACTCGTCGCGACCACATCGCTTAGAAATGACTTATGAATCACTTATTTTTTGAGGGTGGAAATGATGACGACCACCTTAGGAAGAGAGAGATATTAACTCGTCCTTTACTATGAAGAATTGCTAAAGTAGCTAATTTTTAGAGGGTTGCTTCAGAATTTGTGATAAAATCATAACTCGAGTAATCAATTTAAAATAAGGGATACGCACAAGAGATAAGTAATCAACCCCAAACCTAAAGCACACGAGGGAAATTATTCAGAATGCGGAAATGTGAGAGTGAACCATTTTTATAACAAAAGTGCATTATAATAATTAATGATTTTTTCATCCACGGCCACGAATAATGTCCATCTTTGACGAAATGCATAAACTATTTCCATCTCACGCAGAGCTTTAACTTCATATGTATGTACTTATTATAAGTTCTCCAACCTCGTTTTAGAAAAACGCATTACCTGTGATCAGGGCCGGCCCGAGGGGTATTGGCGTCCCGGACTGGGAGCTTTGCAGGCGCTTCTTCATGTAAGTGCACTAAAAATGTCTATTTCTTACAAGATTCCGACATTTTCGAGAGATAATTTTTATAAAATAGATTTAGTAATAGAAAGAAAGTGCACTTACAATAGGCGATTATAATTGTATTCTAATTTAATTATAATCGATATGATTGGACCTTACTTCGCGGAACGTCATTTAATAAATGAGTAACAATGGACTTCGTATTCTCCTGATGATGGCTGGCAGGCCGAAACCGGTCGGGTAATAAAATCATGTGGAAAATAGTCCATTGTTTTTCTTTCATTAAATGTATTCGATTTATTCAGACATTTTGTTCAAAATTAGTTATACAAAAACTTTACCAAAAACTTCCATACAAGCATCTATTTTATATTTCATTCATGAAAAGATCAAACCCGAAGACCGTCGCGCCTCACAAAAACGTCCACCTAACGTCCCGGGGGTCCGGCCGGCCCGCACGTGTCTCGGGACGGCCCTGTCTGTGAAGTCACTGAGCAAGTTGAGCCTGTTTTGACCTTTCTTCCTTAAAGATTCCCTTTCTATTTCAGGAAGCATCTTGGTTGCGCTCGACGGTTTATCATAGCAACGCATACTTACCGTCCATAAACATATGGCCTTGCGCTCAATTACCTATCGTCGCTGCATTCTCTGCAAACATTAGCATCCTACAGCCCTCGTAAAGCTAACTACAGCACTAAAAGAAGAATGAAGCAATGAGAAAATGACGGAGAAGTAGAGCAGAAACTCAAGATCGATCTGCTAATGCCGACGATTATGAAACTTATCTCATAGTCTATGCATAAGATTTATTAGGAAATCAAAGTCCTAATCGCATCGATGACCTTTCGAAGCCCTTTTATGGCAGTGTTGACAACGGTGACTTAAACACAAATATTCTCTCGATTACTGGAAAGACAACATGCCGAAAGACCGACCCGCATTAGCACATCCTATTACAGCGACCTATTTTTTGACGAGACCGCGTTCGAGGGAGACCTAATTTAATAAATCGATGACGTGAGCAGACAAAAATTTCGGCGAACGACGCCTTTCTCAGCGGAGGCATCGAAGTAGGCGCCGGTCCATCCGATATGGTAAAAAAAAACTCCCGAGGACCGCACGGTTAACTTCAGAGATGCATTTCGCCGTCGCAAATAGGGCAACGATAAATCATTCTCCGATACAGTGGTTATTTCGTCGATACATCGATTTCCATACGAACTTGAATGCATCGTAAAGGGGCTACATCGAGTGGGTGTCCATGTGTGGTGAAGGAAACCACAGTTGCCAGGAAAATCTAGAATCTACAGCGCAAGAGGCACGAGAGGCGTATGTGCATTTATGGCAAACGACTGTCATTACGGAATATACATCCGTGCTTAGGAATATGACAAAAAATAGTTAAGCGAACTAAATAATCTCATTACATAAATAAGTAACAATTTCACTTGAAAAACTATTGATTAATCCGTGGAATCTCCAAAAAAGCCCTAAGGCTTTGGAGGAATGTCTGTCCTTACAAATTATGTATTACTGACATTACTTTTCCACTATTATTATTTCCTTTATTTATTTTTTATGATGGTTCATTTTATAATACAACAATTCTGTTTACCATGTATGCTTTCTCATGAATTTGTGAATTGTGTTTATTCTCAAGGATAAACAAATGTGAAAAATAGCGACATGACTGGGACTCGAACCCAGGTTTCACATTCCGGAAAGGCATTCTAACCCCTGAACTACCATTCCCCGTCTCTTCCACATTGTGTTTATACTTAATTAAGAATGTCTTTAGTCAATATTTGTACTACTTTCTGTAAAGCAAGTTTTGAATGATGCTTTCTTCAGGAAATTTTTAACGTTTTAAATTTTGTAAATTCTTAAGAACTAAAAAATAAATTCCGTGAAATAATACCACTCCAAGTTTCCCTTCCGATTATGGATTTCCAAAATATCACGCCTTAGTCAGTGAATTTCATTAGTTTGCGGTTCTAACATCAGTTACGAATTCATATAAGACTGCTTAAAATAAATAAATTTTTACCGATAAAGTCGATAAAAATAATAATTAGTAGTATTGTTAAAAGTGCTTCGACTGCGTTGGTAATTTCGCACGTAGGTCCCCACCGGGAATCAAACCCGGGACCGCTTTCACCGAAGTAGATCGCGTTGCCCACTTGGCTATCCGGCTATTACAAAATAGTGATTGATACTGAAACACCCAATATAACTTTGAAACTTGAAAAAAGATTCGGAATATCATTCGATACAGACCGAAAGGACTCCTGAAAACAGCGAGCCACAGATGGCTGAAAAGAAACGTAAAAACTGGCCGCATTCCGCCAATTTACCCCGCTTCTGCTGCATTTGCATTTTAGCAGTACTTCGGAAGCAATTCACTTCAAAAATAACGAAAGCTATATCTGGAACGGGGTGGGAAACTACAGGTTGGCAGAGGAGCGATCTAAAGCTTTAACCTTCAGGACCTTTGGCCAGGTTGGAGGAATGTCTTGAAAAATCTCATGATGCGACTAGAAGGGATCCGCGCAGGTGCGTCAGGCGGCACACGTAGTTTAATTAGCGACGCCGCCGACAGAGAGTGATTAAATGGAACGGCAGAGACATGCAGTTGAGGGGATGGTAAACCGCGACCATCAAGAAGAAGGATGCCAACCACTCGTGTAGTCACTCGACCCTTTCTCTGGTATTCGCATTTGTTACGAAGCAAATTGCTCGTAGGAGTCGACTCGGTCGAACTTCTACTACAATGTAAAATGGAATGAATTATGACTAAAATTAAATGAACCATTGACTGAAATATATCCCACAATAACTACTCGAATTCCCTTTGTTTCTTAATTTTCTGCATTAAAGAAATGATTTTCACCACTGATATTTACTTTTATTTTCAATTTAGTAAATTTTTTAATAAAAAATAAGTGAGAAATAGTATTCGTAAATCGATAAATCACTGATGCGATTCGAAGTTATTACTAAGCTTCCCGATACCTAAATTCAGTATCGCGAAAGGTTAAATAAAATTGTACGTATATATCTTTCCATCATGTAAATCTATAATAGAAGACCTTTGCGTGAGTACTTAATTCATACTTGAAACAACAGTTATTAAAAAACGACGAAATTTAATCCAAACAACATTCAACCAAATATTTCTCGGTGTAGGTCCAATTATCCAATAGTAAGTAGAAATAATGACAAACTAATATTGTTCATTTAGTTTATTTACATGTATCGGAAGGAATTATTTGAATATTTATTGGATCTACACCGAGAAATGTTTGGTTTAATGTTGTTTGGATTAAATCTTCGACGTTCTTTACTAATTGTTGTTTCGATCATGAATATATACTCCAGCAAAGGTCTTCTATTATAGATATATTCCTTTCAAAACATGAAAATAAACGAAATGAACACTATTAATTAATTCATTGCTATTCATACAATATACATCACTATGAATTAATTCAAAGTAAAATAAAACTATTTTAAAATTAATACTGAACTAGACATATCTATACTAAAGAAATTTTCGAATAATATGAATCAAACCCTTGAATTTCACTGATGAAACATCAAACTATGGTTTATTTTGCGTATTTCGTTGCAAAGTAAAATTTCAAACGGACGGAAGACCAAACAACCATTTTCTAGATCCAATTCCAGACTAATTGGACACCTCCAGATAATACGTTTCATCAAAGAGCGTGCATGCTGTGCAAGACTGGGATCACGTTTTCATCAGAACGCGGTAAACGCGAGGAAAAAAGTGAGAGCGTACTATTACGAGGCATAATTTCCGCATAGAAACGTTTGCTCGCGACGTGCAACGCCAAGTGCGACCCTTGGTGAATAAGATCCGATAGGTCAAAGGTCTGATGTTACATTCTGCATTGAAAGATGCGGTTTGCGCTATTCAGTGACATTTGCGAACACATTTCAAAGGAGGGAATGTATGGATGTGAATAATTCAAACGAAGAGACTCCTTTCTGAATTATTCAAATAAAGAGATCCGTTAGATATCATAATAGTCCGATAATGATTATTAGGAGTAACTGTACAGCAGAAAAAGTCTTCTAGGGAAAATAGAGCGATATTTTTTAATATGAACACAGTGATTCAATCAACTTAAAGACCTAATTCGTATTCTATTCTATTCGTAAAACTCTTATATCCGTGTGTTTCCCACATTCTATATAAATGTTAATAAATAAATGACGCACTGGAAGAGACCAGTGAGGTCTCATCCTATTGAAAAATGAAATCGGCTGATTCTCGATCTTCCAATTGAAGAAACAGCCAATGTTGTAGCATTTGTAGGTTCACAACCTGGATATTCTTTTTGGGACACCCTGTATATTACCAGTTTTATCCGGTTCATACCTCGAAAATATGTTCGTGTATAGAGGTCAAAATGAAGAAAGAGAAAAGTTGGTTCGTCAGAAAGTTCGAAGGCAGAGTGGTTCGTAACTCGAGGTACGACTGTATAATACATCAATACCCTTATTCAAATATCTCTTTCATTTAAACTTTATGCGAAGAAGCATAGTATGTAACAAGAGGCTCATTAGTCTCATTCTCGCCATACTGAAGCTGTATTATTGTTATTATGCGGATTATAATTTATTTCGCGAGTTAAATTACAGAATCGTGCTTAAGAAGAATACTAATAATCTAAACCACAGAATATATTTACGTCACCATCTTGAAATGGTTTAACAAATAGAAAACGACAATGAGTTGAAACAAGAGGTTAACGAATCTTCATAAACACCTATTTCAACGAATGAAGAGTATGTATAGGCGATGTTATTAAGACTTCCACAGAGAAAGATTCCAAAAGTTCAGTTTTTCTAAGTCATCGATGTCGAATACAGTCATTAGCAAACTCTGGCAAAGAGCAATGACCAGAAAATGATGGCATCAAATGCAAAACTATCAGAAATTAAAAAAAATATATTTATAGATAAAATTTTACGATGAATTGAAGATAAAAAACATTTGGGATTTATTTCTGAATAAATCTTCATGTACACAACGAGTTTTCTTAAACCTTACCAAATCAATATAACCAGGAAATAAAGAAACATCGAGAAGCAATGAGTTACCAGAGACAAACCCCAATTAGGATTAACTAGGTTATTCCTTGGGATTCAGCCACACGGCTTTACCGTGCAAAGTTAATACAACTTTCCTCAACCCCTGTGAAACACCCAATTAAATAACCTGAACTGAATTCAAACCCATGCATGATAATACAATTCCACACTACGCCTCAGTTGTATTCCATCAACCACCTCAAGATACTCCTCAACCAACTAACCAACAATCTTACTGAATCAACAGTTACCCCAGTCAAAGCTAAGTGGTCATTCGCGTCATCTTCAGTTTGATCGATTATGAAGACAAATGCTCCCAGATGTCTCCATTAAAAAAAAAAACATTAAGGAACAAAAAATTCGAGTACTTCCAGATGACGGAGAGCTTCAAAGAGTGGGCGATTCGAATTCCGCAATTACAACGGTCATACGTAAGGAATTTTAGGGCGTTAATAAAGCTTTTAATATTCTGAAGCGACGTGACAGAAATCGCTAGTTACTCAGTAAGTGTGCTTAATGACCGTGAATTAAGCGACGGGGGAAGTAGAGTCTCAAACACCGTCCCCAGATGTCGAGAGAGGAAAAGAATGATCCCGAGCCTTCTCCACTCAGACCGAAGAACGATGCAATTAGAGGTCCCATTCTGAATCTCAGTCTCCATACATTCACGACCATCCTTCCACGAGTGACTTCATTATGAGCCATTCTATGCGACAATCGCACCGCCCACCGCCATCTCCAGGGCGCGACCGTGAATAACATGCGGAATTCATCTCCTTCCGAAAGAATAAAACTCGTTCGTAAAATTTGTATTCCGCGAGATGACCATATTATTTATCGACATGAAAATACTTCGCCTTCCGTGAAAACATGATACGGAAATATCTCAGTCAACGAGTGATCGGGCAAACAAATATTTCGGCTGAGAAGGATTTTTCCCATCTTTTCGGGATCAACTAACAAATGTGAACAAAATCAATAGTTACGGGATATACTACTAAAAAAAGTAGTATATCCTGTAATTGGAATTCCAGAGTATACGGATTAATATTTTTGTTTTCATAAATGAGAACATACATATCCCTCTGCCGTGATAAATTAAACCGTGAAATTTGATTTGTAATGCGTATTTTAAGTTGTTAAATTACTATTTATTTTAAATACTGTTTCGATTAACGAAGGTTATAATGGATAAATGGGGAAATCTGACTTTAATACAGTATTAGACGACAAAGTGATTACCTCTGCTTAATTGGCTACATGCAGACCGTAGTTTCCGTAAGTAAAATCGCATTCGGGAGAGAGATTAACTGCTAAAAAACTACCAATAGAGAGTGGGAGACCTGGGTTCGAGTACAAGTCATGTCGCTATTTTTCACACTTGTTATTCCTTGGGATTCAGCCGGACGGCTTCACCTTGCAAATTAATACACCTTCCTGCGTTCTGAACCCTACGCTGTACCAGCAATATTAGAGGAAGAATACCCGAACAAGCGAACTATTCTTTCCTTGAGATGTATTTTGTCGAATGAAAGGTATTCATACAGGAAACAATGAGGAGTAAATACGAGAAAAGTGTTTAACGAATGACAAGAAAGTTTCGAGTCATATAATTTGTCTAAATAGGTAAATAAGGGGAGTTACGATTCGCAGACACTTTTCTTACGACTGACTTTAATTTCTATGGCTTTGAACGAAAAGAACTTTTCGATGAAACTCAAAAACACGTTGAGAGCACAACCTGCAGCTCTTGAATGGAAAAATTACGCACTGCCGCTCTAGCACATCATGACCCGTGGAAAAAAGCAAAGAACGAAGTTAAGCACGCGCAGAGTTGTCTTCATTTCTTAAGACGAACTTACGAGACCAACGAATCATAACATAACTTTTCAAATGTAAATTTCGTAAATCAAAATTCAAAGTGCAATAAAGGAGGATTAAATCAGATTTTGCATTAGGCAAATCCGTGTAGATCAAACCGGGGAAGGAAATATTGTTTTTAACGAAAAAACTAATTAAACGTTAGAAATTATAAAACAATCTGAAGTATGGAAATCAGGGAGTGAATCTAGAAAGTTGCATCGGGAGGGGGGCGATTTTGGACCATTTCTCTAAAGGCCCATCCAAGTAACCATAATCTCGATGCCTGACTTTTCTCCAAGTAACTCTAAAACAGAAATTTTTAATGTTAAGAATGTAATGAATTTTAAATAGCTTAGGAAATACTTCGCTTTTCATTTCTAGTATGGTTTCCTTGTAATAGCCACTCTTAAGTTACTCATATTGCGATAGCCCCTCTCTGGAACCAATGATGATAACAACACACCTCGTTTTACTCGCTGATTTAGAAATTTTTATGATTTTTACAGATACTACTACTTGAAAGGCGGACTGAAAAACCTATAGGACTAAAATGATAAAATAAAGACAAAGAACGACATGCTCATAACCCTTTTTATCATATTCAATAAACCAATTTTACGACGATTCTTAAGAAGGTATGACGATGAATGATCCTTTCATATCTCTAAAATATATTCATTTGCATCGAGGAAAATGTCCTGGAATATCTGGGGAGCAGTAATTATTAACCGTTGTTCCGGTTCCTCAGTAATGCTTTATGCTATTGCTGCGCAAATGATTCGGAATTCTACAGAACATTTTTTAAGAAAATAAAAACGGGACTGTTTACTGCTATGATTCTTCTACGAGAACGATTGAACTTATCGCCCGAGCGTAAGACAAAATCAACCTCCACATCATATTAACTTTCGTATAGAAGAGTACTCGTACTTATTTGACTGAGTTAAACCAATCGAAGTGATATGACTACGGTTGGCGAGCTGGACATTTTACTATTTCGCCGTTTCCACCATGGCAGGGCTGGTTCAAATCAGATTTAAGTAGGGTCTATGAACGTCTTGTAGACACTCTAGAAGGTGAAATTGCGGGTAAAGAAAGAATATAAGACAGCAGAGGTAAATTTTAAGGCATCCATTGCCATATTCTTGGAACTGAAGTTTAAAACAATTTGGGGCGAGGCAAAAATACTATACACGCCTATTTCACCAGCCTTGACCTTTATTATACATGGAGCGAATCCCCAAGCTTGGCAGCTTGGATCTCAAGCAACGTATTCTTACTTACTGGTCCTAATTGCTCCATTCTTCCCCTAACTCTTGAGAGTCGAGTTCTGGCTCATCATACCAAGCAGTATCTTCGCAATAACCGATTATCCCCATAAGGATCGTTCAGCACTGACGGAATAATGTCAGCTGTACTAACGCTTGACTGGCGCTTGCCGTTGGCCTAGCGATAGACCCTTTTACAAATCAATCCAACCTTTTCGAGACTATAATCTCTATGAAAGAACTATTTGGAGGGAATCGATATATAGAGCATTTAAGAGCTCGAAAGGAGGAAAAGGAGAACGATCGAAAATTAGGTTTCAGAGAAGAGGGAAGAAAAAGAAGCCCTTGATTAATTCTCAAACAGAATCAGCGGAACGTCGTCCTAAGGAAAGCTTAGAAAAAGAAATAAACGATAAATCGATACGGTAAAGACTTTCAGCAAACGGCTTCGGAAAGAAAGAGCAAAACCCATAAGTAATTCGAAATAAAAGCCAGACCACCCTTACGACAAGCGATCGATTGTCCAAGTGAAAGGATTCCAGACGACTTCTGAAATACTTCCTTATGACAATTGTTTTTAAGCATATTCAAAGTTTTTGAGATTAATCAAGTATACGACCTCAATTCCCTTTTCGATTCCTGTATCAATCGTCATTAAGTTAATCAAATTCATGCCATTGTCATGAAAAGCGAAAATCAGATCCGAGGAATATAACGACAGAGCCGATTTATTTAAGGGTATTTATCTTTGAACTCTCACGGACGTCATAAGAATAACATTTTTGCATCGCTTAGTCAATACTACATCGTCAAATACGTTCTTTAATTCCAGGCAATGATTTCCAAGCTTTATTCTAAAAAAAAAGAGGACATGAATAGTGTGACAGGACCGGGAATCGAATCCGGGTCTTCCGCTTTCAGGGCGAATGCTTTGACCATTGCGCTATCTTGCCAGAACATTTCACCATGCCGTTTGGGAGATTAACAGGCAATGGTGAGAGATATATCTCACAAATTACGTGCAGAATATGTTCTGGCAATTACCTTTCGTTCAATATCATCCTTATCTCTTTCCTTTCAAGCTTTACTTACAGGGACAAATCTAATAAATCACGAATCCGAATGTAAAAAGACATATCGTATGTACATCTATGGTGCAAATGAGATTCGGTTTGATTTTGGGACCCGAAAGTTGGAATTGGTCGCTGGCTTTCACCTTTGCTTTCGTTCGCTACGACCGTCGTAAAAGATGCAGTATAGCCGAAATTTCAAGAGAAAAAGTGCGTGTTATACATGGATAAATACGGTATTTCCTAAGCCAATTTACTTTTAACCAAACAATAATTTTAACATAAATACACTCATAAATTGACTAATTCATACATACAATTAAACATTCTTACTTAAGTACCGAGGAAACTGATGGCAGTTAGGGTGTGATAGGATTATCGGTGATTTTACACCCCCTGCCACGCGCCTCTAGCTATTTGCAGGATTTACATGTAAATGTAGGTTAAGGCGAGAATAATAGAGCCAAAATTAAGACACCGACTCACAGGTCTTTCCCGCTACCTCGTAAAAGAGTATACTGTGAGTGCTTTTAGTCTCCCTAAAGTGACTTTAGGTAAACGAGTAAATTTAACTCTTGGCAACGAGGTTACAGAATGAAAAACATCGCGAAAACGCGGGAGAATAACCATAAGAAAGCGATTAATGCCTAGAAAATAAATTTCAAATAAAATCGATCGAAAAATCCGCAAATTTGATTATTTTTACCCTAGAAAGTATAAGGAAATAGTTATGCAAAGTTCCGCAGTAAAGATATTCTTTAATAAGGCGACCGCTTTCGAGCTGCATGTTAATCATCGGGTGAAAACATTTATTTCATGAGAAACTTTAGGGAGTTGATTCTTCACACTTCCTAAAAGATGGAACCCTGAAAAATCTTGACGAAAATTCAATGGTACAAATAAAACAGTGATGCGATAATGGAGAGTAATGTTTTTCAGAATTACTGACCATTGTATTACTTAATTCATTGTTCTGCATATGGTATAATTAAGTGTGTAATTATTCTAATCTACTAAACATTGTAAATAACTTATTACAAAAATAACAGTATGAGATGTGATAACGCTGCCACCAGACTTGGCGTACAGCGGAAATTTGTAAATAAATAACAGAAATGCCACTTTAGTGACTGCCATTTTCCGAGGTTGAGGCTCGATGAACCAGCTTAGCCAAACGCTGACAAAGTGAAACAATTCCGACATCCCATCGCCGCCCGATCTTCACCGACCCATCCTCAAGTCATTTCCACTTCGAAGTCCTCGGGAGATATCGCCCGAAATTTCATCGCACATCCTCTGCGCACAAAGGCAGATTCCACCCTCTTAAACATTGGAAAAAGAAGAAATTTATCCTTTGTCGGCGAGGGGCTCTTCCTGGGAATTCGGAGTGGAAAACGTTCGCGGAAGGGGAAGCGGTGCTGGCGTCAGTGAAACACGCGCACTGAAAATAAACGGCCCATCAACCTCGGCTCCTTCGCGAGACTATTTTTGAGAGGGGAGAGAGAATCGGATCGCGAGCCGAGAATGCAGCTGAGGGACTGCTGACAGGAAGGAGAGAGGAGGTCACTCATGCACGTGTGTCGCGATGAAGTGCATCGTAGACTATTTGCGAGGCTGAGGAGAGAAAATTAAATCGACCCGATACCTGAAATTTCGTCGGATGCCAGCAGAAATAAATTGATAACCTTGACTGAATCCGATAAATACTGATGTAAACAAAATAAAAGACACCGTTACACAGTCTAAATCAGAGGTTGAGAACCTCGGGCCTGTAGGCCGCATGCGGCCTTGAACGTTAAACGCGGCTTTTGAATCACTTCCTGAAAAAAAGGCCCGTGTTTAAATAGTTTTAGTACTTTAACTTTCTAATGACGCCGAGTGAAAAAAAAACAGAAAAGATCTTCCTTTTAGATCACTCAGCGAATTAATTACTTTTCTCGTGTACAAATATGGTGTTTAACTATTTAAACATAGTCAATACGCGACTCACGAGCGGCCTGATGGTTATACGTGCAGTCTTTCTTGTGTACCGAATGGTAAATGTGGCCTTCCGAGGGAAAAAGGTTCTCCTCTCCATCGGAGTCCCTGGTCTAAATAATCAAGAATTTGAAAGTGATTTCAGGTTTTCTTTTAAGCGGCGGCAACGAGTAACGATGTGCTTTCGATTAGCAAGTGGCTGCTTTGAAATGTCAACAAATCCGACACCTAAAGCCCGGAATATTCTATGTAAATTTACAGTAAATTGTCCACTGAATCTACGTTGATTTTCTCCATCCTCATAATTTAAAGCCATATTCGTTAGCAGGGGAATGTTTTCTTACGTTATTTATCGACATGTATAATTAATGGGCAATCCCAATTCATTCCAAGTGGGCGTGACTTAATTTGATTCCTTTTCGTTCACGCATTTTGCGACACGAAATTGATGCCTGAAGATAAGAGTCGTTTATCATACCAATAATGGTGTGTTGTTGTCACCTCCTCGAAATTCTTCGATTATTCGAGATAGAAAACTTCAAGTAAGAGTAGCTTAAGTTCCCTTTACACCTAACCATTTATAGCACGATTTTTCTTGTAGGAAAATTTTAAAGAGCTTCAACCTCTGTTTACACCTTTCTATTGGCCATCCAATTTTTTCGATAAGAAAAATCGTACGATATTTCGTTCGATGTAAACGGTGCTTTACACCTTGAAATTTATCAATTCCGATCTCGAAAATCGAATCCCCTCGGCTTCGACTGTCCAATCAAATCTCCAACCTCGCCAACCTCTGTCTACACCTTCCAAATTGACCATCAAATCTGTCCGATAAGAAAAATAACGTACGATAAATCGTCAGATTTAAACGAAAATTGACATCATCCAATCCGAAAAATCGAAAGCTCAAAAAAAAATTGATAAAATTACTTCATATAATTCAAACACGAGTTACTAAGATTCACCATGCAAATGTTCATGTCGCAGCTTCAAACCTCCTTCCGTGAGAATCCACATGGGAAGTACCCAACTTACCGGAATACAGCTGAATGAGCTGATTCAGAGAAATCTCACGAATGTAAAAGCACGAGAAGGCCACCTTTTTATTTAGAGTTCTTAAATTCAAACATATATCCCACATAGAATAGGAAAAGTTGCCATCATCACGAGTCTTATACCTCTCGGTAGATCCACGTGTCTCGAAATAGCAAATATAATAGACAGTAAAAAACGACGTTTTAAGATAGACGAAGAGGCGGGAAGAATCTCGACATGAAATAACAATGGGACAGAGAGAGAAGGTCATTCACATGAGCGTCAATCAAGGTGTCATAAAAATCCTCGTTGGCTGTCCATACCCGACATCAGTAACTTGGCAGTGTGAACACGTATGGAGATTCCCACGCTTTTTCCAACCAACAGTCTGCCACTGGGTCACGGTCTGACATTTCAATCACCGAAGGAAGACGGAAAAGGACTAAGAATTTCGACATCGTTACCGCATAAATATACCGTACAACTTTATCGCTCTCCATTACGTTCAGGTATTACGTCTATCAAATAAAATAAAAATTACCAGGAAGATAGAAGTGTAGAAGATATGTTACAAATTGGTAGGTATTTGTTAGAAGAAAGACAGAGGGTAAATACACTGATAGGCAACTTTCAGGTAAGAAAAGGAGGCGAGACTTGGAATGGGTTGAGAATCAGTATAGAGGAAGAGTTTTATATTGCACGAGGGGATCATAAGCAGAAATTACAGCTGAAAAAACAAAGAACAGATATAGCTAAGTATTCGATCATAAATAGAGGGATTAAAGAGTGGAATAGTTTGCCTGAAGAGGTCTTCATACCCTTACCTATGAACAAAGAGGAGTTTAGAAAAAGACGTAAATTTAATTCAGATATAGAAATGTGAATTCTGTGAATGTTGTTCAAATTTAGAGTCAATGCAATGTAAAGGGTGTAATATGTACCACTGATAATCTATAGTATATTGTTTTTATTTTTAAATAAAGAGTATATTGTGTGATTACGCTGCCACCAGACTTGCGTCTAACCGCAGCCGTAATTTGTAAATAAATCTGTTAGGATTGAAAATTAAAATCATACTTCCTCTAGCTTTTAGGACACATTCAGAATTTTCCGAAGCAAACGCGGCGTTATTCCATCGTTTGACATGACATAGTTTCGTGCACTCACTGAGAGGTTACAAGGAATTTCTCAGAAAAACGTATGTGAGATATACCCGCTCAAGCCTACCCTTGCCCGACAAAGTGTCTAATGATAACAAAAGTAGTAATAAAAATAATGATAAAACAAACGACAAAATAATAATAATAACAATAATAAACCTCTTTATTTAAGAGTGAGATTGAGACTTATTAACCTCTTCTTACATCTGACCCTTAAGCCTGGTATTATGTTTTGTTAGAGTTGAGGCGAAGATTATAGCAAACCTCCTATACCTATATACGATGAATTAGCATGGAGAAACGCAATAATCTTCACTTTAACTTCAAAAAAAACTATTTAATACTATGAGCATTAGTTAAAGTCTATTTTAAGTGCGCATCATAAAACCGGGCCTTAAAATAATAACATGAACAAAAATTATACGACAGGAATAACAACTTAAGTACGACGGAAGGATTGGTATCGCACAGTCTGACTCTTGACTGTTATATATAGGAATCAGAGCCAGCTTATAACAATAATAGTAGCAAATAAAATAGCAAGAAAACGAAATTCTGTTCCTAATAAGGTTCGACTGAAGAAAGACAAACAAATAAAGAAACTTCAGTTGTGAAGCAGAGCTGATAATACAATAGCTAATAAAGAGTGAACTCGAAAACTTATCCCCCATATTCATATACTCAAAACCGACGATAATTGAGATAGCTAAAGGCATGACGTCATTCCCATCAATAATAGAAGACGTAGAATTGTCTCTCTGCTCCTCTACGCAGGCAAGACTGTTTTCAATGACCCGGAGGCACCTTCGATCTGCAGCCGGTAACAAGGGTTTCATCACCTTGCATCTACCCACGGGTTTTCATTCCCATAAAGCTGCGTCGCAGAGATGCATTGACGCGCAGTTCTAAGTTATGTAAAAAATGGATCACACAAAGTCATTGAGGTGAATGCAGAAAACATGACGATTCTACCTTGTCTAACACGAGCTAAAATTAATGGAAACATTACACAAATCTTACCTTCCAGTTCGATTAGAGAGTCCATTGATCAATCTCTATTGACGACATTTACGTTTTCCAAAATCCCCAAAAGACCGCAGTTAGCAAGAAAACCAACCGTTAGGAAAATCCTGAAGACTTAAAGCAAATCTGGCATCCACGAAATACAACGTCAAGATTGCGACCAAGTCTATTATGGACAGACAACAAGAAGAATAGAAACCAGATTCAAAGAGCACATGACTCACTTTAATTATACAATCAAGAAAATAATCACGAAACCAACAGAGAAAAATTGAAACTAAAAAATCAGTGCTGATGACCTCAAAACTCGGAGCATACGAAAGCTTATTCACACACAGAAACAGGCATCGTATTACGAATAATGATCTGGGACCAATTCTTTCTTCTGGTTTGTTACCATTATGACGTCACACCACTAAAGGCATAAATACGCCCCTCCCGCTATCTTCTTCCCTGAAGTTGGCAACGTAGTTGGCGAAATACGTATTGGGAATAATACTTAGCAAACACGGAGAACCCTAACTCCCGCTGGTTGGAATTTCCTAACGGTCAATTTTCTTGCAAACTACGGCTTTTTGGAGCTTTTCGCAAAACTCTAATGTATATCACAGCCGTAATCCTTTGCCTTATAGACTCTAGAGAAGGTTCGCGAGAGGGAAAAGTCGCATCCAAGGGGAAGAAAATAGAATTGTAAGGACAAAATGAATCACCTACGACGAACGTAGAATACCTAGCTAAAAAGCAACAGAAACGACAATTCCATTAAATGAAGTAAGATAGATATATTCCAAACTAAAATTTCATCGAGACGATTACAAAAATATGGTCTAAATACCCCGGTGGCGATGGTATAAAACGTTGAAAATCTGCGACGGAGAAGAATTCAATCATTTTAATTGATATATGGGATAAAAAACATGACTGAGATTCGGTTATCCAATATTTAAGCGTGTTAACTTGTGCTAAAGAAAAGATATTGTATTCTAGTGTCTTAAATTACGCTAATTAAACATCTGTTGTGGCAACTTCCTAAGAGCCCCCTAATACTCCGAAGCGGGTTGGATCGGTTGGGGGATTGCGTTTTTTATTCAATCATTTATTTAGATCGATACCTTCATACCTTCCGGGATTACCACGAATAGCATTAGTTTTTATAAGCATCGATCGGCTACGACTACCGCGAGGAAATAATACGTAAATGGTTCCGTTTTACAGTTTAACATTAACGCTTTCTATCTGGAGAATTTAAATGTCAGTCGAGTCGATTCGCTTTAATGAATAAAGTAAGACCCCGCTTAGCGTTGTTTCAGTATTGCGCAGTTTTAATGGTATTCCCCAAAATCGAACGAGGTATTGGGATTCCCAGCAATTGCGCACGATTTTGTTAATTCAAATTAATTCCATTATAAATGAAATAATAAATACAACTTGTACTTTTCCACAAATCTATTTTGGCTAGCAACCAATGGTTTCGAACTTTCAGTTCATCGTCAGGCTTAGTGACGATGAACTGAAAGTTCGAAACCATTGGTTGCTAACCAAAATAGATTTGTGGAAAAGTACAAGTTGTAATTATTATTTCACTTCTTTTCCTAAAAAGCTTTTATATATAGGTTCTCATTAAATAGGATAAATTTTAAACTTCATAAAATATAGAACACTAAAGGAACTATAATCAATCGCAAAAATATGCTTTCCTAACAATAAAGTCAAGAAGGTTAAGAATAAACGTCATCAAAAATTAACGACATGCTATCCTTTCGGACACGTCACAAGCTCCATCATATCTTTCAATGATAACTGATTCATAGTTCGCAGAAAAAAAGATAATCTTCGCGGCTAATTTTTGGAAAACAAGTCCTAATTCAGACTCGCCCGAAGAGAGCGCCGTTTCCAATTTCAGAAATTTCCAAATTCCAAAAATTCCTTCCCGACGAAGAAAAGCGATTTTATCGCCAGAGGATGAAATCCGCTAATTACGCCGAAGACGTAGTACAGATGACTCTACTTCCGGAAAGTACTGTGGAAAATGAAAACCTAATCGGAAAGGATCGGATTCTTGCGGTCGGGAGAAAAGGACGGCAACGGGTGACTAAGATCGATCTTTTACTTGCAACTCGCTAAAAGTGGTCGCGTTAAAATAAAAATCGCGGAAGAATAATGAGGAAGCCGATTGTAAGTGGGTTTCCCTCTGCGTGGAATAAAAGAAACCGCAAATATTCGCGCGGTATGATTTCCAATCCCTTCTATCTTGATGCAACCTACATTTTTCGATGCTCCTGCTACCATTTCTTGACGAAAGAAACATTTGTCTTTTGTCTTTTGGTACGGGATAGAGAAAAATGTATCTTTTATATATTTTCGTCTCACTCTTGTTCATGGCTGTGATGAAAGCTACTGAGGTATGACCGGTGCTGAATATTTGGATTAATTAAGATTGAAAAGTGTCACTCGTAGAGTTATTGTGCTTCACTAACGCGAGGTTGTTCTGCTTGTAGCATTCTGGTTCAAAGAGAAAATCAAGGGAAAACTACCTCACTCCTCATCTTGCCTAGTAAGCCTCATTTCCCTATCCTAGCTCTTCGTAGCTGATGGTAGAGGGGATGAGGTCCAACCGACCTTCGGGCTGAATACTTCACTGACAGACATCTTACGCATCGTACATACGTCGAACAAGACGGATTCTCAAAACGGTGGAAGATGCAATTGCATATTTAACTTCGGTATGCTCCACTACCTTAAAGAAAATAAGAACGAATTCAACTCCTAAATGTTAAAACGAAACATCGAGCGAGAAAGGAATGAAAGAGTAGAGGCAGGAAACAGAACTTCCTACGCACCCCTCGAGATGGACGTCACTAATACCATTCTTAACATCCCTTTCAATTTCTCCGATAAAAGACTAGAATCGATAACAGCTGCATTGAAAATAATTCGTTTTTTCCGGGTAGCAAGGGGTGAATGCCGTTACATAGAGAACGGCTTAGTAAGGGAAATACAATGGTTGACTCAGCATTAAGTCATTATTTTTCACCTCTCCTGCCGCTGCAAAAATTTACCTCAACGTGCACTGAATACCGATTTTTTTGCTTAAGTCAAAATTAACATTTCTCAACATTCTTTCCAAAGTAAAATCCGTGATTTAATCTCCACGTACATGAGGACTCCTTACATAATAAATACTGCCATAAGAAATTCATTCTTAATTATTTATTGATTTTCATCGGAAATTTCACAAATACGTACTGGAACCCATCCAAAGGTTTCTCATTTTCTTTCAAAGTTCAATCTTCCGTTCTCTGTAACTCTTTACGATTTCCCTTGGAAACCCTGGATAAGACAAATTAAATCCGATTAAATACGATAATGAAAGAATTTCACACGCGTTCCAATTTTTTCGTCTACTTTCTCGTGATATAAATGTTTCACTAATTCAAATTACATCATTATTCCATCTCAAGCTTAATTCTTCTGACCTTCAGTTTCTTTGTAAGTTCGCTTTTAATATTTAAGAAAACGTTATGCTATTGTTACCGTATCACTGATGCGTAATGGCTTTTATTTTAAACGCTATAAATAATTCTAATTGATCGCAAACGGGAGATTTCGCAATTACATGCGAATAAACCAATTTTATCGTAAAATTTTGGAAATAAACCACAACCAAAATAAAAAGGCAAAGGTATAAACGATACAAGGTTAATTACATCAATGAGAACATTAAGAGGGCGAACGAGACAAATTGATAAAAAGTTTCGTTGGACGATGGGTATCGGCAAATAATTTTACATCAACGGCCATGATAAAAGTCACTAATTACACTCAATTCTGGATGATGCTAAACACTAAAACATCAATGAAACTAATAAATATTTTTCATACAACGCAATGGCTTCATTCTTTAATCCGCGCACTTGTTCAGCCACTTTCGACAGATAAACTACACATCTACGAGGCTGAAATGGCAATTTCAACCAAACGGTATCAGGTCCGGTAACCAAGGATGTCTGGCTTTGGCCTTGACTCACTGAGACCGACCGACGGAGGCATTCGGCTTTCCAGGCTGAATGCCAGTGGGACAAAACACGGATGGACCTAAAGCATGCCCAATTTAATGAAAACTCTTTCGGTCAAACACATATACACGCACAGTAAGTCAAGACTTGAAGCAGTTGCCGACCGAATATGCTGAATTGGCAACGAGTCAAGAGCACTTCAAATCTCGATAAGGACGTGTTATAAGCGAAGGCCGCCGCTTCCGCCAGCAACTCAAAGAGAACGGTAATCGGGGGATGCATTTCATCAAACGACTTTGAGATAGTTCAGCGAGAAACTACAATGAGAGCTTCGAAAGGATTCACGGCCAATAGGCAAGGTCTTGGAGCGAAAATGATAATGGCGACTGGGCTAGAGGCACTAAAAAGCACTATCGGCAAACCTCAAGGCCGGAAACCCATTAACACCGCGATATTCCGGCTCTAGCTCATATAGGTGTTAACACTTCTGTCTGTAATAATTCCATTAACCGATACTGACTAATTTGGAGGCGGATCCATACACCATTCACCAAAAACTGGCGATTTTCGCGAGTTACGGAGGAAATGGGAGAAGGCGCTGGGTCTTCCAGTGAGAAAGGTGTTTGCGAAGTTTCCGAATCCATAATGCTTTTCTCTACGAGGAGGAACGGCGGAATAATTCAGAATTTCCACCCACTTTGGATGCGCCGCATTAGCTAACAGCTTTAGGCGGTCCAAGGTAATCTTCTAAGACAAACGTGATCTGCAAGTGAGACGCCCGAAAATGGAATCTCAGATGGAGAAACTACTAAGAGTTTACTTTTCGAATTTCCCTTCCAAATTTTTCACTCCGATAATAACTTTTAAGCGAAAGAAGTGACGTCATAACGCTCATCGTGCTGATTCACATGGAAAACGGAAACCGTTGAAATCTTCTTTCTTCAAAGGGCGCTTCCTTTGACCGTTAAGGAGTGGTCCTGGAGCCCAACTGACAAATAAAGATAAGGAAGGATTCGAATTTCAAATACTTTAAAATACGTACTAAAAATGATTACCAGGGAAAAGCAAACCCATATCAACGCGGGATAAAATAATTACATTAGGTTAATAACACTCATGACTTGTCATTATATATTAATATTAACGTTTGTTCTAAAATTACCATTTCGCTGGAGGTTTTGCGTTTCCGTTATATATAAAGACTGCCCCGCCAACAAAGGAGTTGGAGCTCTATCTCAGCAAATCAATGAACAAATTGAATTTCAGTTCATAAAAACAAATTCAAAGGCGGAAGAAATACCACAGACAGTGATTCATTCATTCATTTTTTTATTTTTATCGAATAGTAAATACATTATACTTTTTAACACGTTCACCGCTGATCCCTCAATTTCCAATGCTTTTATCACTCCAGCGGTGGAGTGATCCGCAGTAAACGTGTTAAAATGTTTGATTTAATATTGATAAATCGAATAAAATCCACCGAACTGCGAGTTACTTTGTGGTAATCCATACCAGGAAGAAAAAACAGGAACAACTTTTTAGTTTCCTAGTGAAAAGTTGTTCCTGTTTTTTCTTCTTGATAAAATGAATTAAATATTTGAATAATTTGTTACTGATTGCTAAGTGAAAAAACATACTTCCATTTTAAAGATGGAAAGGGATTCTCTTCGACTTTTATTCGTACAAAAAGTTGCAAGGTTATAAGAAACGACAACGAGTGAGAAAGAAGTGCATTGTAAGCTGAACTCTTCCAATGCAAGGGATTTCTGATAATGTTTCTAGAATATCTACGTTCACATTTGATCCCCTTTGTTATGACAGCAAACAGAATCTACAGGCAGGTGGCTTGGGAGCTGCAGGGTCTGTCCTCAGTGAATCAGAACTTCCTCAACGAATGGAATCTCAAGAGATGAATGGCTACGTCTGGCCGCTTAATAACGTGACATCGAGAAGATATTACAGCAATTATTTATTACTTGTGTCAAGATACAAAGACCCTCTTTCATCGAAATATTGCTTGAATACAAGCAACAAATTAAATAACAGACAAATCTGTCCGAAATTAGATTCTATCTAGCCATTTAGCATTAATATCCTCATCTAAATGAGAGTAATATAGCGTTTTAAGACATATATCAACTATATCGCGACTTAAAAAGGATTCTTACAATATACGAGATAGGTTTTACGTTTTCTTTGGAAGAATATACGAAAAACAGAATTTTAATCATGTTAACTATGAGTAAATCTTTCCTTTCGTCGCAAAAGAGCGAACTCACTCGATTCTTTCCCCAAAATCTATGACGAATTCAGCTATGTTTATACGCATGACATTACCAAACAACTCCAATTATTATGATAACAGGGAAAACACACGATCTACCAATAACAATAACTGTTTTCATGAACCACTCAATCATAAACACACCCGAATATTTTCGCAACAAATAATCGCTGACTGAGTCATCTTAAACAAAGAGAACCGGAAATCTAAAGAGATAGAGAATACGGAAAATGTCATTTCCCAAACAGCTCTGATCAAAAACACTTCACTCACGCTAACTGCGAACAAACTCACCGTAAGAAATCAATCATCTTCCATGTTACACGCGACACCCTTTTAACGAGCAAAAACAATAAGAAAACTAACACTACCCGCCCTTTGTCGGAATAAGTATAGGTTCTGAGAGATAAAGAAAATGGGAAAAGAAACTTAGCCATCTGATAACCGTAATCGATTCAAATTTCAGGAAGAAAGAAAATTCGAACTTTTACAAAGCACTTGTTCCTGATAGAGACTTGCCACGAAGTCATGGCCCAAGCAGTTGATTCTATCAATTCAAATTTTTTTAACTTAAAACCATTAATGCAGTAAGCAGTTATGATAATGTGTAAAAGAGTCCTGAGCAAAATAAGGCCCGATATTATAATTTATACTTAAAATTGACTTTAACTAATGTTCATTTTAGGGCCTTTACGATGTTTAGTTTGAGTTAAAGTGAAGATTATTAATATCTATGCTAATTCATCATATATTTAGGAGATTAATCATAATCTTCATTTAAACTCTAACAAACCATTGTAATACTAGCCCCTAAAGTGAACATTAGTTAAAGTCCATTTTAAGCATACGTTTAATAAACCAGGGTTAAATATCGAAACTTAATGCAAGCCATACAGACAAAGCTGAAGAATCAATTGGAAAGACAATGTCCACTACCTATACATATACTATATACCAATATATACATTCATTTTTAAGCGATCGTCCGATTCACTTAGATTTATTTTATTTAAATTTTAGAGATACAACAGACTACGAACTTCTCATTAACGGAAACAACACGCGGAAAGAAATACTCCTCTTAATACATCACGACCAAAATGTTTTGAATTGACAAACGATATAGTCTTATTTGAGAATAGGAAATAAACACAAATGTAGGAAGTAATTTGCCTTCTCCTAAATACTTCGCATCGAAATGTTTACGTTCACGACAGAACCCTAATGCAACTATAAACCAATTTATATGAGTCGAATCGACAGTGATTTAGTCACTTTTAAACAACTGAAATCAACAAAGATGGTCAGCAGACACCAGAAAGTCTCACTGTCAGTTAAAATATGGATTAACCATACAGCAAGTTTAAAAGGAAAGCCGCGAGACTTTCCATAAACTCTTCACGTAAACAGAAATTAACTAAGTGGTGTAATTAGCGTACACCTTGCAACAGATGCTGGTGGTGTGTAATAATGAGGTCAGATTATACAACAATAAAACGCACAGGAAATCTCGGTGTCTACACCGTCGCGACCCCTATCTCACCAAGCCCTTCAATTAATTGCTGGAGGAATTAAGTAACGCAAAGAAGGGGAAGCACACAGCGCAGGACAACACTGGAAACCAAGCTGGAACCCTATTCGGATACGCCCAAACCCAACCAAACGGGGGCGCTTCCGAAATTTCAATCACTGGTGCGATTGAAAGAATAAAAAGAGGGCATAAAGGGATAAGAGTGGCCAAGACAAGAGGATATCACTAATCTAAGACAGCATACTTTTTGACGAAAGACCAAATTAAGCACCGCAAACAAGAGATGCATCCCTTCCGGAGTTCTGCGGGATCAATTACTCGAATGAGAGCAGAGATTTGGGTAGAATAAACAGTGTTCGGAAACACCCCGAAGAAAGGAGTCCTTCCAAAGGTAAATAAGTAAATAAAACTATCTCCGATTAATTCCAAAATACCATAATAATCCGTGAATCTAGCTTTTAGCAGACAAATAGTAAATGATTTAACAGTAATGATTGCACAATATCTCGTGAAAATAGATAACAATTACATTTCTGAGATGGTGGGCGTATAATGCAACCTGTTAAATGCGTTTTATTAAGAATAAATCAGTTTTGTTCGATAGTTCCACGATGCGCGAAGGTTAAGTAATTTTAACATCCATCTTAAATGCAAAACACAGATTTCTATAAACCCTTAACTGTTAATTCGGTATCCTTAGTGTATGCGAAGAAAATAATAAAGAAGTGATTATAAAAACTGACGACCTTTATCATTATAATCATATTCAAATACATTTTCAAGATAAAATGGTTTATTTATTAATCTACATACCTAAATGTAATCGAACTTAAGTGAGTACGAGTAAGCAGTTATGTCTCGTAATTGAACTCCTAGTAATGTCACGCAATGACAAATCAGCAAGGGTTATCTAATAAAACATACTTAGTGCGAAATTTTAACATTCCCTTCTGGGTATTTTTGTGCTAAGGATAAATATTTCCAAACTCGCTTATTTATCCAAAAACTCTTGTAATATTGTAATCCATTTCTAGTTAAATAAATTTGTTCTCGTAATTTACTAACACCGAAGATGGAAAGAGATATCTCAAATCTCGACAACACCCAAATAAGGACGTTATTTATCAATTCAATACCGACAAGATGTACAGCGTAATAGGAAATATTGACCCGAACATAATAACTATTTTTGTAAAGGAATATAGAATTAATGACAAGAAATACCTTTGTGAATGAATAACAATAGCGTAATCAAGGGGTAAAAAAGTCTCGTTAATGCGTTCTAAAATCGTGACTATGATTATGATGCATGTACCACCTGTATTCCTACACATCATTTCATATCCGGCGATTTTTCTAATAAATTGAGGTAATGAATGTGAATGAACATTTACTTATAATTACGTAAGGGCAAAAAAAAGCAATATTCATGCAAAAACAATGTACGCTGGCATCTTAGTTGTTAGCGCTATTACGAAATGAAAATCTGATATCATTTCTCCGTTTAATCAAAATACGAGGCGAGATGAATAGGAAGAAAGTGTGAGTGCTTTCAAGAGAAAAGCTTCACAAGATCAGAAAAACCAATAAATCGTTCATTCATAACCCTCGCCCACGGAGCAAATTCGCTGAAATTTCCCAAACGACTATTCCCTTCCCTTATACAATCGCACTGATTTTTAGAGCCCAAAACCGTTGTGGTTCCATCAAAATAATACGTTATCTAACGAAACGTTAAACATAGCTGAAATATGAAATTAAATGAAGATAAGATTAAATACTGCTGAAGTATTAAAATATAGTAGATGATGGAACAAATGTCTTTCTTTCCCATTATCAGTACGCTCGCCTATTTAAATACACTTCCATTTCCTAGTAAATAAATAAAACGATTCTATGCAAAGATATTTATCGATATATTTATAAAAACATCGAAAAATGTCACAAAATCCTACGAATCTCACCAATTAGGCAATGAAAGATCATATTAGAAACACACGAAACGAGAACCAAACGTTTTACAAAGATATTCACATAAATTCGACAGATTTGAGGGATATACAATTCTTTGGAAGACAAATGATACGTGACGAAAAGTTAGAAGACCTTAAATAAGGATTTAATAACACGCCAAGGAATTTAAAAAGCCTTCAGCCAAAAAAACGTAAACATTACTGAGATGGTGTTGTGAACAAGTGTAGAAAAGAAGAATATATAAATACGCCAAAATACTCCAAGACAAAGATTGCATCTAACTGAAACTGAAAGAAAACTACGAGAAATTAGTTACATTAAGAACAAAGGAACCGCTCTGTGGGAAAGTTAAAAATTCTTCAACGAGTGGATTAGTAAGCGACACAACTTATTCAAAGAAGAGAAACAACCGCGAAGAGTTTCTAAAAATAAAAACAGCCTTCGCTGAACAAAAACATCAAGATTATCAATGACACATCTTGCGATGCAAATAAAAGGTGGCACGCCTGAAAATACTACCTTCTGATTAATAAAACAATAACTATGACTGAAAGTATGTACGAAGGGGTGATCCATTATTGCCTACAATTTAAACTACTGCATATTCAAATCGAGATTTTTTCGGTGTAAGGGATTCTGTAACTGTTACGGGGAAAACCCGCTAACCTACAAAAATTATATTCGGCTCCTGTATGAACGAATGAATATACCGAAATACGTTCACTAATCATACGTAGACTTCACGACGATGATGGATACGTGGAGTTCTAATTTAAATTAGGAAATGCAGAAATAATAATTAATACAATATGTTTACCTTGATGATGTTTCGCTAAAATTTCCGCCATCCAGCAGCCTCACTTTAGCGAATAGAACCGCATTCACAAATGGCACAGCCGTAAGCTCTTCCAAGTCAAACTCCACTTGGAACTTGTACTTCTTTTTCTTCATCATCATGAAAGTCATTTTGATGATTAATTTCGAGTCAGATATTTCACTTTTACCCGTTCACTGGATATCACTGATAACACTCAGTCATTTTCACTAGTTTAACTACGACCGCAACCGAATACAATTTTCAGAGATAAATAAATTTAGAATTTTCGAAATCCAATATTCTCAATCACTCCAGAAAACGTTGGTTTATAGTATCCTGCACAACAATATCAGATCGCCATTCACGACTTGAATAATGGGAATTCAATGACATATCACTGGTATTCATTTTCCTAGACAAGATGTATTTCAGGGATGAGTTATCCACTGTCTGAAAGAAGAAAGATAAAACAATTTTTAAGTTACATGACAATTTAGAAGGGGGTGGGTCTTAAAATTCCCGATACATTAATCAGATAGTTCAAAATTAGAGGTTAGATAATATTTCTAAATTTCCAAATAATATTTGGAAGTGTATTCTGTCTGACATAACAATAGAGCGATCGAAAATTATACTGATAACATTAAAACACACATTACAAGAAACAAAGATGCATACCTTCTTCCCATGCAAAATAAACACCCAATAAAGCAGAAGACGAACAAAAGCAGGCTAGAAATCCTCGAGGTATCATTTCCACAAGGCAAAGTATCACATTCACAAAAACACCTACTGATTAATTAGAGTTATCTTGTCTTCATTTCCCTGGCGATTGTCACGACCAGTCGATGTATTTATGTTCCAACGTTCTGACGGATTTTGTGCTCGACACTCGACAGGAAGAACGTGTCCTCTATTGGCCGTTGTATCAACTATCGACAAAAGAATAACGTATAATATTGCGTCGCATGAACTTTAAATGAAGGAAATCGTTTCTCAAACTGAAAATGTCCTTTTTTAATTCTATATATGCATTTTACACTTTCTAAGAAGAAGATATTGATTAACTGTAGCTATAGAATCAATGCCTTTACATTAGTTGCAAAATTTATCATTCACGATGAAATTTATGAATGATAACACGATTGAATGAATGATTTCACGATGAAATTTATGAATGTGTTGCTTCTCTTTTGAGATTTTCCTTCTGATGCACCTTTATATGAGAGAGAAATGTCTCATCAAAATTAATTAAGTTTTTCATGACCCTAAAATGATCTAGGTTGTTTTAAAAAGATTAAGGTCGCTTTGAAATAATGATTCAGTATTTATCAACCTTCTTATTTATAAAGCTATTAAATCACTCTTTATTTCGCTAAGTCTATGAAAAGAGGTGCTCATCACTAAAATGAAATATTTGATTAAACTTTAAGGTTAATTTTCACATTTTTTTGTTTTCTGATAAATTATAAAAATTATTCTTTTTAGATTTTTTAGGTCATTCGCCTTAAATTAACTTATATTCGCCATAAGAAATTGTTTTCTTCCTAGTTAAGCTGCTGGGTAAAAATTTCCCTGGAGATGAAAGAATGCTTTCCGATGGTGCTATAAAATACAAACAAATGGTGGAAGTTATCTAACCCTAATATTTACAATAATTCATGTACATATTCATTTAATTCAAATTCACTCTTATCCAACTGCCGCGGTTAATAAGTATGACTAAATATTATGTTCTGGTATAAATAATTTTCTCTTTCTCGCCGTTTCTGTTCTATTCTGTAGGTAAAACTTGTTTAAAGCATCGTAGTACTTTTAAAGGAAACTTCAAATTCGATTGCTAATGTAAAACACTTTCACGAGTGAAACTTTCGTGCAAGTTATTATTATTTATCTCTTTTTTTGATAGATTAATAATTCAAAGTGGGAATCATGTAGAACTTTGGCGAAACATAGTATGACAAAAATGATTTTGGAAAATAAAAACAAAGCGAATCTAACACCAGTGGATCTACCAATTTAGAGAGGAGATTTATTTTCATTGAATTTAGTGCCTAATCTGTCCCAGGGACATAGAAAGTGATAAACGGCACAACATAACAAATGAAGGAAAAACCTTCAGTTTTAAGAGATAGAGCTTAAAGACCCACCCCGGGAAGTAGTGAGTCATAAAATTTGCTATCAAAAGCAACACCTACCGGTAAAGGAAGCAGTTCGGGAGGATTTAAAATGGAAACCCCCGTCAAATAAATCATACCCACATTCCTCATCCGAGGTAATGAATCTTGAAACTTCTTGGAATGATAGAAAATATTTGTACGTATGGCAATTTTTACAAATTTCGTCTTTATGCTTCAATGCTTTAATTTATTTCTGTCTTTAGGGAGAAGAAGAAAATTGAGACCAACATTACGATGGTGTAGCCGGAACAGGCAACATTCCTGAACATGGAAGGAAAATGAAGGAAATTCTTCGTGAAGGATTCTCAGTAGATATTTTTCTTTTCCTCCAAAATATCTTAAGGTAGTTACCTACTCAATCGATGTAATATCGATGGAAGCAAATAATCTTTTACACAGTTCGTTGGGCTTCCAAGTGCTCTTACAGGGGATGAGGAGATACGTAATAAATCCGATGCGTATCCCACGTTAACCCGAAGAAAGCTATTTTGTCAGCCACAGCCTATACTGCTTTGAGTGCATTATTTGCTGTTCCATATATGACTGCACTGAAGAATAGTTACGGGATGACCCACGGTTCCTTGACTTAAAATTGCGGATCAGGTACTTTACTTTAACAAACCGGCATGCTGCACCATCTACTGGCGGCCGATTGAACCATTGCCTCAGTCTCCTTGCCGCCCGCCAAAAGTAGAGTTTCGCACAAAGATTCGAATTTTTATATGATCGCTAGATGAACGTTGGAAAGAGGCTTAAAAAAACGCCATCTAAACGTAATGTTTTCTTAATCTTAGAATAAGTAGAATGTGTTTTGTTCAGAGCCGGCCTTCTCTATAAAGGGGTCTGGGTGCAAGAAACCATTTGGGGCCCTAAATCTTTTGTAAAGTAAAAACAATTACTAACACGAACATATATTATTTATGCATATTTATTTATTGCGTCATTTTGTTTTTGCTAATACATTAATTACTGTCAAGTTTTCATGTGCAAGAGTACAATATTTTAGCTTTTGATCATGTTGGGGCCCCGGTGCATAGCATCCGTCGCACCCCCCAGATGGCCGGCCCTGGTTTTGTTATTAGTAGGAAGAAGAGTGTCGACGTCATAAAACATACTCAACAGAATATGAGAAGTCTCTAAGAAAATGGTCACTAGAAGAAGGAAAAAGTCGCCAGATATATGATTTCGCGCCCAAAGCAACTTTCTGATAAAATAGTTTGATCATAGTTTCTTTAGTATCGCAACTTACAATCTAAAATTTAATATAGTCTCATGTAATAGAGAAAAGCTATACACAATAAAATAATAGTTTTAGGTGGTTAGCATTTTAATGGTCGAAATAATAAAAACAGGTTGCCTCTGCAGATGGAGTGAAACCGGATCTGAACCGAAATTTTTAATTAAACCGGAAAGAAAAGCATTACGGTTCGATGCCCTGGTTTAGCCTGACTCGAGGGCGACTGCTTGCTGGGAGCCAAAAGCAAACCCAAAAATATTACGCATAAAGTCATGGAAGACGTTACAGATCAAGTGACCACCAGTAGACATCACAGCTTACTGGTGTGCTTAGTGTAAAAGTACCTGACCTGAAATTCCACAGTTTGTTTTTTATGATTTCCTAAATATTGCGAATTTTGGTGCACCAGCAGGAAGCTCTCCTGACTCCACTTCCTTACTTATTTTCCGGATCCACCGTTTTATTTCTCCAACCTCCTTGATATCCCCCTTACTATGAGGAATTTTCCGCACATGTGCAAGTTTTCTCTTATTACAGAGTTGGAGAAATACAGCCACTTTTTAATATTGTTACATCAACAACGATATCTTCTTATCATTCCTTTTTATCACATAGAAAATACAGGTGGGTACGTATAAATTAGTGGAAGTTAATGCAAGCAGGGCCACTGGGCAGGGACTTTCAGGTCTTGATTTCTTTCAAGGAGAAAAATAGGATATCAAAGCTTGAATGAAAATTTAGAGGCAAAGCTCAGATCAGTTGAAGTTTTATCATGTGGAAACATGTACTGAAAATATTCATGTTAAAAACAAAGTACAAGGAGGAGTACTAAGTCCAAATGATTTTTTTGAGGTAGAATATGGAATGATTAGTGAATTATGCATGATAATGGATGGGCAAGTCACCTAACATTCAAAATAACAGTACTCTAAATCTTCACTTACAATTTCATGAGAATAAAACTTGGGTCCAAATGTGTTAATCTAAACTTATAATTTCGAGAATTTCTTGGCTAGTGTTAACTATCTCTGTGCATAATTCATTGAGATACTATCATCTTTAAACTTTTAGACGTTTAAAAACAATCCATATAAGCCATACTTTGGCAGAAGGAATTTGCATTTGAAGAATAACTGGGAAGTTCCAGATTATTGATTTATAGGAGTTACCCTATGCACACTTTTGAAACAATACTTCCATCTTTGAAGATGTCCATAAAGGAAAATAAAATTCTTGTAAAAATCTTGAGTCTCAAGGAAAAAATCCAATGATGCCAAAATCTCATGCAAGTAGATACATACTCATTGATGAACAAAATATCTTCCATAGTAATACCTGCAGTAGTATGACAGTTTTAGGATGACACATGCATTAACCTGATATACGAGATGAAAACAAAACTTTGGAAAGAAGAAGACAGTTTACAGCAGAATGACTTGATAGAGACAAAGATAATACTTATCATCATTTCTCAGATAAAAGATGATCAAACACAATCGAATAATTGAAATACTATGAGGAGAATCTGATGGAGAAATATTTAGAACTAAAGGCAGATACAAAATAAGAAGAGACCTCCTATTTCCTTACCTGTCTATTGGGAAACATTTAACTGAGGAGGGCTCTTCAATATCACACACCTTCAACTACTTTGAGGAGCTCAATTAATTTACAAGGACTCTGCCATATATCTAATACTGTTAAGAACTGCACAAAAAATTCACATTCATCCGTTCTTTTTCACAGTTGATAAACATTCAAGTGCTTGTGTAGAGTACTATAGTATCCCATAACTGTAGATAAAATTCAAACTCATTTTTGTGAAGCATCTCTGCCATACCTGTCAAACATTGAAAACAACAACCTGTACTGGAAATGTAGGTGGTGGCAGAAGAAAAGTTCATGATTAAAAATAAACATTACCTAGAGCTAATAAGTAAGATTTGGTTAGTACCCTCCATGAGTACTGGGGTTTTTAGATGTTTAACTCACTATATTATAAGATCATTCAGAAAGTACTCTTCATTAAGATAGGATATTTTAAATACATTTAAAAGAAGGCCTTCAACCCTCTAATTCCTACATTCTAGATCAGCACTTACCAATCTTTTTCTTCCATGGTAAAATTGCATAATCACAAACTTAGTAATATAGTTATGCCATAAACATTTTGATTTGCCCAGGGAAAGAAATGAAAAGGAATACTAGGTATGGAATGAAAAATATCAAGAATGTTATTTGAAATTCCAATTAGTCAAAGGAGCATCTTTTAGGTTTTAGCATACATGTCAAAATCAGCATAATCCCAGAAGATAAGAAAGATAGCAATAGCCTTAGGGATGGTTCATAAACATTAGTTTGCAGAGAGTCTATTAAACTTACTCTTGCCTCTTCAAGACCACCTAAACCTTGTGCACAAAGTCTTGATACCTGTCAGAGGAAATCAAAATTCCTCTGAGGATGAGTTCCTCTCAGGGAGAAGAGGTGACAAAGTATGACAGAATGATGAATTAAATGCTGAATAAGTTGTACTAAGTCTGTGAAGGTTGGGAGAGAAAGGTTAATAAAAAAAGACAAAGCATGTGAGTAAAGCGCCTAAAATTGAGAAAACCAAAACTGATGAGGAGAAATAGCACATATATAATCTTGAAGCACTTACGATGCATGACAAGAGAGGAAATAAGGCACAACTAAGAAGTAATACTAAAAATTGAAGGGGTAAATGAAAACCATAAAAATAAAATAATACTGATCTTTCATTTATACCAAGATACATGGATAAGGTGGGCAACATTTGTAAGGAGAGAGAGATACTATGGAGTAGAGATATGGATTGGAAAGGAGACAGTCATTTGAGTAATAGATTTGAGAGGAGAAAATTAGCTATAGCATAGAAAATGGTTGAACTAAAAGGTGCAAAGATGAGTTGGAGAGAAAGTACTGATAGAAACAGTAAGAAAAAAACTGATTGGATCATTAGTTGGGAAGGCTTTGCAGAGGATTATTAATGAAATATAAGGATGTAAACTATGTCAAGAGGTGGATTATGTGAAGAAAGAAGCAAGAGAAAATGATCAAGGATGGTAGATACAAGACAAAATGACATTGGGTCTGAAAAGGTAAGAATTTCCAAAGAGTAAGACACATTATATAAGTCTGGCAAAAATGATAAGCATTCAATCATACATCATTTCAAAACCAAAACAGATTTACTTCTGAACGCCAAACATCCATAATCTTATGAAAGAATTACTGCAAATTAAACAAAGCTGGATGCATTCACCCCCTGCCTGCTTGCAGGGTACTTATGTAGACTTTCTTTGGCTTCCTTCGCAAACCAAAGAAGAGTTATTAAGAGTTATTTCTTAAGTTTATAAGATGAGCATAAGTCATCATCATGGTACTGAAGACATAGAAGATGAATCAACAGCAGGAAATCATCCATTTTGTCCCATGATCTTTACAGACCAATAAAATGTGTTAATTTTTCTTCACTAATAGATTTTAGAGCTTTCCCTAGTAAAATACACTAATCACTTAAGATCAATTACTTGCTAATCAATGAGCAAGATAGAAAGAGCAGATTGCATTAATTACACTAGCATGAAACTTGGCATTACAAAATATATAAATCCTTCACACATATCTACATTTTCTTTGGTGTGACATGGAATGGTCACTCAAGTGATATGGGAATCGATATACTATCATTATCACATAGCAAAGACTTGATTCTTAATGGAGTGTCAACATATGTTTTTATATTCATCAATATCTTGACTAATAATACAGTCTTTCCTTACGACTACGAGAATGAATAAAACCTGATGATGGTAAAATATGATGATGGATGTAAAAATGGTTTTCATCAAGAATTTGCTTTAGTTTTCATTTTCTGAATTTTACTCATTATGTTAAAACTCAGAATCACTTTTAGTATGTGATCATCCATAACTCTTTATATATACTCAACAAAAATAGGCCATTAAAAGAACAGGAAGAGTCTATTTAACCAGAGGTACATGAAACCTTATATCCATCAGGTTTTACATACAATGCAACAAAAAACTTTTCCCACTCATGTTTTGCAAAACCTATTTCAAGACCATGACAATCTTCTATGAAGAACACCATGGTACTTGAAATTATGAATGTATTTCTATGATGGGCTTCCAGGTTGGTTTAACACATTCACTGTGTATCATTCCACTGTTGGAGTGATAAATGCATAGGAAATGAAGATATGCAGTGAATATGTTAAGAACAAGGGAATTCCTACTGAGTGTTTCAAATACTCTATAATGAAATGGAAATACAAGCCTCAAAATGCACTGAGAAACTAAAAGCAAACTAGCATATTTGGAATGAGAAGCAATAAGCAAATTATATGGCCAAACAAAAAAAAAACTAGTGATGAAATTCATCACGAAAAAAAATGAATAACTTCATCTGAAATTCATTTAACATTAATTAAAAAACAATGAAGTTGCAATGAATTCAAGTTTTCTTAAATTAAAAATCATCAACTCAACATTTTTAAGCAATCGGTTAAGTCAGATTACAAAGTTGTTCCCATTTTATTAGGGGGTTCAATGCAAAGTTATAGATACATTACTGATAACTTACAGTATATATTACAGAATAAGATTTGTACAACATTTATACAAAAAGCAAGCCCAAAGAAAGTAGCATTCGATGCTCATTTCCAACGCTCCAATAGCACTGAAACTGCACCAATGATTTGGCTACCTTAAATTAAATAAAATCTCTTTGGCAAGAAAAAGGGAATTAATGAATCAACAGTGAAAATTAAGGTAACCTTAATGCAATGCACCTCAAGATTAGGATGAATAGCTCACTAAAGGCACTGGCACATAACAGAAGAAATAAGGACCAAGCTTTATCTCATTTCATTGAGTTAATACTGTACAATTTCAATAAAATGGTCCTGAGCTCAACATGAGGTCAACATTGAAAGCACACTCATGAATCACGAAAATAGTTGATTTATAAACTGATTGTCAAGCAGAAAAAGATAAAAAAATTCTTTGCTTCATATGGTAGTGTTTCTAGCTGGTGAGTTCTTTTTTCTTGTACATATATACACTGGTATATCCTTTTAGGATATTAATTTGTTAATGAAATGTCATTCAGCATGTCTTTTTCATTCTTGACAGCACATCAGGAGTTAAAGGTGGTGAGTTGGATGAACACATTTTAGAGTGAACAGTGATAAAATCACCAGGAAGTATACTTCCACAATCTCTCCTTAATTGCCAAATATGACAATTTCAAGCAGGCACCTTTGAACATGTCCAGGGACATGTTTTATTTTAACGTTCTCTCAATTCTTAGAAAAATCTACTGGAAAAAGAACTGGTATCACATCCCATCTAAAGGATGGATTTCCACCACATTTCTTCTGAAAGCCCTGAGTTTACTTGCAGAGATGAGCAATGTTCAACACCAGTGATTTTGGGGTGAAGTACCCTTTGGCAAATACCCCTTTGCTTTTAACACCTCAGCCCCAGGTACACTGCGTCAGGCCCAATACCCTGCAACTCCCAATTCCTTATTGACAGGAGTGCACTGATGCTAATGATATATCACTTTCAATTTTCACAATCCCTCTCTCCGAGAACTCAGTTAGGTCGGGCAGGGATGTTGGGCCTGTCAGGAATTCTAGGAGGTATTGTGGGAACAGGTCGCCTAGAAACAAAAAAGCAAAGAAAAATAAAGAATAAAATCATGAGGCTAATTAAGAGGTAAAAATAATTCCAAATTCTGGGTAAACAGAAGGCATAAGAAAAAAATGGGGTAGGTCAAAATAGAAGAGCTGATGGTTTCAAAAGGATCTGCTTCAAATAGGTAAGCTACATGACTAGCATAAGACAGGTTTTTCAATAATAAGATAAACTGTTGGCAAGACATTTATTCATTTGAAATATATACTTTTCAACAGCTTTTCAGTGTATTTAGTCAACAATACTATACATACCAATGTACATTTCCAACAAAATTGTGCAACTGATAATATATATTCAATCAAAAAAGGAACAATTCTCTTTTGGGTAGGTGACCATTAATGCCATATCTACATATGAATATAAATACTTATGAAATGTTCATCATTTGAGCTTGTGTGCTTCATTTGGCTGTTAGGACAATAGAGTAGTTGGCCAATGAAATCTTATAAATCAAGTGATAAACATGCATTAATCTCAAAAATATCATCCCACAATCAAACGCATTTTCATTATACCTTTCATTTTTGCTTCGTTATATGTTTCCACTTATCACACTTTGTATATCAAACAAGATGTTAATATAACAAATGCCAACAGCTTAAATGAAAATGAGTTAAAATGTTGAGATCAACAAAATGTATGCTACAAGCGATACATGTAATCAGCTTCCCTAAGAAGTGATCAAAAACAGAACACAGGAGTTTTTAGTTATAATTAAAATGAGGCTGCAAATACCATGAGCATCGATGGAAAGGTTTTTTTACATAATTCAATGGAAAATATATATTTATATATATGAATCTTTGGCTGTATCTTTATTATTTCTTATGTTTTTAATGAAAAACTCAAGTATTAAAAATGCCATATTAGGATGTTTCTACAAATTTTTACCTATGAATGGACACTCAAAGTAGTACATTAGTCCTTTGCAGTTTTAATATGAGCTTTAATCCACCTAATTATTTATATGCATTTATGTATATCATCATTATTTACATTATCAGAATGTGCTAACAATTACTACTTTACAGACACTTCAATCCGTGGAGTTTTATGTACATCCATCGGTTCTACATTGCTTCAATGGTTTTAATTGACTTCATATATGCCTATTTACATACAATCTATTACAATGGTTTTCTACAAAACCAATTCCTTAGGCAAGAGCATCCCTCGGAGAACCCATTCTAAGATGAATGAATGGCAATAATATATTGGCAATCATTAATAGCCATGTTCTAATTACTCTCCATTTCTCAATTAGTTTGAAAATTCACACCAAAAACATAACAAATAAAGACTGTTGCCATTAAATATAATTTCCTTTAAATTCATAATCAAAAGCACATCAGTAAAAAAACAACTGCAAATACCAGACATAGGCATTGCCTTTCTTGTACAGGTCAACAAGTTAGACACTTAGCATACGAACAATCGTCAGACTGCCCTTCAATCTAACTATCAGAGAAAAAAGATACAAATTTTCACAGCTATTTGTCAAGCAACATTTAAAAACTAAAAGACATGGTAAAGTATCTGTACAAGATTAAATCTAATGGCCTTGTCATGATGATGGAGATCACCTTAAAATCTCAGAGGAATGTTTCTAGACACCCAGTTACATGATAATTAACATTGACACATTTGTGATTCTATTTTTTTACGATGGATATATATGCCATAAGAACAGCATATACTGAATGTGATTAAGTTCCAGCAAGACTAAGCCAAAAGTGGAATGTTATTCAGGAACGAAACATTTATTAGGAATTTTTAAGAGCTATCCTTGATTATTTACCATAAATGCACAGTATATATATCGTTTTATACCCTCAATATACATTTGACTCATTTTCAATCTCTTTGGTATTTATGATTTTCTTCGATGAGGAAAAAGTCCTAAAAATACCTACACAGTTAGTTAACAACTTTTTTGAGGAGCCTCAATGCAATTACTAAGGAAATATGTCTACCCAGAGGCTCCTTGTTCACTGCTTTTGACTCAGATGGTCTTCGCTCTGTCACACACTATTAGCGTGGACAAAAACACTTCAAAGACACCAAAAACAATGAGTGCAACAATTGGTGGGGATTTGAATGCCCCATCAACCACACACAGGGAAGAGTGCAGACACACAACACTCACACAAAGATGCTGCTCCCCAAAGAAGGGTTGTTACAAAGCCATAGCAGACATTGACAACAAAGATTTTCTCTTAGGAGAAAAATCTACAAGCCAGAATTATGTGACAGCAAACCAAGGCAAGATAATGACCTCCAATCCTCACCCATCACCACCCTCTAAGGCCAGTAACAGCCATATTTGGCCCTCAAAAAAATTTATAGGAGGCAGGAGTCCCTACGTTAAGGGGAATGCTTCAGTGTTGAGAGGTAAAATACATTGAAACCAAAGTCCATGAAATATGTGTTTTTTTCTTATACTTTTCAGATGGAGCACAACATGATTTACTGAGTTGGAATGTCGACTTGGCACCGTGCTGGATTTCTTTACTTTTTCCCTCGGAATGCATCCATGAGCTCGTTCACAGCTGCCTGTGTCACTGCCTGCCCAACGGCCTGCTGGACCCTCTGTGGGATGGCTGGCATCCCGATACCACCAATACCGCCACTTCCCCCTCGGGTGCTTCACAAACGGGGCAAACAAAGTGTTATGGCAAGCCCATGATCAAATCTAACATTCATAAAAAAACTCACACTAACAAAACTGCTATTTTCACCCCAAATAAATCATATAAAGTATTATTCATCATATAGAAAGAAAAGCAATTTTATTCTGCTTATTTCTTATACTTTTGTTGCAGTTTCAGAACTGCAGAATTTCATTAAGTATTAATTTGCTCTAGATGTAAATGGAATGGTAAATCCAGATTTTACAATTTATGATGGAATTTGGTCTGTATCTCCATCTTCGAAAAATGGAAAATTAAAGAGAGGAATGACCTGCTGCAATTAATCTTTGAAATAAATCATGAACTTGAAGTTTCACAATCTTTGCTGTTGAAATTCCTTGTAATGGGATATGATATTGGTACATCCTATGTCAGAACATTATTTAGAACACTTCGTGGTTTCACATGTTGCAACTACAGTATTATCACTTGCTCCAGAAATAAAAGACATTTTCCAAAGAACAATGAACCAGGGAAATTATGTCTTCAAGCTCACAGAGAGTAGAATACGAAATGAACTTCAGAATCATGTCCCTTATTTTGACCCTATGAGCATGATTTTTAAAAACTGCAGTTGTATCAAGGTGTTATTATAACATTTTAAATGACTTACAATGGAATTCATAGTGAAAAAATTAAAATCCAAGATGACAAAAAAGCAAGATTTTTTTAAACACTTGTGAGATAGGGCAAAATGCATTGAAATGTCAGAGTAACAGTGGATACTGGCTTAAGTAACCTATAACATAAATCATATTTGCTAGGAATGAATAATCTTTGCTGAAAAATTTTAGAAAGTAAAGGTTTCCTTATTTAAAAATAAATAAAACAAAATAAAATATCAAACAATTTCAGATAGATAAATAAAAAATTACACCGAAATAAATGAAAACAGTCCATCTTCTCTAAAAACAAATGGAAGACCGCAAAAATCAGCAAAAGGAAACAAAAGTCTCAACATCTTTAACTTTCAAAAAAAATGCACTGAGTCATAGCTATTTAATTCAAATTTTATCTCTTAAGAAAATATTTACCATGAATTAAGAGGAAATTCTGAATGACAAACTAATTAATTCTTCTGATTGAGTCTCAAGATCTTTCAGTTTGGAAGTAAACTTTTTATGTTTGAATAATTAAATTAGACGTATAAGATTGCAGCTTTTTGGCTGATTTAAATATGAATTTTCTTCTTGTGTATGAAAGAGTATTATTCCATCTTTATCTGGTATCTTCATAAACTGACATATTTAAATGCCTTCTTAATAAGCACTATGGGTAAATGCAGTATTTCCTCAAACATTGTCCCCATACATAATTTTAAGTAAGGCCACTATATATGTATAATCCTACTTCCCTTGAGCTGTTGGAAAGCAGCATTTATAAGGCACCCAGCACTTTAAGAGGGGCCCGTAAAAAACGATCAAGTTACAAATGTCAAAAAGACCATCAATAACCTAACATTAGATGATTTATAAAGGTAATGTTGGTAATATGTATTTAAAAATAGCTTCATAAATAATACAGTTTGAGGAAAAGAAAATCATTAACTTAACGACAGAGAAAATTGGTTTCAAAATTAACCTAATGAGCTAATACAGTGCTGTTCCCCCAAAAAGTGTAATGGAAGACATACAAGGGTTCAATATTTGCTATGCTAGTCAAAAATAAACTAGCTTAACTCATTTTGGAATGCCTTAAAAATAAAGCATCATTCACAACTTTAGGTGAAAATTTTCGATGCTTGAATCCCCAAGGTTTCCCAGCAATAGCTTTTAATGGGATGCTAATATTCCCAATCTGAGGAAATGCAACTGCTACATGCTTCAATTTTTCCAGCTTGTACAAACAACCTAATTTTTCAGGTGGCAGTAGGTGAGATTTGTCGGTTTACCACAACACAATAAATGAAAGGAGCACAATAATTAGATGCAGGAAGCATGGATCACAAAAACAACATGCTGCGGGCAATTACAAGTTTGGGTGCCATACAGTAAATTGTTAGGAGTATGACACCTTTCAACTGGGATTGCCCAATCACATTACATCACGTTTCAATCAGGTACTTGTGGACCACAATAGTCAAGCACATTAAAGCAGTGTCGACAAAGTATGAGAATAATCCAATCATCAACACTCAAAGTCCACATAGAAGAAGAAACGTGCTCATCGGCAAATACTTGGAATAGATTAATGCTTGTACTCTGGTGAATTAAGGTAGATTAAAACATACAGTGAAATCTCAATCATGTACTCAACTTACAGAATCAATACTAAGCAAAATCAATACTAAGCACAGACCGTGATTTACAGTTTTTCATCTTTATGAGAAGGAAAGTATTTCGTTGTTTAATTATCTTACATACATTTGAACAATTACTTTTTTAAATTATATTTTCCTCAGTAATGCATATGATCTATTGTTCAGTAATTGCTGATTTTCTATGTTCAATGAAGTAGAAGCATTATACAGCCAAAATGCTTCACATTGTACATGTCAGCATATTAATGTAAAAAAAATATTGAAAATAGTATTATGAAAAGGACAAAGCATCAAGGAGATGGTTGTACTGCTGAAGAGTAGATCTTGTAACATAAATTTTATAAAAATAGGTTAAATATGGTTTTCTGACCTCTTTAACAGCAAATTTTTCTGGGCATGTGAGGCTGATGCTGTTAAGAATTTAAACAATGATAACTTTTACTTTGATAAAATCAATTGGTCCCCAGAAAAATTTTTCAACAGGATTTCACCGTATGTCATAAACTGTAAGGTGCAGTATTACGGCTAATTTTTCACACACTAAACTAATACATGAGATACATGGTTAAACATGAATTCTGAATAAAAAACACATCTGACTGTGTGTTACAAGCATACTACATGAATCAGCTAACTTATTAACAGTAGTTTATGAAGAACCTGATTTAAATGTTTTTGAATGAATAAATTCACAATGAAATTCCAGATGTAAACAAGTATAAATTTTGACATACCTAACAAGTTTAGAAAAATCAGTCTGCTACAAATATTGACACACAACAAGAGTTTCAAGCCAAACAACACCTCACCCATTGCATTCAAATTATTCACTTTCTAATTCTCCAGATTTCTCATAAAAAACCATGAGGCTTGCAGCACGCATTGTAAGATCCTGTAGGGTCATTTGTTTACCTTGTTTAGAATATGCATACTTTTAATGTTTCTCATAGATAACAAGAACATCTGCTTTCGAACCCTAGCACAAGCTGTCGATGCATATAAATGACCATTGGAATACAAATGTCACAAAGATTGTATTAACTGGCATTTTATCAGGAGAATGATCTTATTCTGAACTATGTAGAGTAACGTAGACACTTTCAACCTACACAGCATATTTCTGGTTGTCGATAGATTAAGCAAGCATATGTTGCGGTGAGATTGACAATGCAACGGTAGAAACAGAAGAAGGGAGGGTAAGATGAAGAGGTTTAGATAGGCAGCTTAGCCTACTGCCTGCCTGAGCGCCTGCAAAAGAACAAGAGAGACAGTTTCTCTTATACAAGATACAAAAATGCCTACTTTAATGAGAAAGAAAGGAATATTCAAATTAGTTTGATATGCAAAGGTTCACACTTAATTCTTGACCATTAACCAGGGAGACTCTGACAAAATTTTACCTTCCTTATTGAGTTTCAAAAGCTGATATGGATACTTTTTCCAATCAAAGAAACATTTTGGACACTGAATCAAATTTTCATAAAAATGAGATATTTAATTACAAAATGTACTGAAACAAAATTAACAAATAACTGATGATGATCTACGGCTAAATATATACCCTCATCCAAAATTTTACGGGATGAGGTAACATTAGGAGTCCATAATATATCAAATTAATAATTATTACATTCATAAGTAAATAAGGGCTATTTTATAAGAAAATTAAAAATCAAAAACAGTAAAACCAAGTTTTACTATGATGTGGTAATGATAATACAGCTGTTGTTTGAATAATTTTCAGTACTTTATAACGGTGATGTAATACATATTTTCTTTTAAAGCTCTAATTTATAGCATCTGAGCACATTTCTGTTTAGCATAAAAGGAAGAATGAACGTATTTTTCTGCAAATCCTTAAGGATATATTTTCCAATACATAACCTTTTCTTCTTTAACTTGTTTATAGATATAAAGTTTTCCAAAATATGGAGTTATTAAAACAATTAAAATAAGGTTACATGTAGACTATTTGTTAATATTTCTTATCACAGAATATTAGATGAAAACTTATGTAGAAAATTCACGGCTCAATTTAAGAAGGTTTTTATCTGAAAGAAGTTGGATCTATAATAAATTAGCATTTAAAGATGTGATATTTTAGATTCCTATTTATCTCCTACTAATCATTAAAGATTCTGAGCTTATCAGTAGTCTTTTTACCCTTCAAACAGTGAAATGGTGGTGACTTCGGTGGATTATTAATATTTTGTTTTAACCAAAACTTTCTAAATTATGCCTCTTTTAGTTAACAGTTTCATCAAGAGAGACTCGTAAAAATCACTGAAACTGTGATTTGTGACAAGGCAGATTCAAAAGAGATGAGCACCCTTGGGAATAATCATAAGAATATAGCTAGGCTAACGAAGATAAACAGGGAAATAATTTTTATAATGAACATCTTCTCATAAGATTTTCATTATTATAAACATCTCGAGATGGTTTATGTAAATAGTATAATTTAAACATTCATTTTCGGTTGATAACTGATGAAGATGTTTAATAATAATAAAAAATAAACCTCAAATTTCATCCTCAACAAAATTGTTAATCCTTTCTGCATGTGATTTAATAACTTTCTTACCCCGTGACTAAGAAAAATATTTCATCCTTCTCTTAACTTAAAATGTAACAAATCCTGTCAACCATAGAGTGTTCAAGGAATTAAACACAAGAAAAGTTTGAAAGAGTGATGAGCATGACCGAGAGCGTGAGAAAAAGAAAATCTATGAGGACATTTGTTTATCACTGTTGAAGGGCATCTTCACCAACCAGAGTCAAGAAATTCTTTTTAGAGATTATCATATTCAAGTTCTCCAACTTAGATTTCAAAGGTAGTTTCTATAATAACAAAGTAGTATAATATTCATTAATTCCATCCAAAAATTATCACACTCTTTCACAAGGAAGTAAGAAAAGGCTTCCATTGTTTTCGGCAATTCTTATTTTTTTGTCTAATTATACAGGCACGAGCATCTTCAAAAACATTTAAGGTATGTTTGGCTGAGTCCTAGCAACGACAATACAATCTTCAGTTGCCAAATTATTGACTATTAAGGACATGACTAGTAAGATGAGGTATTTGTTTGCCACCTATGCCACCAAAGGGTGCTTTAAGATAAGGTGTGAGAACTATGCCCGAGTAAGAATATAATCTTTATTTCATTTTTGTAAATTGCAAACAAACAGTGAAACTGGTGTGGAGTCAAACAAATCAAACTGCAATGTTATATCAATACCTGGATGTAATTCCAGCATTAGATCAGCCTAAATTTAATATCACAAATATTAGTTAGATCTCCTTTCATTTTGTTCTTTTATGAGATTTAGAAGTCACGTGGTCCTCATTTCATGAACATTTGGAATTTCTGCATTGTCAAATTAAGCAAAGTTTCATCTTACCAAAATAAGTAATCACAAATTACACTTTCAAAGTAAAACACACTTGATATGGAAAATATTTCCTCCTTCAGCATAAAGTTCCAATTCACTTATTTGTACATTAAGTAGTATTTTCAAGAGATAACTTTCATAAGACAATTTCGTATTTTAATAAATTTCGCTGTATTTGTATTCTGTTTTCATTGTGAATGGTTGTATTTGGTATAATGGTTGCATAATATGCAATTATTTTTACATTGTAAACATCATGGCAAAGCATATTCTTCTTTCTAGAAAGTTGACTAAAATATTATTATGCACAAAGCTTTAAAATCATAGCAATGAATCTTATTTTCATGATATTTGGATAATAATTTTCAGCCATTTCAATTTTACATCAATCCATAGCTCCAGTCTAAAGCAGTTTTATAAAATTATGGAAACTATACCTAATTTTCAACTTAAGTTATGCCTTCTTGTGGAGATTTTTTGTACAGTTTTCTTTGGAATTTCTATTCTTCAAAAAGAGACCCAAATGTACTAAGTACATTGAAAAATGGGGTCCATCCCAATTACTGCAAAACACTAATAATTTTGGCCTTCAATTTAACAGGACAAGTATGTTGTTTCAAAGACAACAAAGACATAAAGGAGAGATATCACTGCATGACAGATTGAAGACGAAGAAGGCATCAAAACAGAGAAAACTAATTTGGATTACAGTGATGAAATATCCTCGAACCAGTTGTTTGGATTTTGTACATGAGAGAAATCTCTTTTGGAGAAAACACGATTCACATAAATAAGGAAAGCATTAATGAAATAAGTAGTCATAGAATTTCTAGAGACAAATGGATATAGATGAGCAAAAAATAACCTCTTTCAATGAAATCTAAAATCCTTTGGAGGAATAGAACAAAAAGTGAACCGTCGAGAAGTGGTAGACAAACTAAAATGAGGAAACAATCCTCACAATTGCAACAGAGAAAAAGTTTTCATACACAAATTTGGAGAGCAACTTCTGTTACATTTTCAACGTGCTTTCTAATGGACGATTATAAGTGTATTTGCTTTCTTCAGATAAAATTGAAGAGATTATAAAAATGTAATTGAAAGAACAAAGTACTCAAGTGCCTCTTTAATTTAAAGGATAGAAACTCAAATGTATTTAACGTCTACTGGTAAATCTTAAAGACAGATTGGATAACTAAATTTAATACCCATTATCACAACAAATTTAACGTAGAAAGAGCAGGAAATTGTGATAAAAATGCAATTTTGAACAGAATGGTATTACCCTGGGTCAATTCAAATAAGAACAATTTTTAAACCTCATTAAAAATAAAATAAAATAATGCGTTTAAAATTTACCCTTAATAGGAATGTTGTCAAGTTTTGGCAAAGTCAAAATCCTGAATATTAAGCCCAAAATGAACTAAAAAATGATTTTGAATGTATAACTCATAGTAAAACTTAGTTTCCAAGTGAAAACCAAAGTTAACAAGATTTACAGCTACTACTACTAAAAATAAAAAAATCTTTTAATGTAGATCAATGACAGTATTATCCAAACAACACTTTCTAAAACAATTTGAAACTAACCATTCAAATCAAACACCTATTGCCACATGTTTAGAAAATCTTTCAATGATAAAAAGTAACATATACACACAATTTAACCTGTAGTGAAAGCAGCATTAGGAAAAATGCCTTTCAGATAATGATATATACAATGCTTTACAATAGAAAACTAGTATGAATCATACATTCTGGAAAAAAATAAGATAGTGAATTAGATCTAAAAACATGTTTAGGATACTATTTTAGAACTCAAGAGAGTATTATGAGAGTTGCAACTTAAATAGTGGCAGCAACTAAATTATGAAAAATTCCAAAAAAATTTAGTTCCTCAACAGTGGCCAATTTAATGTAAAATATATTGCCAGCAACGTGGAATTTGTAGTAGGTTCACTTTCGTGGCTCAAATGGAGTGACCTATTGTATATGAAAGATCTTGAATAATTGAAAGGCTGCAAAATTGTTTCTTATCCCTGAGAACCAAAATGTGACTGCTCTCACAAGAGTAATTTGATTCTGGAGAACAGTGAGTTGCTTCGAAGAGGAAGTTCATGAAATAATGAAGTCTAAACCAGCACTAGATGACACCATAGAAGTAACGTTGCCTGAGGTATATTATGACTTCCATATCACCAGTGACAGAAAGTATACAGGGTTAGTGATGATGAAAAAGGTCTATTTATGGAATTTCATTACCTCTAAGATATCTTCTTTTAAAGAATCAAAACTGTGTAAAACAGTGGTTTTCAATTGGGACAATATTATACCCCTGGGGGCATTTTGAAAACATCGTGGGCACTGGTATGGAAGTTTGTATTAAGGTTCTCATTAGTTGAAATACTAAATTGGCCAGTATTAAAGGTGATAAATGAAAAAAAATACTGTTTCAATAAAATTTTTATGTTAGTGCTAGTTAAGTTTATGTTATGCAAATGTTGAACAAGGGGGACAAGGGTCCATAAAAAGGAAGAAGACCCCTATTATTAAGTGTAGTCATTTATCAAAACAAAGTCATTAATGGATATAATGTTGTTATTATTTTCATACAGCATCAGTGGCACAACGTCAGTGGTTGCCTGGATTTGAATATCATCAACAGCAGTAAACACATCAATTTGACAATTTCTCCATCATCATTTGTAAAATAACACTTGCCACTATTTAAGTTCCAACCCTTGCAGATAACCAGTAAGAACCAGAGAGTCAACACTCACCTCTGCACTACATATAATTTGGAATAATTATGAAATAATGCCTTACATACATTGGAAAAACAAGAACAATATTTAAATTCTGCTGAATATGCTTGCTGAGAGAAATAAAAGCCAAACTCAACAAAGAATGATTATTAAAAAAGAGCTAATCATGAGAATAACATAGAAAAAATAGTTCCTTAAATGTTACTCATATATAAAAATAAAAATATAGGAGGAGGTAGAGAAGGCAATCCACATTTAATCCTTGGAACTATAGACATTTAAGAGATTTTAAGTAGATATATGAACGTTCTTCCAGACTGAGCAAACGATATTTTAAAAATTTTAATGCTTTCTTAAATAAAAATGGCTGAGAAGCCAACTAAATATGATGTCCATTATACAGCAAATGATACATTTTTGGAAAACATTTCAAATGAGCAAACTTCTGCACACCTGAGTTGTAGAATGAGAATTGCATTTACACCATGGTGAAGCTGGATTTGGTTACAGAGCATAAAGAATCATATAACATGTAGACTGCTTTAAAGTATTGACTTTACACTTCTTCACATTTCGAGAGAAAATGGAGCAACAATGAACTACTAATAAATAGCAATTTTTTGAGCTATTTTTTATCTTAAGGGAGCTATCACTATCCTTAATTTGAGTTACAACTGAGAAATGCCAAAATGGCATGTATGCACGTAATGTATGTAGTAATGAAATGTACGCACATCACACGAATGAAATAAAATTCAGCTAAGACTTCATAACTCAACAAATTTAAATTTGATGACCTATTATCTAAAATAATTTTTAAATGAGCATAAATTTTTTCAGGTTTCAAAGTAATACTAAATGCTTAATAATCTTATTTACAGAATCAGAAAAGTAATTACTTTGAATCATTCACTCCCAAATGTACTAACTGTAATATTAACAAATCTTCCCCCTACTTAAACAACAGTATTATAAACATGTTTTTTCTGTAATCTTCACTTACTTTAGCAAACCATTATGACAGAAGGCCTAAAATTGAACATGAGTTGAATTCCATTTCCTGTATTCATTATAATACTAGGTCTTACAGTATGAAAATCATTACTGATTATAGGATGCTAAGGAAGGAAACTTGTGAAAATATGACTATGTAAATTACGAAAACCTGTATGTATTATGAGAAGCTAATTTCATCGCATAATCATACCATTTGATCTGATATCTGCATGTCGAAAGAATAGAATCTCATTCTCAAAAATTGTAACATCCTCAACAGTATTGGTAAGTTAGATTTTTTAGGACTAGGGATATATCATACTAAAAGGCTTTACATAATTTATTCTCTGTAGGAGTGCATAAACCTAAAAGTTAGATGATAAATAGTTAAGACTTTTGTTTAAAATATGGCTAGATATCACAAAAGTTAGAGTGAAGATGCATGGATAGTGATGCAAAATTTGAACAACATAATGCTCATTCTACAAAACTTTCTACTAGGACAATGCAGAATTAATAATTATTATTGGTATACTTCATTTTCAAAGACTGAAATAATTAAACAATATTGTCAGAAAATGAATTACTTCAGGTAAACATGTTAGTTCACACAAAAAACAAGCAAAACATGGCAACTTAAAGCAGATGAAACTCAAGGGAAACACAATCCTTGAAATGTTTTGTATCCGCAAGCTGTTTGAGCACTAAGAGAGTGACTAATGCAATGATGCATGAAAATAGAAAGGAAGAATAACAATCTTTCAAATTATCAGACATTCAATGGCAGTCTCGGGAAGCCTGAAAAGGAGAAGATAAACACTTACGATGGAATGAGAGGAGGTGGAAGACCTGCACCTCCTTGTGGTCTGCCAGGCGGCATTGGTGGCATGCCACCACCACCTGGTCTAGATGGAATGGCTGGAGCTGGTCGCCCAGTGGCTGTTGGAGGAATTGGAGGAGCACGGGCAGCACCCATTCCACCTCCAACATTACTCATCCCCATTGGCGGGCCTGTGTTAGTAGGAGTCATTCTGCGTGGTCCACCAGGCGAGGGAGGGGACATCCTGGAAATGTAAGAAGGCTGTACCGCTTTTTCCAAGAGGGGTTCGATATTTTGTAGGCGGGACAAACATGCCTTGGTGCATTTCTATACTCCAAGTTTAAGTGCAACTTTGAAATATTTACACATTTTTCGTTTTCCAACACCAGACTGCCCAAATTAAGTTTAGAAAAATCAATCAATCAAAATTTGACAAATCGATTAGCTACTGAACAAAACGTTTTGTCAGCATCCTAAGATTGACTATATGGATTGTATGAGATGGAGCCTCTGACTTAAGTTTCAAGACATTAACTACAATGGAATAAAATCAAATAATATAAAATCAATATATTTTATTTAGATAAAAAGAGACATTAGCTAAATAACAGTAAAAAATAGCATATTTTACTGTGAGAATAAAGAGAGCAAAATAAAGATATGACATTTACTTCTGAGACATGATTACTTAAGAAATGATAAAATTCAACTTATAATTTATGAGCTAAGAGCATTGTTTTTGCAGTGCTGATGACAGTGACATCTTTTTGAAGTGCAATAACCCCAGATAATTAAATTATAGTGTGTAAAATTCCATCTAATTCACATTTAAACTTAAAACATTTACAAACATGTTGGGGCCTCTAACTTCATGAAGCCTAGAACAACACTGAATAGGAAACCCAGCTCAAATTTCTGGGAATATCGGTTTGGAGATGTCTAGAAGAACCAGATGATAATTTAATCAGAATATTCTATACAAAGCTTTAAGCTCCAAATTAAACACTGAACCACATCTGGCATGCATTCCAAGCGATTCATAATCAGTGAGATACCAAAGCTGCTGATTTGTGATTTTCTGTGCACCAAAAGTAAAATAAGATTCCCATCACCCATGCACCATCAGGCAGATCTAATTACTTTTCAATATGGGGTAAATGTAACAAACACACCTTGCATTATCCATACCAGACCGAAGCCAGTCATCCTTGACAGGTGGTGGCACAGGAGTGCTTACTGTAGCCATAGAAACATCTCCAATGATGCGCAGAGCTTCTTTGCAAGCATGATACATTCTTAGCATTTCCTCTCTCTTAAGAGCTTCTTCGGGTGATTCTTCCATCATACTTGCCTATGGAATACAAGGAAAATATTATTAGATAAAACTAGAAAATTGCCGCTAGTTCCTTAAAAACATTTACTGATAAATAAATATTGCAGTCTAATAGTCTCCAATAATGAAGAGGTAAAAATGTGTTCAACAAAGATATGCATCAAACCCAAAAAATAAAACCAGTTATCTAGGAAAATCTACAATTCATTATAAACTTCAATATTTTAACAACCACCACCATCTAAGGAGATGAAAATCTATCACACTTTTTAAAGAAAATTAATGTATGTGTCAACAATTAGAGCATGTACTCATCAAAGATTGCTCCTCTAACGCCATGTAAAAATGAAGTTATTCAATTGAGGAATATTTTATAAAAAAGATAATGAAATACAAAAGGTAAATAATTATAAATTCAGTAAAGCATAGAATTAAATGAAGACCATTGTGGAGCAAAAAAACAATCAAAATAAAAATTATCTACTATTATTCACAACCACAGTATCTATTTGATGCTACAATGATCGCATAAAATATTCCAATGGAAAACTATTTTTATTTATGTAAGATGTAACCCTATCAAGCCATACAAAACATATATCACATTCATTTCAAAATGAGAACTTTTTATGTTCATTTAAAACCACAGAGCTACGTATAAAAAATGAAAAGAATTTTCATTTAAAATATAAATAAATTTTATTTATTAAAATAATAAAATGATTTTTTGAGTAAATACACATATTATTAAAAAGCATTTAACAATGAATTGCCATGTTTTTATTTCAAGAAGTAGAACTTTCTGGATGACCCACATACTTCTCTCATGTGTAAATCAACCCTAGACGTTTTCATTGAAATTTTGTATTGAACACGTTCACTGCAGATCACTCCATCATTGGGGTGATTATTACATTAGAATTGAAGGTATCCACAGTGAACGTGCTAAAGGTCGACCTATACAGTCAGTTACTTGAACGTTAAATTATCAAAAATGATTAAAACAGACCTTAAAAAGTATAAAAGTTTCTAACCTGGTCCCCTGAAGCATAGAGATGAGCCAAAAGCTCACCATTAATGAATTCTTTTGCATTGTTGATAATGAGGTGCATGATGGTTTTTGGCACCAAATCTCTGGTTGTTTTGGTCACTATCTTCATGTAAGAGTCCACCAAATTCCTGATGGTTTCCACTTGTCTTTCCAGTTGTGGGTCCATTGAAGAGCTACCTTCTGTTGTACCCTGAATACAGAACCCCAGCCAAGCACACAATGGAACAGGGCAAGGAGGTTGGGGGTTGTAGGAAACAGGGTTACCAAGTTTTGGGAGAGAAATTTGTGTTTAAGGTTACGTTGGCAATGGGTTTAATATTTCAGGAAGGGTTATAATGAGAAGGATATGGAGAGCATCAAAGAAAATTGAAGTCAGTTTGTGATATTTGACAAAAGTTGAATGAAACATATAGCTATAATGACATAGTAAGAAATAAACCGACTGCTTTTAATGCAAAATTTAATAAAATACATCAGAATTCTTTAAAGTGATTAACTTTGGTGAAAGGTAATTATAAAATATGAAGATGAATCATTCAATGTTAAATATTTGACTCATTTTCAGAATAAATAATGATAATCCACGGAAAAGCCATATTAAAAGACTTAGTGTGATATCTAAATAAAAATACTGGATTTTCACAGCCATCATTAATAAATAAATAAAAAATAACTATGCCACACCAGTAAAGAAGACAGATAAGCAAATTCCCTTCCTTGAAACAAAGTATAAACCAATGATTCCCAAGGAAAAGAAATGTCTTTGCATAAACAGTCAAATTGTTTAGAAATATGTCCTCAGTTTTGTAATTAGTTAAAATTATTGACAGTTAAGTTGGGCATATCTTGAACTTCAATATCAATTGCATCACAAATATTCTGACTAGGAGAGCTGTCATGCTTAAGGCTTATTTTAGTCTTTAAGTATAATTATACAGTGTATTCCAATATGCTTCATCAGATAAAAGATGAAAATTGAGTGGATAACCCATATATAATATGATAACTTCAGTGAACCAAATGACCATAGGCCTTCAATTTTTAGTTTAAATTAAATGAATGTTGACTTATAGGGATGGAATACTCTTAAAAATTAAGTAGATGCATTATCTGGAAATTATGACATTGATCATAAAAAAATTTCTTGAAATCAATACTCAGTTCAAAAGCTCCCTTTAAAAGCAAACTTGGAAGATAGACATTGTTTATATATACAGCCCATATTATTAACTAATTAACAACAATTGTTTTAATATGAGATTGCATGTGAAAAACTCAATTTAACAGAAATTAAGTTTTTGCCCAGTTTTCACAGTGACAAACAAAAGTTAAAAAGGACAAATATTTCTTTTGGCAAAATAACTTGGCCAATTGGTGAATTTTAAATAAGCGATCATTTCAGAACAAAAAATTGAGAAATAATTATGCTTCTAATGATGCTTTTGTAATCTTAAAATGTAGTAGTGACGGTAATATCTATATTTAAATCACAACAGTTCACTACAATACCTGGGATTATTCACTAAATCTGACTGTCCCAGCAAAATTAGAGATCTTTCTACAGAGAAGTGCAATTTCACCACACACATACACAAAATGCTCAATCAAATCATTTCACAACCAAATGCAGCATTAAGGATAGAGAAATGACACCAAAAGTCAATCTAAAGGTGTTACTAACATGCACCATTCAGATGCTTTTGAGGTTGAAAGTACTAACCACTAACACAGATGAGTATACCCATCAACAGAAACAACTTTCAGATGACATTGTGAGGTGAATGACTATGGTATAAAATGGCTATCTCCAAGTTATTTTCTGGATTTCTTTTTCTTATCTTATAGGCAAAAATCCTGTTACAGGATCATACATTGTATTAAGTAATCTAATGATCTCTTTGTATGATATACCTATCACTGACTACAATAGCATTTAAACCTATACTGCATGATTATAAGAAAATCATTCAAGCCAAACAATGATTTGCACACAAAAGCAAAATTACGTTAATGACTGATCATTAGAAATAATATTAGGAAACCTAAACTGTTCTCAATTAATGGTGATTATTAGCTAATGAGAACAAGACTGACATGCAATCATAGTCTACACTAACTCCGTTGTGCTAATAAAGTGAGTTCTATTAAACTGAAAAATATTCTTAAATTGTTGAATTTAAAGAATTTTGTTGAATAAATAACTGTTTGAAAATTGATAAATTAACTATATATATACAATAACAAATATAAAGAAGTCCATAGCATATATAAACAGGGGGATCAAATAATTGTATTCCCTTCTTTCACTGAATAAAATAAGGCATCAGAATCAATTTAAGCTTTTTTTCAACTTAATGGCATAAATTATGAAATTTTGGAAATGTAATAGAAATAATCTATATAATGCAAGTAATACATAAATTCAGAGGAAAATAGGAATCCATTTCCAAATTAACTAATAATAACAATCTTTCTGGGAGATATTAGTGACCAGAGTGTGATAAGAGAAGTAACCAGAGGCCTATTAAAAATATGACGTGATGTTAGCAAATATGCATAAAGAAATAACTTAATTCCTTGATTTTTATAATGCCATCCTTCTATCACTCAAAATTATTTTCTGATATTTTCCATCAACTTGGATCATACAAATTCCCCATGCACAATTAGAAAAATCATAGACTCTTGATTACTTCCTTTCTTTTTATGTTTACATACCTGTCTAGCTTTAAATTGATAACAAAACTAGATTTTAAGAACTTAGTTTTGACTGCTTAGGGGTTTTGTCTGGTGATTGAGTCATCCTCAGACATATCTGGCTCTTTCTCCTAAGGCATTATTTTAAGTTAACAAAAGGAATTTTGTGCTGTATGACTATTGTAGAATATTGTAAATAAGTAAAAAGCTTCAGAGCAAGCTTTGAATTAAATTCTGAAAATCTGCTGTAATAACAAATAAATGGAACCACATTCATCAAACATCTTAAGTATCCAATGTTGCCATTATGAATTGAGCTAGTAATTCCTCAATATGATGACTGATAAAATAAGTGAAAGCATAGATAGTTTTGGGTGCATTTTCTAAAGGAAAAATTTACATGCATCTCTTTGACTATTCAGAAGCAAAATACCTGCTCTTGACATTCCTCATGCATTTTTTGATTTCTTTTTCAATAACTTCATGATGGATAGGTGTTTAGCAGCTCTGTACTCTGCTGTATATTTGTGCTCTTTCCTATCATTCTAATGCTAAATGTCCCTAATTTTTGAGCAAGTGTGTCAATATAGAAAATCAAAAATTCTAAAATGAAGAAGGACTGCAATTACATGAATATTGGTGTCAAAGATACATTTCTTTTCTGAGACGGATAATTATTTACATTGCTATACAAATGTTCAAAATTTCACTTGGAGATAGCCATAAATATGATGTGCATTGTTTGTAACAAACCATTCATGTTATGGGGCACAAACAGTCAATAAATGTACAAACCTCAGAGGACTTCAGAGAGACAGCATGAAGGAAAAAGTGGCAACAAAGCAAGTGATTAGTGTCCTCCTCAAGTTTTTGCTCAAATGGATGAAAATTGTACAATGAAATTTCAGCATCATTAGGAATTTTAGAAAGATTTTAGAAAATAAAAAAACCACAAGACGAATAAAAATGGAAAATTAAAAAAGATACTAATGAATTAAATGGTTAATTAGAAAAATACATAAATGACTGAGCAGCCTGATCATCTGCATTTTAAAGTATGTAGATCCTAAAAAAGAAACTAGATCAACAGCTGGAGAGTCGTAGTACATGCTAAATGAATTCAAACAAAGAAAATATCTTGAGTAATTTCATGGAAAAAATTGTTATTACTTTAAAGGCAAAACATCATTCTGCTTTTCAATATAAAAATGATACATAATAGGAAGCAATACATCTTGATTATGCCAAAAGTCTTGTGTTTTAAATTTCACGAATGCTACAAAGAGATATGCCCATTTCATTAGAACTGTTACTCCAATATGCCAATAGTATTATTTATTAATCTGCAACAATAATTTTGAAAGTATCTTATCAGATATGTAGAGATAAATAACATGAGTTTTACTTTTATTTTAGAAAAAAATACTATGGAAGGATAAGAAAATTGCCTAAAAAGCTTTTACAAGATTACTGGTAATAGGTTGAAAATTCAACTCTTTAGCCATAATATAAAATTAACTTGAAAAGTATTCCCAAAGACATGAGTAGAGGACATTTGGGCCTGGTATTATAATGTATACTTTAAGTGGACCTAAGCTAATTTTCTCTTTAGGGCCAAGTATTATATTGTTTTTTTAGAGTTAAAAGGAAGATTATAGTTAATCTCCATGCTATATCATCATATATATAGGAGCTTAACAACAATCTTCACTTTAACTCTAAAAAAATATTATAATACCAGGTCCTTAAATGAGAATCAATTAAAATCCATCTTAAGTATACATTTTAATAACAGGCCTTAACATTCTTCATTTCACTGAATTATTTTCTAGCTATTCTACCTCACCTAAGAGGTCTATTTCTTTCTCTATACACATCAATACATAAATAAATACGGACTTGAAAAGAATCTTTCATGACAGGTGTGCCATAGCTATATGGCAGATTCTTTCAATGCAACTGGCAAATAAAAAGGTTATAAAAAATTTAAATTTCCTTGCTCAAATAAAGATGCATGACAAATGCATATATTGAACTTGATAATACTAATAAAACAGTTCTCACGTTCCTATTATCTTGCCAAACACATATCAAAACTTTCCTTGCAAAAGGCTTTTAATCAAGTGCTTGTTACCCAGCTTAAAGACTTGGTAAAGAAGAAGAAGCATTTGGAAACAGGCAAATAGGGAGACACCTCAAGGCTAGTAATGCAGGCAAAATACGTAGCTCAAAACTTCACCAAGCTACAATTATGATACTAGGTACGAAGGAAGTTCACAGATCAGGTACAGAAACCACTCAGCACACTAACACACAGCTTAAAATTTATATCATAAAATTATTCTAAAAATACCACTTTGGATTACCTAGCTTGTGTTGCTTTCATACTCTTCAAGAAAAGCAGAATTTTGTTAATGAATGGTGGAGCATGTCTTGAAGAACTGGATAGGAGGCTTGAGATATTGCTGCTTTTACGAGACCTTGAAGAGCCTCGTGAATTGTATTACAGTCATTAGGGCATATCACAAAGAAGCAAAACGAACGAGCCATATACAAATACAAGAGTGAGACATTAAAAAATGACAAAAACGAGCCTGAACAAACAGTTTTGGTGCTTTGCTTAACTCCAGAGAAGCAGGAGGTAGGCAAGGATTCAGAGGAGCACCTGATAAGAAGATAGGGAGACTCACCATTTGGATGTGGTTTAGGGTTAAAGGGGCCAAAAAGACTCGGTGAACTTACCCTGGTTTCCTATGTTTGGGAACGGGGAGGCAAAAGAGAATGGAATGGGGAGTAGGAAGAAAAGAAAAAAAATGAAAACAAAACGAAATGCTTTCACAAACTGCACAAGCAGCCCCAATGATAATTTTTAATGGTAACCTGACAAAGCACGCATTTATAGTAGCAAATGCCTCCTTGATTAATTCAACAATTTCCTTAGGCAATTAACCTTAAGCTAGGAGTTTTAACCGTTACTCGTGACAAACCCCAAAATTTACCCTTAGGTTAAGTTTCTTAAAAATACTAATGAAACTATCATTAAAATGGAGTGTAAAAGAATCAATATAAGATTTCCCTTTTTAATGCAAATATGTGAGATAATGAATGACTTACTTTAATGTTGGTCACAACTTACTTTACTTTCCAGAGGATTTTTCCAATGTTATAATGAATTATTTTTGCAATTAATGTATTCCTTAATTTAAATAAAATGTTCATCCAAAAATTTGTGATAAAAATTAGATGAGCTGAATTCGAAAACTAACCTCATCTCCATTGGTTTGGTCAGCAGCCTTTTCTGGATAAACACCAGCTCTCAAAAATGATGCTTTCCATGAATCAACTTCATCTTGCGTTTCACAGCTCAATTCCAGTTGCTTGAAGTCCTAGAATTGATAGATTTAAAATATGTAAGTAGAAAACAAGTCAAATTAACTGAATTCCAATTACAGTAGGCATAAAAGTAACAGAATTATCTTAAGTATTAAGAAAGTAACTCTGGAAATTAACTTGGAGGAAGACTGTCAATTCAAATTAATAAAATTTTATTTAATATTACAATTTATGGGAGAGTTCAGACATTATGGTTGACTGAAATTCTACAAGCTAACTACATTCTAAAGGCATGAATTAACTGAGACTGAGATAATTTATACTGATGAAAAAATTATACACATTATACCATTTATTTCTTTCAACAACGGGTTTAAAACAACATACAAGATAATTCCAACAAATATAAATAGTATACATTACTCACCATTTGGACAAGTTGTTCAGAGAAAAGCCAAGGAATTACATATTTATATTTTAAGGACAAAGAAGAAAGAAAAATAATGATAAAGATATAGAAAATAAGATATCACACAAAACATAATTCAACAATGGGAAACTCTCCATTTCAATCAAAAAAAACTATAAGCAAATATTGCCAATTCATTCCAAGAAATACTTGTGCAATATGATGAAAACTGTTAATAATCTGAACATTATAAATTTAAAGCTGTCTGTAAGCTTTATGTTTCTGTGAAGTTTTTTTCTAAAAGTCTACTAATACTACTTCATAAGTTTATGAAATAAGAATTTCATCATAAAGGGGAATAATGAGAAAGCTTTTAGATGATCATTAACATACAATATTGAATTTTAAGATAGTCGTTAATAAAATATATTTTATTCTTGTGTAGTATCATTGTGTAGGAAGGTAACATAAGAATGGCAGGAGGCCATATGGCTGCAACTTTTTTAAGGCTGTGATTTATGTTTCTAAACATTCCTGTCTAATCCATTCCACTAAATGCTTTTACTTCACTGTTATATTGTCCAAGTGTTTCTCAGGGCAATAAATTAAAATGCACCGATTTTTATGAGTATTTATGGCACTGTACATGTAGAAATCACTGGCTGTTCTGTTGTCATCTTGGAAAAATAGAATTTTTAAGGGATCTTTTTGTCCCTGAAAGGACCACATTTAATAAATGAAATTGTGCCATAATTAAAACATTAATGACACCTAAAGCTTTTGCAAATTTCAAACAAATCAGTGTGTTTGTGCTAGGAATGTTTCTTTGGAGGTCAGGTTATTAAAACACCCTTCCATTCGGACAAAATAATTCCAAATTTTACCGATAAACAATGCAATCTGAATGAATGATGTGGTTTTCCTGAACTGAATTATTTTTAGAAATGTTAGTATCTCTTAGCTTTGATTCTGGGACTTAAAGATTGAGAAACTTTGGAGAATCCCCCAACTGCAAACCCAGGATTAAGGAACAGGCAGTAATACATGCAGCAGAACACCTGACTGAGGGATATGGACAAAGTCTGGTAATCCTGAGCAAATTCTCAAGAAATATATTTAAGGTCATACCTTATAAATATTTCGACCCTCAGGATTGAAGAGAGCAAATGCATGCCGCCGAGACATGAAGCTTTGTTCTAGATCCCTGAGTTTAAGGCCATCCAAAGGCAGCATATATTTCTTCTCTTTTTCCTGCAAAGAGAAAAAAAGTTTGATAATAAGTAAATAAGGTCAATTTCTCTTCTAAATAAGGAATTCATTCTAAGGAATGAACATATGAAGAAGAAAATGTAAACTAGAATGGGAGCATAGAAAATCAATCAAGTACATTACAAATCCACTTTTTGCTGATAACTGACTTTCTTAATAACATTGATAAAAGGGGAAAAACATTAAATATTCTTATATGTGAAAACCATCCCCTTGATTGAATCTTTTTTGTGTCTGTTGTTTAGAAGTAGTTCTCCAATAGAACATTTAAATTATTTAAATTTTTTACCATTACCTGACATGTCAAAAGATGTATATAAAGGAATTCTAAAGATGAGTGATCAGCTTACTCATCCAGTTAAGAGGATTCACATGTATGAGTCATCTAGTTTTCTTTCAAGGTGCAGATAACTCATATGCATGTTTTCAAAGTCATCCTTATCAGTGATAGAGGGAACTATCTCCCATAGCATGCCATAGTCTGTCTACCATAGCAAATTAGTTAAAGGGTTATGCAATAAAATTTAGTAATATAATTGCAAACCCAAACATATTTATAATTTCTAAAATATGGAATTCAATGTCACAAAATACTTTTCAAAGATTCTTTTCACATTAAAATTAACACTAGATAAAATCTTTAGTAAAAGCAATGCTCAACTTTCAGAAATATTTTTACTGAAAGTCACTTAGGAAATCATAGGATATGAAAAAGTAAATACACTGAGTTGCAACATTGCAAAAAAAGGCTCTCTTGAGGATATATACAAATCAAAATAAATTTTTCAAAATTTTACATAACAAGGTTAAATTCAGTCTGATTTCATATGGAATGGCCCATACTGATCAATGATTGAAAAAATTCTTATCACTAATAATAGCTATGTAGAAGGAATGGACCAAATAGAATATTTTACTTTTAGAAACAATTGTTCGTCCTGGAATAAACAGAAAACATAAAGGCCAACTTACCTCATCATCCTTGAACCATGAGATGCTTTCTGAGGTGAGAACAAACCAGTAGTCACGGGAGCCTCCCTTCATGATTCCTAAGTTGTGTATGCACATGAATCCTTTTCTTATTACTTGATTTCCGAGTTTCCGTCCAGTTTTGTTTGAATTCTCTGAGGATTGCTGCGCACTAGGTTTAAAGGAGCACAAACTGTTATACTTATTAAACATGTTGTTAGTATTTTAAAATTACAATGAACAATTAGAAAAGTTAGTAAGTTTTAACCATGTTATATTTAATCTCTACTGGGCTTAAGATTGCAGTTCATTCTCAAGATTCCAAGTATTCTCTCAGAACTATGGGAAAGGTATCAAAAAATGATTATACATATGCATTTTATAAGTACAGTAAAACTCGTTTACAATGACTACACATGAAATAAAATCTCACCTACATCGAGGGAAGTTCTCAGTCCCTTAGTTTTCCTATGGTTGCAGATGTTCATACTGCATAGAACAAATATTCCTACTACAGCAAACTACTCTTTGGTCCCTCAGCTAATTATAACCTCTTTCATAATGAAATTCTCATAATTGCCCCTTCTCATATTGTAAGCTGTTCTCTCACATCATCTTTGTCTCCCTCAGAGAGACAACATGTAGTACTGCTTCTGCTCAGTAAATCGTGTCTTTCAGGGATGTTGATGAAAAGGAAATCTCTTTATTCAGAACTCTTCAATGCCTCATGAGATCTTTTTATTAACTTTAAGAACACTAAGTTGTATTATGTTATTAACATGAAGCTACATTGTCTTTAATTCCCTAAGATATTGAATTTGGCGTAAGAGATAGTGTTGTACTTGATTACTTTGTATCCACTACGTTTGTGTCCATCAATCTTGGAGTCTTCGAGAGAGGATGCTCTCTTCCTCCCCGACAACTGATTCAATTGTGATGTATAGGAATCAAATAGCCTGGCATATTGAATTTCATGGGTTCTTTCTTCATTATTATCATTAATTTATTTTCATTATTATCAAGTTATCTTCATACATGTTGAGTAAAAAATGCAAATCTGGTGAGGTAAGACATAGTTCTTAACTTATTGTTAAATTTCAGCATTTTGAATTTTATGAAGCAAGCAGAACCTGTAAACCTCACATGTGGATTTCCTACGTCATAATCCATAGGCTATTGATGTTAAATAATAGAGATAGTATGATTCAACAGAGGAGTGCGTAGAAATATTTATCACTAAAGGGATGATTCCAAGGTGATATTACATGAGCAGACATTGAGGATATATTTGTATTTGTATTTATTTATTAGTCCAGGGTCCATTCAACTTTATGTATCAGTCCATTCAACTTTACTTATTAAGATCAAGCCTAGGAAAAGATTAGTAAGATTTTTTGTAAATGAAGAACTAGTGTCAATAAATGCAATAACATGTATGTTACACACATACATGTAAGCAATATTAAGATAATTTTTGAAAGATTATGCAATAGGATGACTGTAAATTGTCAAAGATCTGTTTCATTAATAAAAAGAAGTAATGACAAAAAAGCCTGCAATCCTAAGATTCGCACAACAAAAAATGCCGTAGTTAGGATGTAACTAAATCCTGTTAAAATATAATAAAAGGCTGGTCCCCTAAAATTCATTTTAAGCGAGTTTTACAGTATTTCTAAATTGCGGTATGAAATGCATATGAAGGGCTTTCAAAACCTTCCCATGAGAAATACAATAGACTTTAGGATCAAGATGACACACAGTAAGATTACTGGCACAAAAGTACATGGATATATTACAGGTGCATAGAGAACAAACAAACTGATAATGTACACACAGGGTCATGCTGAGGAATTTTGATACCATGACAAGATATCATATTGTTTTATAATGAATTAACAAATTATAGCACTTGAGTTGAAAGTAATTGAAAAATATAAGCAATAATAAGAATCTCTTCAATGAACCCAAAAATAAAAATAAAAAAAAATTTGAAAACCATAAATTTGACTGGTTAGTTTTTATTCATCTTGCTACCCCCTCAAATGGGCACACAAAGCAGTTGCCTCTCACATCAGCATGGCCCTCTATATACATCCCATAGAAATGAGTAAGCCCACTCACAAAAAACATTAAGAGATTATTTTGTCCTTCACCACAAAAAGAATATATCATTTGCAAATAATATTTTAATAGACATAAGTCCATTTTAGCATTATATGAAGAATTGAATTTGTTGAGGATTGAAAGTAAGCTCTAATTTAAAATCCAAGAAATACATAATTTATGCAACCATAACACAAATGACATGCACTCTCCACACAAAAATTTTAGAATATAAGTGACAGCAAGTGATACACAATGGTAACTGTTACACAACAGCCCTTAAGAAACATTTAAAATCCTTTACAACCTCTACAAACAACTACAAAAAGGATTCTACCCTTTCTTCAGAAAAGAGAAAGATGGTTTTTAAGATGAATTTTGCTAAGTATTCCAGAAAAATGCAAGCTAAGTTTTTGCAAGCACATTATTGAACAATTACCACAACCACAGGAGACATTTGAGATAATGTAATCAAACTAGTTTTCATTATCTTAAACCATCATAGCATCATGAAATTTTACACAGAGGTTATCTAGTAGGTGCATGCTATCCATGAGAAAATATGGTTAAAGTTTTTGAAACATATCCTTGCTTAATCTTCACCCTCTTAAAGGTGACGTTTCAATAAAATTGTTATCAAAAGATACTAAATGAAGTTAATGCAGATTACTTACTTTGCAAAGCCAATAAAATCTTCATGGTTGGTGTTCATATAAGCCAACTCACAATCATTTAGAAGGATTACCTGGTCTTTACACAACTGTTCCCGCTGGCGAACAAAGTTATTAATAATGGATTCTGTTAGTTCACGTAACCTTGGATATCTTGCCATCTTCAAGAGGACAAATAGAAACAAATTTAGCATAAGTAATTAACCAAATCACACCAATGTTAATTATAAGTGTCAGTTATTGTTTACATCAAAGTTTCAGCAATGACTTCCATAAAAATGTCCACAGTGTAACTTGAAAAATTTCACTTCATAACCATTTCACAGGCAGCTATGTCTTGAAAGCTTTCTCACAGCATGTTAAGGCTTAAATGATAATACTGATTATTTTAAATAGAAATTTACAGAAAGTTGTCACAAAGAAACAAGTGTAATGACTATGGCACATACTTTAATAAGGTAATAAACCACAACAATGAGATTTTTAATAAGAGCAAATAAAGCTAAAAGATAATTTTTACACACTTAAGACAAAATTAACTAAGCTTTACCACATGACTGAATCCTTGTTACACAGCTATTGAACAACAACGAAAAGGGAACATAAAAATTGAGAAAAGAAAATTATATCTATATCAAATCATAAAAAGAAATTGGCTGACAATTTAAGAATATATTCTACACATTACAAAGATCATGTATCCAAATTTCTCACAGAAAGTGTTTATCAAACATTCTAGAATTATTTCAGTAAAAAAACATGACAGAGTAAATGCAAGAGACAAAAATGTATTGAAAATTCTTATTAAAAATGGATGTGCATGAGATGAAAGTAAGTGAAATGCCACACACCACCTTAAGAATGAAGCTATCTTTGCCAAAACTTTTGCAAATTTTCAATTACGGGACACCTACTCAAATGTTGCTACATATAAACAGTAAGTGAACATCATACTTTAATAGAAGGTATGGGGGCATTTAATCTGTATCATTATAATTTCAAGTACAATGTCTTTTTATTGCAAAGGATTCCAAATGGAATCCTTTTGTTTGTTAAAGCATGCTGAAAGCAGAAAAGATGATTAGATGAAGAGAGTAAATTCATACTAGCAGAACCCAAAATATGGCAAACATCATAATAATTCAATGAAATAAACTCAAATACCTAAATCTGAGAGTTAGGCTGATGAACAGACGGTACCTCAATTAACTAATTGTATGCTCATGTGAGCTTGTAATGTTCCTTATCTATCTACTTCACACTTTCAAAGTAGGCACAAACATTTTAAGCAGTAAAGAAAAGGAAACATTTGAAATTTCAAATCCAATCTTTTTCTTTTCATTCAGCACTAATTTTGAGCCAAATCGACATTAAGAAACCTTTGAATCAAATACAAATGTAAGCATGGAAAATTGTTTTAGTTAACACTTTTTCATTTTCAATTATCTACATATTTACCAAATAATATTGCTATGATAATGAAATTATATCTAATATGAACGTTTTACTTATCTTTTTATAAATTTAAATTGCTATTTTTGACAATGATAATTTGAAAAGTTAGCTGATTCAATTTGAAATCTGAATAATTTAATTGACTCAATCCCAAGTGAAAAAGAATGATTTGCAAATACTTATTAAGCAGTAATATCATAACAAGTTTTAAATGCCACATCGTTAAATATTTAAATAGGATATGCACTTAATAATGACATAAAAGAATGTTGGTAACGAGAGTGGATCCAGATGCAGCTGTAAAGGGGAGATTAAGCTGCTGTTTACTCAAGCAGTATACTACAAAATTAAGCATCTAATTTTGGGTCGGTGAAAATTTAAGAATAAAAAACTATTCAAATTTATTATTCTTATTCAAATGTTGTTGGATACACTCCACTAATCTCATTACTTAAGTGGCATCTCACAATTTTTAGAGGCGAGAAGTAACTAACTTAACCCCAAACAAGTGTTTGCTGCTGAGTATCCAAAATTCTGATACATTAGTTATTATTCAACAAATTGTGTAACTAACTGGGAGTCTTAACATATGACTAATGTCCTAATGACTAAAATGTATCTACAAACCATACAAGGTCTGGATATGTTCACATCCTTTGCAAATGCAGTATGATTTAAGCTTTGATTTAAATTCCAGAAACATCTCATATCTTATAAAACAACAAATTGGGGAAGCTCTGATTACCTTTGTTAGGGTTACAAAAGCATTTAACTATTAAAGAAAATGAGATTCAAGATTTAAACCTAAATGGTGTACTGATATCTGATAATACTTTGAAAACTATTTTAAGAAATAATAGCATACCTTTTCTGTACAAGTTCGAACAACATTAGTCAACTCCATGACTACTTGGTCAATACATTTTAGACTAGGCTCTTTCAGCCTGCTGATCTGCTTTTTTACAATCACCTCAAAGGCCATGTCAGGTGTAAACAATCCAACACGAATACCTGTGGATAAAAAAATTCCAAGAGTTTATAAAACATATTTTTGAAGATATAATATGAATTGCTGTCTATTTCAAGGTAATGCACTTCTTACCACAACAGTCAAACCAACTGCATATCAATCCATTATATTAACAATTGCTCAGACAATATAAAGATACTGATGGCATATGGATGATTACCTGACTAGATTATGCAGATTTTATTACTTACATGTGGAATGATCTAAGCTGTACAATACTACCACTACGATGAACTTTTATTATTTGCTCACACTCAGAATAAACGGACACAGAAATACTGAGGAAAATAATTAGAACCAGTATGCATATCAAATGCTTTAATAAAATAATATCAAAATAAGTTTATTATGTAACTTTAAGCATATAGCACTAGAATTGTGACATAAGTAAGAACTTAATAGACACTCATGAATTGCTTTCACTATGGTCTTATAAATTTACCATTTTATTAAGAATCAAATTTGCAGATTTTATCATTCTATGCTAGTTTCATAGCTTTTAGAAGTTTTACTTAACATAAACATAACTTAGAAGAATTCGTTAATACTTATGCAAATAGCTAATACTTTGGCATGTTAAACCACTTATGGGCTCAAGAGGTGGTCAAACCTCATCCATGCACTGAAGTTGATGTAATTTAAACTAAATAAGACAACCAGAATAATTGATTTTATAAGTAATTCTTGATTTATTATAAGTGTATGGTATGTATTTATAAGTATTTTCACAAGCCCTTTTGGGAGACTTTGTAGACAAGGGCCAAGTGGTTTCATGCAACAGTGCGGCATTGTCCAGGGTCATCATATTGGATAAAGCATCTGCCCGGAAAGCGGAAGATTCCAGGTTGGGTGCTTTCAGACTTTTATCATGCAAGTATTTTCGATTATTTATAAATTTTTATTAACTGAATACCATTATTTTCTTGATTTCCCATTTTAATATTTACTTTTTTTATATACTTTGTATTCAATGTTTGGTAATTTTTTTTTCGAATATCTCTTTTAATGGGGGCCTCAGACCAACCTTTGCTTAAGGTTAGGCTGAGGCCCCCTAACAGCCTAAATCCACCCGTCAACAACCTTCACAATAACAATGATTGAAGATTTAGGATATTTGTGGATGATATGGTAATTTATAAGGAAATAGAAGATAGAATTATGAAATAGTGCAAGGATTGGCAATTAGAGCTCAATGTTGACAAATATTCAAAAATTAACTTTTCTTGAAAAGAAAATCTATTGCCAACGATTTTTTACGCAGCCTCAGAGGGAAATCCTTATCAACAGTAGAATTTGTGAATTACCTTGAAGCAACTCTCATGAATAACTGAATGCGGGGTACCCAAATCTGTAATGTATGTGGACTAGCACTTATGAAACTTCATCTAGATAATAGTCTGTAGGAGCAAAGAAGAAGTCAGCAAGCGATGATATATTATCTTAGTCAGGCCTCACCTTGAGTATGCATATAATGAGTAGGATCCAGCAAAAAGTGTTGTATTCAGGAATAAGAAAAGGTACAGCAAAAGGTGATATATTTTGTAAAAAATAGTAACAAAAAATTTGTGAACATTACTCACATGCTTCAGATGGGAATCTCAGGAAGATAGAAGATTTAAACAAAGGTTTAATTTGCTTAATAGGTACATGGAAAGTACATTCTTAGAAGATGTAGCTGATATTGTGCATTCTCCTTGCAACATAGGCCATTCTGATATTGAGAAAAATATCTGAGAAATAGATGCTAGAACTAGTCATTTCAAAAATTATTTTTTTTCACAAATGATACACAAAAGTAATCGATTAGGGAAGATAATTCTTGGCATATACACCCACTGCCACACACCAAAAGGCAGCTTGCAGTGTACATATGTAGATGTAAGACATATCGCAATAACATTAGGGTCAAGAATAATAATGAAAAAATTTTTATCAACTTTTAAGGATAGCGTATTGCCAAAACTTATATATACTTGCATATACTTTGACGGGTTTCTTTACCGGTAAACAAGATATATGGCAATCAGTGAGAATAATAAATAACTTATCAATAGGGTCACTATGGATTCTTTATCTGGGTAATAAAAATGTAGGAAGTTCATAACGTACATAATGTCTTGACTAGCAAACCTCAAAAAACACTTGTAAATATTTGTTTGTCCTGAGATAGGAACCAATTACCTTCTCCATTAGATAAAAGAATCAGGTCAATGAAAGAGAACTGGTAAAAAATTTGGTAGCAGTAAAGAGATGAAGCTTTCTATGAAAGTTGCTGGTAAAAAAAAAAGAAAGCTTATACTAAGGTTCAACAAGTCAGTGATGGAACTAAGGATGGAATTGCAGATATTCTTTCTAAAACTGAGAATTATATTAAAGATGATTATTCCTAATATATTTGAAATCATGATGAAATTTGAGTGTAGTCTTGGAGAGATTGTGCTTTGTGATGGCCTTCCACTGATGCTGTTCATTCATTATTTATCCCTAAATGTCTATCTGGTAAAAATGTTGTAGAGAGAAAAATGAAAGTGCTCTCTTTGTGAAGGAGATGGCACCCAATCTTATATAGCAATAGTTTGCAAACTCTACATATCCCACCTTCAGCAGTGAAAAATGAAGAAAACTAAAGATCACTTACCGTTTGAAGGTGTAAAGCCCTTATTAAAAATAAAAGAACTAAAAATCCCCTCCCTTTCAACATGCAAAAAATAAAACTTTTTCATATTCAGATTCAAACACTATCCCTCTTATAACATGTTTTCACTCAGTTTCCAGAAAAGTACCCCAAGCAGATTTGCAGGGTAGTGGACGAAGTTCAATTTTCATCTAGAATTAATCTCAACACATTACCATCAACAACAAAGCAGATCAGCATGAGAATTAAATTTGAAATGATAGATCAAATCGGTTTCTTTTCTTCATCACAAGCAGGAAATTCTCTTATTACTCAAGGAAATTATGTAGAAGTTTAATTAATTTCTAAAAACATGAATTCTACTCTCATCTTGTTGTAACCTTTACTTCCTAAAAATTTTTGCATCTTCCTAACAACAATTTCAAGAAAACAGCAGTGATAAACCTGGCAATAATTTCTGGATAAAATAAATAAGTCGAGAATAACTTAGGAAAAAAATAATGAACTGGAGCAATTAAAGTCTACCTCTCAGTGTTAGACAGTAGTAGTAGTACTGTCAAAAGTGCTTCTACAGCTGATGCCATTTCACACATATGGGCTTCCAATGGAAATTGAACCCAGGACTGCTGTCACCAAAGGTAAACTCCTTACACACTTGGATACCTGGGAGCCCTAATAGTTAAATTCCACCTTCTAAGGCACTAAAAATATACATACACATACTCTGATATTAACAATAAAAAAGATGTATGAAGCATATTCTAAAACTTTGAGTGGAGAAAATAATAAAGAACTATGTAACTAGATGGGGTAAAAGTGCTCCAGTACACAGGGATACCACAAAAGATGCCGATACACAATGGGTATTCTCAGTACCCATCATATGCGCATAGCTTTGTGATCCTATCACAATAACTAAGTTGTACAAATGAATTTTATAGAGAAAACAACTTAGAAATTTGGAGAATTGGAAAGAAACTCACCATGAGTATTTCTGATAGCAAATGCTATTTCTCTTCTCAGTTCTTTCTCATCAAATTCCATTTTTACAATTTCAAAGGGAAACCTTTCATGAAACAAACGATTGATCTTAGCACCACCAGACAACTCCATGGTATTTATTTGGGCAGAACCGGATCCTTCAATAGTACGTTCAAAGTCTGACTGCAGCTGTTGAATTATCCTAAAGAAATAAAATAGATATTTAGAATAATAATAATAAAGTTTGGCTAAAATACTTGTACTTTGTGAGTTAAAATTGAAATAAAATTAAACTAAGCCTTTGGTTGTAACTTAAAGATATTCCATTTTGATCCACATACAAGGAAATTAAATAGAAAAATAACTCAAAGAGCAAGTGAAATTAATCATCTAGGTTCCAGCAAAAAGATGATTTGTCTAAGTCATTGAAAGTAAATTTCCAATGACAAAAATTTTCCTTGAAAACCCAGATTTATTTCAACATTTTTTTGATAATACCTATATTGTCCAAATATATCTGTCCTTCCCATTAAAGGCAAGGCGATAAAGATTTTTAGGGATACTTAAACGTTAGTCTTATGACTATGTATAGCTGTTAAATTGTCCAGTTTCTCCATGAACTTCAAGTGCAATGGAATTTGGAATAGCTCTTTAATAATTTTTGAACATGTTTTACTTTTAAAGCAGTTATAAGTCTTACTGTAGCATAGCCTTTGTCTTTATTGCTGGATCATCTGGCCTGAAGTTCTTATACTGTTCAACATCCTTCTCCAAAGCAAGCAATTGTTTCTGTAAGAGTAAATTATACAAACATCAAACCCTTTGAGCGCTGGATGATAGCACTATTAAATTACACACATGCTGTGGCAGTAACAAAACCATTTTCATATTAATCATAATAGCAATGAGCAAATTTTGAAAAACCTGTATCTTATCCTTAAGACCAGGAAGAGTGTCCCTTATATGATTGGTTAGTTGCTGATTCAACACTCTCTGAAGATATGGAGTTCCTTGACGATCTACCATATGCCGGTATGCAGGATGACTGAAAAATATAGGAACTTAATAAACACTATGCTGTTCCCTAAATTTTGAAATGCAATAGTTCCTGATACCACATTAATGACACTGGATGTCAAAGTTGTAAAGTCAGATAAAAATTCTGACTGTATCTTCAGTAATAACTATGAAATAAGTTATCTAAATAAATATATAATAGAAGACAATTCTCTAACCATGAGCAAATTTGTGTTGGAGTAGAATCAAAAAAAGGCACCCAGAACCAGAACACTATGATAGCAAAACCAGTAAAAGATATTTGCAAATGGAATATGAAATTAAAGACAATCTAAATATATAGCATATTATACAGAGAAACTTGCTTAACCTTTTGGCTGCCAAGTTATTTTGCACCCAACTTACTCCCAAAGGGGGTAACTGGGTTATCCCACAATTTTCCATATTTGACTCTTAATTGCTTAATAACATTATAATAGGTATAAGTATTCATTGAGGCAGTTGAGAATCCATTCAGAACTGCAGGGCATATACAGGATGATTTTGTGTTTCTGTGAATGCTCAAAACACATACTGTGCATGTGCTATAGTTTCAAACATTCTGAACTGTCTTCACAAAGACACCCTAATATCATCCATCATTTATATACTAAATTGAAATATGTGTTTGAAAGTTTTTTTTTTGGCAAACACATCAGACAAAATTTGTAGACCTCACTCAAGTAGAGCAGCAAAAAGATCCGATAAAGCTGAAACAAGCCATCCTCTATGGAATAATACAGCAACCGAATCAAGTTTTCATTTAAAGTTAGACAAAGTACAATCTTATCGATGAAGTATTCAGAACTAACAATAATATTATGCCTAAATCAAAATATAAAATAATGCAGGAAATTAAAATATTATTAAATTAGAAAATAAAATAAAATGCATTGAGGTTACTCAGTTACCCCCCTTGAAAGCCAGGGGGAAAAAAACAATACAATTTGATCTCAGAAATTATCTCATGCTACCATTGGTTTCTTTGTAGGAAAATAAGGCACTAAAAAATTATTCCCACTTGAAATTAATTTTGCCTTCACTTCACTAACAGTGTAATGGAAATACATTATACAACAAGAACAGAGGAAGATAAGGATAAATTATTTATTTTTTTGACCAGCCAGCATTTCTAGGGATTCAAACAAACAAAGATCTGCATATAAACTTACCTTAGGAAAAACTTCCTTTCAGCAGCTAGAGCCGTTTTAATATCTTTACGGCCATCAATATCTTTCTGACTGCGGTTGACAACACCAATATATCCTCTTCTGAGTGGGAGCAGCTTGTTTTCCAAGATGTCTCGAGCATCAGTGCCAGCATCCATTAAATCCAGCTTTGTGATAACACCGATAGTTCTGATTCCTGAAAATTATAAATATATGAAACTTATGAGATTTTGGTAAAATAAAATGGAATCAAAATAACACAAGAAGTGTTATTTTGATTCCAGTCAAGGTATTATTCAAATTGAACAATTACTTAATGCATAGTTTAATACATGTTTGAAGATTATTGTCTTCTTTATTAAAAAATGGAATATACTAAAGCCAATTCTACATTGTTTGGTTACCACTCTGTAGACCTCCGATGACCTTTTGCTAAGCTATAAGCAATGGATGTTTAACCTAACCCCATAATTATTAACAACGTAAAATATCACGGTAGTGTGAAATGCCAATAACATTTACCACATCACAGCAGTAAATATTCATTATTAAAATTGTACTTAAAACGTAAACCTAAGATGACATTTCACAGATCTTAAGACAGGTGTCAATGCAGAGGAGAATTTTGTTACCTTTAACGTTTTCATAAAATATTTCATATATTGCAAAAACAGCGATGAAATTGGTTCAAAATCTCAATCAGTATAATTGTCTCAGTATTTAGAATGATTTAGTTTGACTAAATTTTTCTTGTCTTCCTTGATTCAGGTAACAAAAACTATAATCCAAAAACACCACAAAAATAAGGTAATTGAAGAAAGTTGTAAAATCTAAGTAATCAAATTTTATACCTTGGGATTATCTTTCAACTATATTTTGTCTTTACTCTGAGTTCTAAGATATGTCTAAACCAATTCTAGTAAAAAACACAAAAACACATTAATTAATCATATTTCTAATTGGTTTTGGACTAACAAACAATTATCATCAAAGCATATAAATGGCAAGATTATTATCAAATAATATTTTTATTAAGTTTTCCATGCTTTACTGCAGAAATAGATGAAATACTCAGGGAGAGAACTTAAATATTCCCCTTTTTATGAGCGAAGAATCATAATATATAGAAAATTAGGTGAAGATGTAAATGAGTATCTTGATAAAGGTAGCAAATAAATACAAATGCCAACACCAAATGGAGGTCATACAGCAATAAAACATTCCTGTCTTCTTTTTCAAATCTAAACATAGAAATATCCAAAGAACAATAATAATACGAAAAATCACTAATTTACTCAAAATCTAGCGGATAGGCAATTAACTAACAGTCTATCCAAATATTCAAGAAGACATCAGAATTGCTAACATAAACACAAATGTCCATAAAAGTCCATGAATAAAAGAAGTTCGTGCATTTTACGTATTTGCTCTTATAGTAGCATAAAGATATTACTGCACTGTGTGTCATAATCTTGCATTTATATGTTAAGCACTTAAGAACTTATAACTATGAAGCCATGAATTAACTTGTTCGAATGTTAATTATAACAATCATGTTTTTAATTATGTATAGCCCAGTTAGTAGGATATATGATTCTTCTATGTCTATACACTAAATCTTTAGGGCTAACAGATGTGCATGAATTTCTAAAATTTTTGAATTGTGCTATTACCCATGATACTTTATTAATCACTACCTAATTCAATTCAAAGTAATATTCATAGGCAGATTATACCCAATTTAGCCAATATATGTAAGAATATGTATCCTTACTCTGTACTTTTGAACTCTTGTACTAAATGTACTATTGCTCTAGAAAGGGAATTAATAGTATCCATGCAGTTACTATGCAAATTGCAAGAATATTAGTAGCAACATCACTACACCACTTTGAGGAGTACCTTCAATGTGTACTGTAAGTAGGCAGATTTAATGAAGGTTCCTTTTTTGCTGACCAACAATCAACCACTAACAATAATTTCATTAGCTCTTGCCTTTGATGGTGATTTTTCCAAACTATCCATGTGATTAGAATCTCAAGATAACATCACAGCTAGTTCTTTTGTATTACTACTTTCTCACACTTATCTCTTTCTTTTGCTTTATGTCCGTCTCTATCAAACTTTTTTTGACTTTAAAATTACTGTTTCTTCTTGGTGTCCCACAAGAATGTGCAATTCTTTGCATAGCAAATCACTTTAAATGAAATTTTCTATGAAAACTGCCCTTCTCTAGCAAATCCCAAAACCAGCCCCTAACCTACTTCCTTATCATGTCCTCAATCTCTCCCCAGATAATTGCCTTTGCCACCATGAATCTTCTTCTTCTTCATTGCCTTTTCCCATGTGGTATGGGGTCGGCATTGCTATGCTTTATTTTTCTTTTCCAGTTCTCTCTCTCTAGGGCATCCTCCCATCTCCAGCCTTTAATCTCCCCACTCTTTTACCAACAAATTCATCTTTGCTTCTTTCAACATGCCCAAACCACCTCAACCTTCCTTCCTGTATCTTTTTCCCAATCAGGCCCACTTTTGTCGTTTGTTTGTTTGCCCACTTTGCCACCATGAATCTTACTAGTAAAAGCCATATACATTTAAACATTCATAAATCATAGCTTTATACCCCATATTTATCATTCTTTTTTGGATACACATTTATGTAAAACAAGAATGCCTTTCATACTTTACTTTCATAACAAACTTGTTAATTTTTTCTCCAGTTAAAATAGTAGGAAAAAATCCCTACGTACTAAAGCATAGATTTTCATATGCATATGACTTCAACTTCATATCTTAATTTGCAGCAGTTGGAATGCAAAAAATATTGGATAAGAGGATTACTTCAATGTAATATTGTTGAATTATGTCCTATATAAAATCATTCTGATAGAAACTATAGAGTACTTTTGAAAGACTTAAAAGACAATTAGATGAGGAATCTTAGTTGAACATAAGGTTCCGTAAATGTAGTACACTTTTCAAAGATAATTATCAACCATACCTCATAAAATCCAAAAACACCAGTAACCTAAGGAATACCAAGATAAACACATATAAATGGTTATATTGAATTAAACTGCACACTATTGCTCCTTCATACTCAATATCTGTATTAGCATTGAGAAGATGTGCATTACAAATCAAGTGGCAGGAAAGTATGCAGACACTGAGTTTCACAAAAGATGGTGGGCAATAGGAAGAAAAGTCATGGATACAATCTCTTGTCACTACTGATGAAATCTGGGTTAACTACTTACAATTAGTCCCAGAAACCAAATGAGCATACTTAAAGCATCAACATCATCTCCTAGACCAAAAATAGCAAAAACCACCTGTTTATTGAGAAAAGATGTGGCTCATTTCTAATGGATACATAAAGCATTATATGCAACAATCTCTAAACCAGGGGCTTTTCAAAGGTGGCATGTGTGGCCTAGTGCTCCACTGCAAAGGTCTCAGGTTTGCATCTCAGATAACTGAGATTTTTCTGATAAGGGAATATGGCTTTTTTTATTACAAACATCATTAAAAATGGTGTAATTGTGACTTCCTATTCCTATTTAAGACAAGATTATCAATAATTTACCCATACCATTGATGGTACTTGAAGAAAGATTGGTTGATGCGAGAAGAACAGGTTAATTATCTTTCAATTGAAGAATATTGAATTAAGCAAAAAGATTCCACTTTTAAGGTAAATTTGAAACACTATGAGAGAATTTTACGAAAAAACATATAAATACCCTAACGAATAGTTTAAAGGACGTCATACACCCCAAAAACTTCATCTTAAAATTTAGAAGCACACCACATTGCCTTAGTTTGATAACCACCACTTTAAACAGAACTGTAGATCAAAAAAATCTTATGTCCAGTAAAAATAGCAAACCACTAACATTGTAAAATGAATTCTGTCGTTCTGAAAGTATCAATGTTTGGCATACTCATTTTACATTATTTTTTATACTACATTATAACTTGAACATTCCTTTTAACCCATTTGGTATAAAAAAAATAATTCCTTACCCCAAATCATGTTAATAAGATATAAATTTTAAAGAAAATCTTTGAACCCACAATACAATAATTACTCCACCTAATCAAAGATTAAGTGGAGTAATTGTGAATGATTTCTGATTATAGGGGATGGAAAAAGAAAGATATTCTATAACCTCTAAGGAATGCAATTCAACAATCTACGTCATGATTTTTCCAAAACAACACAATAGAAATAACGACAGCTCGAAGACTTGAAACCAAATTAGAAGCTTGATTAGATTATTTGATGTTTTAAAATACAGATTTACAGGGATGTATTATTTCTCCTCAAAACTTAAAAATGTCCAAACCTGAAAACAGCTCATCCCTGTAAAAATGATACCTGGAATGCGGAAATTACACCTACATGATGCAAAGTGTCTTAAAATTAAAATTCCCACCACCTTATTGAAAAAATAGAAATTTCGGCCATACATGATTAAAACATCCATCCAACCGTTAATTTACGGTAACTATGTTAATGGTTATAACCATTCTTCAAAAGTTATACAACATACGGCCCTTAATAACAGATCGAAAGTAAAAACAAAAGGAATCACAATCACGTGAAAATTGCTTACCCGCAGGATCGACCTCCTTCACGAGTTTGAGTGCATCAGAATTGGCTAAATCCATATTAGCAGGAGTCACAGCAAGGCATAAACAGTTTTCTTTCCTAATAAACTGAAGAATCATGCTACGAATTTGATTTTCAATGTCGGCCGGTTGATCACCAACTGGCACTTTAGTTAGTCCAGGCAAATCAATCAATGTCAGATTCAAAACTGCGGAAGTATAAAACAATTTCGATTTTAAAACCAAGTCATCCATAATGCACTATGAGGCGATATACTTTTTCCAAACGATATAACATACCACTAAAAAGGTAGATGAACTTTATTGATTCTAACATCAAACTGTTACGCCATAGTCCACGCTTAAAAGTGCCTATTTGGATGTTTACTTGTAACCCGATAAAAAATTCTGAGCGTGAGATCTTTTAAAAAATGTAAGCAACAAACACTGCTCCATGACGATATATTATACAAATTTAAAAAGAGAGACTAAAAGGTCATGGAGAAATTAGTTAGCATCAAAATCAGAATTGATTTTATCAATTACTAATAAAAAAGAAGCAAATAGAAGTCACTGCCACTAATCTTATGAGAAAAACAATACTTCTCAACATTACGTACCATTTGGAGAATAAACACGTAAGTTAATAGGTATCGGTGACAATCCCTTGTTTGATCCTGTCACCCTATCCGTTTCCGCCTCAATTTCTCTGCGTACTTCTTCAAAATCAGTGAATTTTTTACCTTTGCAATGTAAAAACTCGGCATATTCTGAAAATATAACAAGATGATGGAAGTAATGATTACACCCATTCCGAGAAAGACATCACAAAATATATAACATGATATCACTTGGGTATCTTACCAATAGAACTGTTGATTAGCTGTAAAATAAGTGGTCTTCGTGTGACGATACCCGAACCTCGCGGCAAAAAATCTCTGAAAATATAAGTTGTGTCAATGAGTCATTCCATAGAACTGTCATCCAGTTGCGCACGTCAAAAACCGTTACATTACTGATTCACAGTTGTCAATAAAATTCGGCAAATCACTTTAAACAACTGCACATACAGAGATAAGGCTTTAAATTCATATACTTTCAGTAACGTACCTTCCGACAAAATTTTCAAGTACAGAGCTTTTGCCAGCGCTCTGCCCACCAACCACAGCGATTTGTGGTAAATCCAATTGCATATTAACTCCCAGTTGCGCGAAGGCATCTTGTAGCTTATTTACTATGGGGATGAGCTGCTCCATCCCCGTATTCCCCGACATTTTGCTTGTATTTTCTGTACGCCCACCTCAGTTATACCCTATCAACCCAAATACTACCAACCCTATCACCAACTCAGCCCTCCAGCCGATACGATATGAAATAAATCCAAGATGGAAGGCTAAATACCCAGAATTCCCCCGGTGGCCCGGTCGGTTCAGATCGAAGCACTCGTGAGGAGATCACGAATTTACAGCATTAAAAATTTGCGCACAAAGATACTTGTTTCCTATAAAAGATTTCATTTTGTTATGCAATGGCGAAATTTTTTACTGCAACTATTTCATATGAGATTATTGTAATACAAACACAAAAGTGGGTCGTATCAATTTTCGCATAGCGTAAAGATTGACCCAAAGACTTTCAATCAATATGAGCAGGAGGAAGTGCAGAGTGTGCGCAGTAGAAACTTCCAAAGACTCGTTGAGAACCACTCACGGGTAAAGGAGCCTCTTATAAATTAACGAAATCCTTATGATACAATACGTGAAACATAAAAATCGGCAAGATTCATTTACACATAGAATACATCGATTACTTAATCTGGCATCAGTATATTTCATACATGACAATACACCGTGTGTATTTTATAATTTATTCCTAGTTAAAGAATCTGGACTTAACTATTAACAAGAAATTATGTAAGATAAATGTAACATTTTGCACTATCTATGATAACAAAGGGCGTGTTTTATTCCTGCTCAATAAACAAAGCACTAACGAAAATATTCAAGTTTTCCAGCTATGAATAAGATATTATACAGTAGCACAAACTATATGAATAATAAAATTTTAATTTATTCTAAAACCATTGTTGGAAAATAATGATTAAGTTTAAAATATATTATGTTTTCTTTAATTGAGGAACTCTATTTTCATTCAGATAGCCGTAGTGGCGCTAGCTGAGAAGTCTAGTTACCCAAGATGTCGGATCTGGATAAGTGGATTGACATAGCGAAAGAATGTAAATATCTGCCAGAAAATGATTTGAAGGTAAGTTACTACTCAATTCGTGTTCAGGTTATAGAAATCTTTAAGTCTTTGGTTTACTTGTAAAGTTTCGTTGCATGGCGTGCTTTTGAAGTTCAGTTGTCACTCATTCAGACACTAGCTCATGCCCATGAGATTCGGTTAATAACAATTTGATCCGTTGAATGTCATGCCCCATTGCTAATAAAATAGAAGGTCAAACATACAGGTTTATAATTTACGCATTCATTGCTAACTGCATTGAAAGTGCAGTTAGGTTTTTAACAAAGTAACTTATGAAAGTGCAAAGCCGTGTATTATTCATTTCATTTTGCTTGAATTTTCAGAAATTATGTGATATGGTATGCGATTATCTTCTAGAAGAGTCAAACATACAGCCTGTTTCCACTCCCGTAACCGTTTGTGGTGATATTCACGGTCAGGTAAATAAATTATCATGCATAAGGTTTCTTATGGTTTTGCAATTACTTAGTTGACCCTAACATAATTTCCAATTCATAATTAAAACCTTCTCCTTACAGTTTTATGACCTGGAAGAGCTTTTTAGGAAAGGTGGACAGGTTCCTGACACCAATTACATATTTATGGGTGACTTCGTTGATCGAGGTTATTATTCTTTGGAAACATTCACACGATTGTTAACTCTAAAAGCGAAATGGCCGGACCGAATTACGCTTCTACGAGGGAATCACGAATCTCGACAAATAACCCAGGTTTACGGGTTTTATGGTGAGTTTCATGGTGCTCTATCATGAATGAATTTCATTTGTAAAATTCTATTTTACGTTACTTCTAAATTGATGGTTTAAGATGCACAGTGTGCATGTTTTCCGATTTGTCACTGGGCTAGATATGAATATTTGATTATATTTTAACTTCTGGAATATGTTTTCTCTCGTGATATGCTTTGATATTGTCTAATGTTACTATATTGCCTGGTTTCACTGGTAAAATGTATTTTATGGTCTTGCAAATCATTTGTCTATTGTGTTAATACTCGAATGTCTGAATTTCAGATGAATGTCAGAAGAAATATGGGAATGCCAATGCTTGGAGGTATTGTTGTAGGGTTTTTGATCTTCTTACGATAGCTGCGGTAAGTATTATTTATAGCTATGCATCATCTTCCAATAAATATCTAAGCCCGTCATCTTTATTGTAATTGAAAAAACAGCTATCCCAGCCATAGGATTCGTTGGCGAACTGAATTTGAAATTTCTGAAAAATCTCGGAGAGATTTCTATCTAAAACAAGATTAGCTTCCATTTTACAATTTAAGAGAATCTACTCAGTCTTAGGAACTCCAGCAGTTCCAAATTCCTAGTACTGAATGCTCTGATAATGTGTAATTTTTTTTTGGTTTAAGTATAGTCATTACCAATGCAATTACATGTGTACATATCCCAACTGTTCTGGTACTTTTGCTCTTATCAATGAGGAGGTTCACTTGAATTTAAAATTCCTCAAAATGGTGGCTAACAATCACTAACTGCATCACATTACATGCTGAAAGTGTTTTGCTCTTCTGAGCAAGTGTATTACCTCCTGGTTATTATCTTACTGTTAATTTGATATATTGTAGCATAAGAATCCATATGATGATTAAATAATTTCATAGTTTTGATTTTGTTTCATAGATCACATTTCATACAGAAAGGAATGTGGAATAATAATATGTGTGGAATCTGAAGCCTACCAAGAACACTGATTTGCCAAATGTTGACATTAATGTGGATTTTTCTTTTTTTTTCTATTTACGAAAATTTATATATTTTGGTTTTGTTCCCTAACTTATCCAAGAAATAAACTGCATTTAGGTAATCATGTTCTTCTTAAATGTATCTTTGGTGGCCCATATCTGACTTGTTTTTTGGAATTATTTATATAATCAATAGGACGATTGCATGTGAAGATGAAAGAATGTACCTTTCTTGGCTTATCATCATTTATTAATTCTTTGCCTCTGAAATTCAAGGTCAATTAGTTCATGGCACCACATTCATGTCACTGGGCATCACAGTGTTAATCTTTGCATTATTCATTTGTGTTAATATTGGGATAATTTTGATCTGTGCATGTATTATTTATTTTGTAATTCTACAGCTCATGTTAAATTCTGGAAATCAATATTTATTTCAGCTTATAGAAGAACAGGTTTTGTGTGTGCATGGAGGACTCTCTCCTGATATCCGGACTCTAGATCAAATCCGTACTATTCAGAGAAATCAAGAAATCCCCCACGAAGGTAGATATTTTCTCATGTACAGTTAAATATGTACTGAGTTTCCTTTAAATTGGCATGGATAATTGTTTGGTGGTCTTTGACACTCACATTATCCTGGTTAATATCTGTTGAGTAAAATTAGGAATGGAATTTCAGGCAGATATCAATTTTACTGGAATGTTGCGGCTGTGATCTTCAAATGTAATTCTGATTTTTGTGCTTTTGAAAGTTATTTTTTTCTATTCTTTTTGGCCCCAGCCAAACTTACCTTACTCCTTCTTTTCTAAGAAACCTTGTTCCTCTCTAGGCCTTTTTTTTGCCAATGGTGGAAGATTTAAAGTTTATACCAGCCTCAGGGCCATATCCTACACAAACTAAGGCTTCATTCTTTAAATCTTGTGAAATTTTTTCTTCTCCTTCCTTTCGTTTTATTTCTAAATGGCATCTATATACTTATAAGTAGGCTTACCACGCATACAAAAAGCATGAACCCTGTCAATGTTTTTGCTTTCCAGTTTGATGGAAAACTCAAAGGAAGAATGTAATATAAGTTACAAGGATTTTGTTAATGGAAATCCTTTAAACACGCTTCATAAAGTAGTGAAACGCTCTAAGAGTGTCTTTGAAGCACGTGAATTTAACTCAGACTAAGTTTTAAGGCTACCTTACGGTTTCGTCCTGGTTTTACCAGCTTCAGGATTTGATAAGTTCTAGTTTCCCTACTTATAAGAAGAGAACTTCCAGTTCAGGTGTTTTATTTAATTTAATTTAAATTTTTCCCCCTGCCACACGCCAGAAGGCGGCTTGCAGGGTACTTATGTAGATGTTATGTAGTGTAGGAGGATATTGAGGTGCAAATATTTTAAGGAAAGTGTTATTTTATTTTTAAAAACTAATAGTTAAAATGAATTTTTACTATCATCTCCGGTCCTTAAGAAATTTAAATCCTTATTTAGTGTTTGGAAAGAAAGGAGACGTGGATATTAAAAAATATCAAAACCAAGAAAAACTCCAAAGTAGTGAAATTTTAAAGTTTTTGAGGTTTTAAATTGTTTTGATACCTTTTCAGTGTTGAGAAATATTAAAGAGAAGCATGTGGACATCCTTGACTTTGAAATTGTACCTATCTGACACCAATGTGCAATTAGTTGGTCTTGATTCCTAGATAAAGTAGATATTTTTCAACATCTTTCTGTCTCATTGCATACCACTTTAAAAAATTGCTAGGATTTTTACCATCCTGTGTTTTTATTATTGTGCACAAAATTTAAATAGAATAAAATGTGGAAGTCACGGCAGTGGTCAAATTAATTCTTTTGCCTTGTTGCCTGAAAATTACTTGTTATTTGGCAAGTTAGCTAATAATTTACATCACAATTAGCAAATACCTCTATGATTGTGTTGTTAAAGCTGACTATGTTGTTTCAGGTGCATTTTGTGACCTTGTTTGGAGTGATCCTGAGGATGTTGACAAATGGACTGTGAGCCCCAGAGGAGCTGGATGGCTTTTCGGTGCTCAAGTGACTCATGAGTTCATGGATCTCAATTCTTTATCACTCATTTGTAGAGCACATCAACTGGTTCATGAAGGTTTGTGCTATAATTGGTATTTTTATATCATCATGAACATCATAATGGTAATAAAACAATCCCAGTGTCTAACTGAGATGTAGGGCCTTTTCTCCTTTGCCTGTTGGAAGTCATATCCAATCCATTCCAAGTCATTTCCATTTATCCAATGAACGTGTTCTACGTGGGATATTGCTGTATTTATTATAATTTCTTTATCATTTCCTCCTCCGTAGATTTTTCTTTTATTTCTTGCATTCAAATGTTGAATTAATGTGACAAAACCAAGTTATTTTATTTAGATGGAAAATATTTTGGGGAATAATAACAAAATTTCTAGTTTTTTAATAAAATGCTGTCTGTGCTCTGTTTGGTTGCAAATCAATTTGGAAGTTAATGTGTTTACCCTCAAAACAAATGGTGAGAGTGATATGTATGTATGTCACATTTTATTGGCTCAATTTTGATTTTAGATATGTGTAGAACAACAAATGTTGCAGCATCACTTTAGGTGTATTATATAAGTTCATTATTTTGACCCAAAGTCATTGGGCTGAGTTGGTTATATCTGGCTTTTTTCACGTCCATTTATCTTTTTGAGTTCTCTGGGATGCACAACTTCTCATGCTAAAATACTTTCATTTCATTAACAAGGTGTCCACAGACCGGGAAAATCTGGAATTATTCATGAATTTTCAGTACCGAGAAATGCTTATGGATACTCATGAATATCTCGTTTGAGTCAGGGATTTAAAAAATTATTTCCTTATTTTATAAATAAAATCAACAACGATGACTTTAAGATATATCTGTTATTTGATAACTTTACATGACGTAATGGGCTTACCATTGGTATGAAACTTTAAGTGAATAATCAAGTCATATTTTAATTTCACTTTAACGTTTATTGTAGAGTCGTACTATTAACAGGGTGTCCACAGACCGGGAAAATCTGGAATTATTCGTGAATTTTCAGTCCCGGGAAATGTTCGTGTATTATTCGCGAATTTCTAGTTTGAATCGGGAATTTTAAAAATTATAANAAATCAACCTAGAAAAGATACTTATTAGTTGAAGCGCTATGAAGTTTGGCAAGCTGATAGTTCAAAGTCCTTGCTATTTGTCTTCCTACAGTATTTAAAGCCTTTTTAGTGAATTAAAAAAACTGCTATTTGATTTGGTATATAATTATTCTGATTTTGAAATGATTTACCTTCTCAAATGCCCAAGAAGTTAAATTTCATCCATTCTTTATCAGTTGCTACCATTAGTATGGCTCTTGAATTTTATTTTCAAATTTCAGCTTATCGTTTTAGTTATTAAACCTGGAAAGGTTTGCTTTTTTGAGATGAAGAAGATGCAGTACGAGTATTTGAAGTATTAAAAAGGAATTTTACATGTTCAGAGGGTTTATTGATATATTAGCTGTCAATCAGAAATCTATAGTGTTTAATACCAATGAATCAAAAAATTATAGATTGCACATTAGTGGAAATTTTTAAATAGACAGCAAACAGTGAAACTCCTGATAAATTACGTTTTCACTAACAAATGTAATTCCAGATCTAACTATCTTCGTTAGCTGAGGTATCATTGTATTATAATTATTATCTAATTATTTTTGGATTTAATAGTTGTGGTTATTTTTCATTTGTATCTTCAGTAATGCTTGATTATCGTTTAATTATGTCTCTTATAACTATCCCATTGGGTAAATGAAAGTAAAACATTGGTATTTTTCAGGTTATAAATATATGTTCAAGGATAAGCTGGTAACTGTTTGGTCTGCTCCTAATTATTGCTACCGTTGTGGGAATGTCGCATCTATCCTCCAATTCCAAGATGTGGAGAACAAATCACCTCTCATCTTCCAAGCTGTTCCAGATAGTGAGCGTGTGATTCCACCACGTACAACCACACCCTATTTCTTGTGATGTCAGGGGGGCACTGTGGCAGGAGTTAATCTGCCTATATCTGGGTCACACGGAGGCAAAGGACTTTGGTTCAATTGGCAGAGGGGCAGAAGAGGGTGAATAGGATGTAGCCATAAAGTTTTGGCTACCCTTGACTTCCTTCTTTGCATCCTTGTAGCATACAGAATGTTCCAGCATCATGGGATGGAAGAGATCATGTCTAGTGATCAGTGAAAAGCACATGCTGCTAAGGAATTAATTGGCAGTGCAGTTGGGATTTGATACTTACCTCCCTTAGCCCTAATGTATTGTTTTTGTTCGTAATCTTCCTCTTATAAAGACAGTATTGCCAAAGTACCTAATGCCTTCTGTCCTTTATCTTCAATCACCCTTTCAGAGGGGGTTGATTCTTCTGTTAATCTACAATGTTCCTCGTTAGCCAAGGTATGTGCACTCAGGCTCATCTCTTGGGACTCCATCAACTTGTTACATTGTTTTCTCAAAATTTATGTTGTGATCTTCATCTTGATTGGAGATGGGCTTGTGAAATACACTTTTTAACTTTTTTATTCCAACCATTTGAAATCATAAAAAAAATGCTACATGCATATGTGAAGAATCTAAGCCCATCATATCCATGGTCAAATATTTCTGGTAGACTGACTGTCATTCCATGCAGAAAGCAGCTTCATTATAATGATTTATAAGAAAAAAGGGCAAATTTTGTTATTAACTCGGCTAACCCCTTAAGGTTGTGGGTTGCGGAAAGGACTGCGAATTTTGAACTTCAAAATATTCAATTTGAATATGATATCAAAGCAACTTTCTTCAGATATAAAGCATAACCTTTATTGCCTTCAGCAGGGAGCTGAATGGCAGAGCCCATAACTTTTTTCATGTTTGGCATTGCCTATTAAATAGGCTTACAACCAAGAAAGGAAGGCAATATTCTGTATAACAGGCTATTTTTTCTGTTTATTTGAGTTTAACAACAGGAATTATATCTTTTATCTTTAGAAATGAGTTTTTTTATTTTCTCTTTAAATTTAGATACTTATATTGGTACTTTTCCTCTGGTTAGCCCTTGAATTCTGTGTAGAGAATGTTATTGATAGTACAACTGTATTGATGATGAATTTGGAAAGAAATTCTTTGTACTTGTCTATTGCTTTGGATTACCCCTTAATCAGTAACACATGCATATCAAAATAGAGAAGCACAGTTAAATACATCCTAAAATAAATAAATTGGCCTGAAATGATGACCATAGCATACGCACCTCATATTAACTAGCATACTTATCATCAAGGTTGCCAAGTTCAGATTATTACTATAGAGGTAAATCTTTACTGGTTGACTATACTAAGAGAGTTTGTGTGTGAGTTTTTCATTTTGTTAATATCTCACATCATACTTTTTATGACATCTCTTTAGCGGAAGCAATATAACAAATTATAAATTGCTACATTTCTTATGCTTCTCCTTACCTCTGTATATATGCTTCACACAGAAGTTTCTGGAAATTGTGCCTACAAGTTTTCATATTAGGTCTCCCGTTATTAAACCATTTCATCACACATTATTTTGTATGTCAAGAAAGGATCAATCATTAGAATTGAGAAGTGATTTTTCTTTTTCATTGTTATTCCATTAGATATGAAATCAATTTTATCAATTTATAATTCAAATCAGTTATTATTGAATGACATTAACCAATCCTCTTTCATTGTGGGCTTTGTAACTACATAGAGCCATACTGAAAATTTCCCATTGGTTAGGGACAGTTCCTTTGATAAAGGTGGTCTCAGGATGACTTACTGTACATAAGTATGTATAAAAGATGTTTGCAGATTGTTTCAGAGTGGTTTGGTTAATGCTCAAAATACCTTTTGATAGACAGTGCTGCTACAGGTGATTCTTTTGAAGCCAATATGTTTTGTACGCAATTTTCTTAACAACTATTTTGACAGGTCTTTCATAAGCAGTGAGAAAATTAAGCCATCGCCCACTTGGGCAGGTATGTGGCTTGAAGTAAGTAAATATTTTTAGTTTCTATAGAAAGCATTACTTGCTGTGAGTTCATCACTGATAGTGGAATTAAGAAAAACTGATTTAAGATAAACTCTTGAAAAGTTGTTATTGCTTGTAGTTTTTAATTTTTACAAGTCAAACCAAGAATATTTTGTCTGACATTCCAAGTATGCCTTCACATTGAATATATATAGCCAGAGATATTTTGAATCAACAAAGATATTTGCATTTAACAGCTTAGACTGATTATGAGAAAGAACCTATTTCCTTGGTGAAATTACTCATGATTGTTTTATTAAATCTTTCTGATTTAATTGATAAAGTTGATGTGTGGATAGTTCATTTATTGCAATGTACCATTTTTCAGGTTTCATGCCTACCCGTCCTGTTAGAAACTTGCTGATATCTCTAAAATAAACAGATTGCCAGTTACAGTGCCTGTGAATATTGTAAATATTTGTGTGCAGAGTATTCTTTTAAAAGAAGTTTGGGCATTCTTGTATAGTCGATAGATGAGACCTAATCTTTCTTCTGCTCAAATCAACCTAGAAAAGATACTTATTAGTTGAAGCGCTATGAAGTTTGGCAAGCTGATAGTTCAAAGTCCTTGCTATTTGTCTTCCTACAGTATTTAAAGCCTTTTTAGTGAATTAAAAAAACTGCTATTTGATTTGGTATATAATTATTCTGATTTTGAAATGATTTACCTTCTCTAATGCCCAAGAAGTTAAATTTTATCCATTCTTTATCAGTTGCTACCATTAGTATGGCTCTTGAATTTTATTTTCAAATTTCAGCTTATCGTTTTAGTTATTAAACCTGGAAAGGTTTGCTTTTTTGAGATGAAGAAGATGCAGTACGAGTATTTGAAGTATTAAAAAGGAATTTTACATGTTCAGAGGGTTTATTGATATATTAGCTGTCAATCAGAAATCTATAGTGTTTAATACCAATGAATCAAAAAATTATAGATTGCACATTAGTGGAAATTTTTAAATTTTTGTCAATTAAACTTTGTGATAATTTTTCTCTTGAAAAACTTTTCATATATTTCAACAAAACAATACACTTAGTTTAACCGTGGGGCCAAAAGGATATTATAAGCATTTTGTTGTTGAGAAAGGTTTTTCCATTTTTAAATACAAATTACTTTTTACCAAATGGACTTTCTTTTTCTCATGGTGAACATTATTCATTCTCATAGTGATGACCTTTTGGATTAAGACTGGGATACAGTGGTAGTTTATCCTAATAGATAAAAAATCTGATACATGTTACTTCCAAACAAGCTCCTGTTAATGCCCCAATGTTTAGTTCAGTGATAAAAAAATGCAGCTTTTGGCTTTACATAATTACAAAATGCCATTATTTTTGTCTTCTTATGTGTGAAGATCAATGTTTTGTGGATTATGGGTTGCTTTAGATAAAAAATTAGATGCACAACTGTAATCTATTGTTTACTATTTGAAGTTGACAGCAATGAAATAACAATTCATGATTATGACTTCTAACACAACATTTTCATTTAAGATTTTGAGTAGAAAATGAATGTTCTGTGCCTTATTTCTGACTGAATGATGAAATTGTTTTGGTAATGACTAAGATAACTTTTTGTTCATCTTCCATCAAGAATTAAATTAGTTTATTCATTTGATGGGATGATGAAACACTGTAGTACTGATTCTTCATGGTTCGGATAATAATAGCTTTGGCAGAATGTGTCCACCATATAAAAGTTACTCTAGCATTGTTGCTAAATATTTGTTACTGTGAGTTTAAGGTTGTGCATTTTGAGTAAAGTTTCATGGAACAAAAATGTGTTTGATTAATACACTTGTATCTTTACTACATCATTTATTTTAGTTGAAATTATTTTAATGACTCAAGGACACATTCCTTTCATTGTGCATGTCTTAAGCCAAGGATTATGTTCAATCCATACAAACATGTTTTTACCGCTCTCCAAAATTTATAGACATTATACCAGAAGTTGATTTTCTGCATTTAGTATTTTTTTATCTAGTCTGCCTTATAACTATGGAGGAAATCAAAAAGGAAGGGATAAATGACTATTACTTTTGTAGAGAATTAAGTCCCAGAAGGATTTTAAAGACATAACATTTATACAATGTGTATTAAAACCTGCAAGTTGCCTTTGTACATAATGAACAAATAAATGTAATGTTTGTTGTAACATTTTCATTGTTTTTACATTTGAATGCCTAGAAACAGAAGCCTCTAAATTCACAATGGACACCGCAAATTGACAGCTCAATTACATCACTGGGTAACACCAAAAAATCAGTCTTTGATAAAAATATTCTCTCTTCAGATCTAGAAAAGTAAAAACTTTGCACAAAAATATCTAAAAAAATAAAGAGTTTTGGCACAATCCTTCACTTTCAATGATTCCTTGCCCAAATGATAAAAAATGAACAATATCATCAACTACAGAACAACAAGCACAAACTCAGCAGCTTCAGAATGAATTCTTACTACTACTGATTACCTGCAATCCTTGTTTTGACATTAAAACATGCTGAAAGAGCCAGACATAATGAATAAACCATTTCAAAATGTCCATTCCTTGTTATAAGTACTCTTCAGATTATTGTTTAGAACTTCTTATGAGTAACTATTGCACTTGATGATGTTGGTACTAAAATATTGCAAGTGATTTACATCACCTTGAATACAATTCTACTTAATCTTGAGAAAACAATACTGTAATGAAAAAGAGACTGAGAAAGATAAATACTTTTCCATACAAACTCGATTGTGAGATGGCCACAGAATTCTTACGCTTGCTACACCCATAAAATAGAAAATTCACCCATAATGACGAAGACAATTCTGAATGGAAAAATTTGCAACAACAAAATTTACAGTCTTCTGGAGAACATATCCTATTGCAGGTGTCTTTTGAAATTCAAATCCATAAGAGAATGTCAAGAGTTGACAGTGTGTGAACAATATGTTTTCTATCCTTAGATTTAATCAAAATACTTAGCATATAAAGAGAAATGGCTTACTTTTAATAAGCTGTTTTTTAGGAAATAACACTGAATATCATGGAGAAAACTAAACTGCTTTGTTACAATCAGCAATTAATTAAAATGTTAAACCTCCTCTGATAAGCACTGCATTTATTTTCCCAGAATAATTTAAAATTCAATCATGAAAATTATGCAAACTTGGTAATTAAAATAATAGCACTAGTAACCATCACAGCTAAGAAAATATTTCATGAAAGAAATGCAAGCTTTATCTCAAACATAAGCTTGACTTAGAAGAATTTACCTCAAACTGAACTATGTCATGGAGAGGTAAGGAAAAATTAAGAACTATCGAGTGAATAAATACAATACAGAGGTTATTATATAACATAAACCTGAGCACCTAACTGATTAAGCATGTAAAGTTGCAATTAACACTTCACACACTTAGTATCTAGAGCGAATAATACATTTCAAGAATACAGTATAGATTAGATTAATACAAATTGACATTTACAACTTCTTCTGCAGTAGAATAGAATCAAGGCATTGAAGGAAATGTTTCCATAGAGTTGGAACAAATTGAACTTCGAGATAAGAGTACCAAAGGTTTTTTTTTGGAGATAGGCTGATACCAATGCCAAAATAGCCATTCTATTGCACTTTTCTTAGGTATGCACACATTTTTACATGAGAACATTTTAAATCAAAATATAAGCTTTTTGGAAATGTAACAAATATTACTCGTATGTTAAGCAAATTTTGCAAAAGTTGAATTTCAAGTTTATATCACTTAGAAATGTGTATTTTTAACCCTACTAACAGAGATATCAACAAATATGATTTTTCTGCTAAAAGCATAAAATTTTTAACAGATTCTATTCAAAAGACTACAAATGGAAGAGAAATGTTTGACATGACTACGTATCAAACACACTCCTAATACTAGCAGATGATACATTGTGAAGCTGCCATCACAGAGCAATTTGCCTTCCATTTCTAATTCCTTTGAAGGCATATTGTTTACTGTCTCTCCACTGTAGTCCCACTAATGTTTTCCATACTTGGGCAGCAAGAACTGAGGGTGCTTAGTTTAGAAAACTGAGCCACTGTTGCCAAGAAAGATAAAAGTTAAAATTTTCCGATTTTCTTAATTTAAATGATGAAATGAACTATTTAATCCTACTATACAATTCCTAATATTCAAAATCTTCAATGATTTTGAGAAAACTAAAGCAAAATGCTTTCAAATTTTTCAAAAAATAGTGGGCACTCGACAAATAAGTTGGGTGGCACTTAAAAAAGTATTGCATAGCCACCCAGGCACACAGCTTAGAGGGAACCCTGGTCTTCACCTAGAGTGGAATTCACCTCACCAAGAACCACTCAGGCAATTAATGCTTCAAAGCAAACTTTTTCGCCAAAATTTAAGTGGGAAATTTTGTTAATAGTATGGGTAGTTGTACTATATCATTAGAAAATTTCTTAAAAAATTACACATGGAAGTTGGCAGAAACAATAAATATTTGGTGCCTGTTAAATACATCATAACTGAACATACCTATCTCATAGGAGTACAACAAATGAAAATAGGTTGACATACTTTTTCCACCAAGCATTTTTCTATTTAGATTTAAATGACAAGACTTTTTTAAGCATGAATACCTTACCTAAATAAGTCACCTGCATGACAGAAAACAAATTCATTCCTTTATTTAATAAGTTAAAGCTCCAGTAAATTATCATCTGCATTATTTCTCTGTAACAATACTGATTACGGGGTGAAAATAAAAGAATTCAATTTATGGAAATGAGTGAAAGTGATATGAAAAAGAAATGGAATGTTTTTTGAAGAGTAAAATAAGCTGAAAATAAATCAAGACTAATCTTCGCAGGAAAGCAACAGATGAGTTATGAGCATTCTGGCTTCCAATTAATAACAAAAGAGCATATCTTTGCCTATGCATTAAAACTCAACAAATTAAGAAATCAATTTGACCAACACTTAGGCTGAGATCTCCACAGAGGAAAATACCTGAATAACTGTTCAATACTTGGGGCAATAAGAAATAGCTGATTAATTTATAAAAAACTTGCTTATCTTTAAATTGACTTTGGTATCAGTATACCCCTAATATACACACGTATAAGATAATTGCATTGTAACATAAAGGACAATACTGCCATTCAAAAAGATTATTGAATTATTTACAATACAAGAGGACAATGAGTTAACAATTTATAATTCTTGACCCATTTTCCATGAGTATTATATCTGCTTAAAGACAAGCAGATTTTAATATTATATCGCTGCAAAATAGTAGCATTAGTTTTCCATAAAACATTTAATCTCTGTTGAATACGTGCTATTACATAGCACAGTTTTGATGCTGGAATGCCATTTCCTGCATGCCAATGGGGCATAGTGATGATACTTCAATACCATCAATTTATGCCACTTTTGGATCCAGAGTTAATCCTATTTCTGAAAATTTTCTGGGTAGGGTCTAAAGTAGATAGACTAGCAGTAGGACGAGGCCAGCTCAGATCATTTGATAGGGCTTCCAATGAAGATTCCCTGAATGTAGCTAGCATCATTTCCCGAGTTTGGTCAAGTATCGAATCCAAATCTTTTGGACCTAGACCCCTAGTCTCAATTGGAGGAAGAGCTGTTATGATGACATGCCCTGAAAAAGTAAAATAAAGAAAGTTGACTCTGAATTGTCCTTTACAGATCCAAGGTAAAAAACAAATTCCTTTGGTCTAATTAAAATTTCTTTCACTGAATACAATTTAGCAAGACATCTGTAAAAATCACAAAGAACATAAACTTCAGATGCTTTCCATAAAATCTATAAAAAGAAATTTAACAGAAAAAATGGGAAATTTTTTTAGGAGTTTCCTCATTGTGATTAAGACCATGAACAATATAAAATGCTCCTCATGAGATAAAATTTACTTATATTTCTAGCACAATGTACAAGTTTGATCCAAGCAAAATTCAACCTGAATTGCTTTGAAGGTATCATTGTCCTGAGGCAAACTTAAATAAACCTAATAAATTTTCCAGGGAAGCATTACCTCTTTCTTGCTGAAAAAAAAACAATCTAAATCCTGTTCACTCTGATATATCCATATCTTGCATGAATTTTTCAGAAATGTTAAAATTAATTCATGTCCTCTACAATGGCATGGCTTATCAAGATGACAACTGAATTATTTTGCAGATTAAACCGAAACAACTGGAATTCAATCTATGACAAAAATATGGAACTTTTGTAAACTCTTGATTTGAAAGTTCTACTTGCAAGGTTGTCTGACAATTTTGGTTGAAGGACCACACTGAAGATATCATCAAACACACAGGTCAATGAGGACCCTTTGAAAACTACCATTCTCTCATTAAAATATTTCATACTTTCTCATTACTATTTTAGTGCTATTTTTTTGCTTCAAAAAGGTCATCAATGCAACAACATATGTAACAAGATCATCTAAACTACGCACAATAACAGATTAAAGTTTAGTCCAATTTCATCTATGAGGAAACGTCAATGGGAGCAAAATTTATTCAGAAATGTTGGTAAAATTGGTGGGCTTGATTAATGTCTTCTTTTGGTCACATTCTGGCCAGAGGGCTGTATGTTAGACAACCCTACTGTACAATTTCAGGTAAACATAAATACCCAACATTACTCTTGATTATTTTATTGCTTTTCTAGGATTTTTTTAGATACACAGCAGAGTAACAGGAAAGAAACTGATTTAAATGTTCCAAGTTCTTCTTATTACAGATGCCAATTTAGTTATGATAATGTAGCTAGATACACCCAAAAAGTAGCTAAAAATCCCTATCTCATATGAATATCACTAAAAGTAGTCAAAGAATTATAATAGCTTGAATTTGATTTAACAAATGTTTAATTAGTTCAGATATTAATCTAATAAAAGAGATAATATGAAGCACAAATAACCTAGAAATTGTGGTGTCTTTAATCCCACTGCTACCTAAACCAAGATAACATGAGCTTCATGTCTTTTATTGAGTAAACCAAAAGCTATTTTGATTTATTTGTATCATAAAAACTTATTATACCATAAGAGCATAAAAAACATACATAGTAGAACTTACTGGATGGAGTTTGAGATGTCACTGAAATAGAAAATACATCACTGAAAGAAGTAAAAAGTTATCAGATCTAGTAAAAAGATTGCTGACTTGGCATCTATGCTTCTTATGTAGTCCAACAATTTGCAGAGAAAAGACTGATTGAAGGTTCATAATTCAAGAATAGTATTGTGAGGTAACAATTTCTGCAAACCAACTGAAGCCAGCATTCTTGCTTGCTGACAAAATGCCCAATGCTGGAGCATACTCAAAAGATGGCCCCACACAGAGAGGTCAGAGTGTGCCCACTCTGGACAACCATTCTGGTAGATCTTTGTGATTCCCAAAGTATTTCAGCTGTTACTTTTTGAAGATTAATTTTTTTGTGATCCTGTCACTGGTGGGAGAGTGTCGTTGTGCTGAGACTTTTTCAGCAACAGAGCATTGCTGCTTCTTTGGGAAAACATAAATAGGATTTTGAGCTGAAGGAAAAGTCACCATTACAGACATTAGACACCAGTGAAAGAAGGGAATATTGTTTAAGTGTCCAGAAATGTAATGAATACAATAGATAAACAGATTACTCAGGTGTAAATTCTTTACTTAGTATAAAATTTTCTAAATACAAAAAAGCTTTAGCAATTTCCCCCACATGCAAAGTATTCTGTCTGTTTACCTCCTTTAAAGTTATTTTTTCTCAAGGGTACACCCATAGGAAACCTATTACATCCATCAGAAATATCACCACCAGACATTATAAAGGAATTTGTTCCTTGCTCTGTTGCACAAGTTCTCACATACCCACAATGGAAATGTGAATTTCTATAGAAAAAAGTGAGCCATATTTACCTGGATCAAGGTGCTTTTGGTGTCCATCCAGAAAGTAATACGATGAAAAAACGACTGGAAGAATCGGAATCTGCGCTGAGATTGCAACGTGGAATGCTCCCTTCTTGAACGGAAGCATCAACTCTTTAGAGCTACTGCTACCTACTTTCCAGAGAGCAGCAGTTTTCTGTGGTCCACATGCATTACGAGTCCCCTCAGGAAACACCCAAAGTTTTATCTGTACATAATACAATATGCTGTTGTTAAAAAGTGCTAATCTTATGGATTTTTTGCTGTATAGGAAATAATTACAGAATTCATGGAACCTACTTGTATTATGCAAACCTATAATACAATTAAAAAGTTAAGTAACTGTTTCCTTTTGATTTCCATAATCTGAAAAATAACTCTTTCATGAAAGAGAATGGATTTTATGTAAGACATAAATTCACTGATAATGCAAAATACTTGAATCTAACACAAGTATTTTAAAATTCAAAGTAATTGAACAAGTAAAATAAGAGTGAAAATTTATACTTCTTTCCAAGCAATGAGTTATCAATGTTTTTAAAACTTATTTTGCTAGCCATATTCCTACAATATTTCTGAAATTGGTGGTGATAAAATGAGTAACTGAATAAAATAGGGAAGTGAAAAGGAATAACAAACATTATTACTTCAAAATTCAAACCATTTAAATTATGAAATAATGTAATATGGTATGATAAATAACACCTCTCCTATACAACTTAGGGGAAAACAAAGCCCTACCATTTACTTTAAGGTGTCAAATTATTACTACTGTCATCTTTCACTGAATTTTACAGCAATATAATTTCCTGTTAAGGGACCAATTATCCCATACCAAACGGAATATTTCGAACTGTGTAAGATGTTTCAATAGAAAATTTGTAAATGTCCACACCATTACAACCTTGACAAATTAGTGGAGGGGTAGGAAACCTTTTTCCATCAGAAGGACGCTACATGTGTTTTTAAGCAACATAAGAAACCATTAGGCCACATGCTAAATTCTTTAGCCACACTTAAATAGTGTATAGCCTATGATCAAATATTTCAGAAGCAAAACAGCATTAACTAGAGATACACCAAATTTTTGGGTCAGGGACTCCATGGAGACTTTCAGGGTATTTTCCTTACTCTAAAAATAGTACACACATGTCAGACCATTCAACTCATTCAGTTTAGTCATAGGCCTTTGTACATGCAAAATTAGCATTTCAAAATCTGAGTTAGGCAACCAATCCAAACATATCCATTACCGTTCATAGAGGGAAATTTTCCATGTAGAAAAGAATTTTCTCTCATTTTTTGACAAATAAAACATTTTTACAACATTAAATTTCATCTTCTTTCATTTGAGTTATTATTAAATATATGTTAGGTTGGACCTCTAGTATCAATTATACATAGACGGGTCTTAGCTATGTACTGGGTACAAATTTTGTCTAAAAAATCACAATTTTGTCGCAATTGTTGTTGACTTGGCCTATGATGTACAAGCACCAATGGGAAACACCATGAAAGATCAATCCTAGAGGGCCCCAAATTCCTGATTTTCCCTGTAAGAATGCATTGTGCAGATTTTCAGAAATTTGAGTACATCCAGGATATTAGAGGATTGAAATCAAGATGTTGTCAGCAGACATACTTCTGTAATTTAAACGGTAAAGATTTTTCCTTTATGGTCTTGAGTTCGATACCAGGCCTATACAAGATTCACCCACAGTAGCGTCCATGTATGGCATGGCTGCCTAACTCAGATTTTCAAATGCTGATTTTGCCAATTGAGTTGAACAGTCAGACACATGTATACTATTTAGAGCAAAGAACAAACCCTGAAAGTCTCTATGGAATCTGTGACCAACAAACTTGGTGTTTCCCTTCTAAGATAAAAATATCTTAATTTTAAGTTAATCTGAGAAGAATATTTTCAATTTTATATTTACTTGAAATGATAAATGAAATTGGGAGAAAATATTTTAATACGTGCATTTCTTTCAGCAAGTGTGGAAAAGGCTGCACTGAATGACTGAAAAGGCTGCATGTGGCCTAGTGGCCTCAGGTTCCATCTCTGAATTAGAAGACACTATAGGTGACCAATAGCTAAAATAAATAAAAAGGTACTCAAAAATATATGAATCTAAAAAGATAGCTGTGAATTTCTTCCTCTTTCCATCACTGATACAGAAAACTCCCATTCTGAAACTCTTTGAAGAAACAAGTTCATAGAAGAGCACCAAATAAAAACGAATAAAATAGCAATCAGCATCAAATTATCGCCAGGAAAAAGTACTCCTTAAGCCCATCAACCGACTCATTACACCATAAAAATTAAATTAGTTTAATTTTTTAAGTCCCCATCTGAAACACAGAAAACATGCAAAAATTATTAATGGAGGAATTAAAGAATACATGATACGCAACACCACCACAATGACTAAATGGGAGAATTACATCAATTTCACAGTAAAAAAAAAATAAATCAACAGCCCTCTCACTATAGCAGTTGTCTTAAAACTTTCTTATGGAACCATAAACAGATCATCAGCTACAACAAGTTTAGTTCAATGATTATAAAATCTCACAAGTCCACAGAAAATATATTTGCCACCAGTTGGAGGCGATATAATAATAATATATTGCCACCAATTATTGCTAGATTCGATTAATTCAAAGCTACAATATGTGCGAGCAAGGATGGCAGACTGAGGAACACAGGGAGGAGGGTTTCTATTGTAGGATTTCAGTCTGTACTAAATTATTTAATGTTTAAAAAAGTCTAAAGCAAAAGTCTTAAAAATATCTTGAAACTTTGTAACATACCTACAGATTTGCCTGCCTTGAAGACTACTGCTATGCATGAGAAACTATGCTGTACCAGCAAAACTGAAATATTTCAGGCCCTTCAAATACAACCACAATTTACTAACAAAATGTGAAGCCCAAGTACTGCAAAAACATGACAATATGAAGTTCAGACAGTAAAAAAAAACTGAGAGGTAAAACTCAACCTTAACAGCCATAACAATAACATTTTTCTCTTCCAAGCAAAAAATTAGGATGGAAGAAAATTGGGAATTTGATCAATAATGAAGAACATTGCAAGATAACAGATTCTGGAAAAGCTGTTTTACAAACATTCACTTCACTTTCCACTTTTTACAAAGACATTTAAGCATAGACACAATATTCATTTCCTTTCAACATATAAAGCTTTTAAGTAAGGATGTCATGATCCTAAGGAGCAAGTAATCACCTTTGGAAGATCTAGAGCAAAGAATGGCTACAGCAATCAAAATCATGGCTACCTATTCCTATAGTGACTAATCAGTAAAATACTTTTTATTCACCCCAAATGGCATTTTACTTGATGAATTAGTGTCTCTCAAATAACAAATTATTCTCAAAATCTGTCTCATTAAGGAATCCTAAATCCGAGTTAGCTTCTAAGGATAAGAAAAAGTTCTTGGGGCAGGTAAAAGGCTCTAGGAAATATAAACAAAATTTTTCCTTACAATTACGGAATTTTTGAAGAAATTTTAGTAATTCCTAAACACGTTCCTCTGAGGCAATATTTAACGAACTCCTGAATCTCTAAAAAAAATTCTCCAGAAGAAATCTAAAGGAACCATGTGAAATAATACCACAACAATATCAATATCAACACCATGCATTTTTATTACCATTTTATGTCACTAGCTTCATGAAATTACCAAATCAACAACTTAATAGGGCTTAAAAAATCAATTAACGAGTCCCACTCATATATGTATTCAGACAGTTTTTGATAAAACCGATCCATTCCAATCCACATTACATCCATTCAAATACCTATATAAAGCTGAAACGATGTGCATGGTGATACAAATTCATGAGTACGCAACATGTTCCATATGTGTTTATCACATAGCATAGTTGTTTGTTCAGAAATAATATTGAAATTATCATTGCAAAAATTTCATTTCAACAAAAAATTGGTTCATACCTTCAGCAAAATCTCACTACAAAAATCATTTCCTTCGCTGGAGTAATTATTCAACAAACATTGCAGATTTTAGCAATTGATTACATATATTATTTGCATAAAGAATCTAATCTAACATTCACTAAAGATTTCGGCAACTTATTCTCACCTTCCAAATCGTTCAGATAAAAAAATTATCAACATTTTTCAGTAAAAGTTAATGGTATACTCCTTTAAAACTGTTTTCTTCTGACTAAATAGACTTTCTCTATTTTTGACTAAATTTCTAGATCCAACACTAACATTCTTTATACTTTCACTGCTGTTGATCTCGTTTCATACTTACAAAGGTGATGTGTTATCAATCATATAATAGTATAACAAAACTTAATGAAAGGCAGGCAGAATTTCCCAGTCCAAAACCATTATTTTATCACCATAATGAAGACACCAATGATTCAAAGAATGAACTTCCACAGCCATAACAACATGAATTTTCCAATCACCATTAATATCCATAAACCCTTGCTGATAAACCTTATGAGAGGAGAAGAATCAGTAGAGATTTAAATTATTGCAACTACCATAAAAAATTAAGCACCTAAAACCATAACCCAATCACCCTGGAAGCTTAGTTGCATTAAAATAGACAAAATAGAGTTAATCCACAGCAACAACATTTTACAAAGCCCAGACGCAACACCTATAGAAATTTAAAATTGTTAAATAATATACCTACTTGACTGGATAGAAAAACAGGAGACATCCAGCATCTGCAAAGAGAAATAGATATCATAATACACTTTGTCTGCAAATTAGCATTAAACAAGTTAGAAGTTAAGTAGGAATAAATGCTTTTCTTAGATTAGAGCTCTTTCATGTTTGCAGGTGGAAGATAAGGTATGGTCTGATTGACAAACAATACACTGCTGAGAAGAGAATAATTATGGACTGAAGTCTAATCTGCAATAGTAAAAAGAATTAGAACACAATTCATTAAAGCATAAAATAGAAAATCATGTTATATTTGTACATGATATACTATAACTCAAAGAAATTAATTGTCGAACTCCTTTGAAGCAGTTTCAACAGGACTAGCCAATGACAACATTTCTCAATACAAAAATATCATACCAGTACACATAATATGAACAGTAAATATGACAAAAATGTTTGTTCAAACAAATATGAAGGACAACTACCTTATTACTTCATGCTGAATGTTGAAAATCAAATTAGTTAATTCCAATCAATAATGATGGAATATAAAATCATAAGCTATGCTACTATAATGAAAGAAATCCACAAAGTGCTCAAGACTGTATCTCTTATAAGGATTGAAACATATTAATAATCCGTAAGTAGTTGCTTAAGAGATATGGTTACTTAATTATTTGTGTCTCAAATTTGACCAATTTTCAAATCGAATATTTATGATTAATTGCAGATTTAGTTGTAGTACCTACATCGTTCATGAAAACTTCCTCTCGACTGTTTCTTGGGTTCACAAGTAAAAATACTTTCTCTGAATGTTATCTTGATTGCTTATGAGAGAAGAAAATCTTCTTTGGTATATCTTGATTTACTTACATGCCATGATAAAGCTGTCAGCATATAATTCAGAAATAAAATTAACCATGAACATTTATATTTAAGCAAATTTCTAATTATTTTCTGTGATAAATCAGGTTTATTAAAATATTAAGTATTAAATAACAGCACAATACTCATAACAAAGGTGAGTCTATAGTTTCCGCTCTTTAGATGCAATTGGTTGTTGTTTTATGGAGCTAAAAGTTCTTTTTTATTAACACTTATACTTAAGAGAAGCAGTTAAAAACCTAGACTCTGTAAGATTCGTAGAATCAGCCTAGTCAAGACTTCAATGGAGAGTATAAACTTTTCCCATGTTTTACTGACATAAAATTCATTTTAGCAATTAAAAAATTAATGGAAATAATTCAAAATAATCATTAAAGCGTCCCAAAGACGCGAAAGGTTACGAAAGTCTCCAATTAATTGTAAAATTAATTTCTCAGGCAGGATCAAGTTCTCAGTTGAAACCATCACGTTTCAATTAATTTACAGAAACACCAAAATGGAATACAATTCCACTCAAACAGCATCGAACATTTAAATGAACGATGACTGAAAATGTTCGCTACAATAAAATCTTGAAAGAAATAGCTTTAGCATAAAAATTGTCTCACTGTGAAGAAAGTAACAAGAGGGTACAATAAATACAACGTCGAGGTAAATTTAAAATCTTCAAGAATTTATTTGTTATATGGCAGATTAAAAATATATAATTCACGCAATAAATGCATACGATGTAAATTGGAATGCATTAGTGCAAACAATAAACTTAAACGATGTCAAATATATAAATTGGTTGACACTTACTTTTTTTTCTTTAATCTTACATGTTGCTGCATTGATGGTCTCACGTGCCTTTTCCGAGTTGAAACGGTCAATAAATATAAGTCCACATAGCCAGGCTGCTAAGCCGAAAGGCCAAGCATATAATAGTTCCTTTTTAGCCACTACTGTACATTTTTCCATGACAGGCCATAGTTCAAACATTCCTGAAAAGATTGAACACCATTGCAAATCATATCGAAAACAAGACAATGTAAGAGGCACAACTGCAATACCAACCAAGAACGTCCAATGAGCTTTGATGATTCGCAACAATTACACATGCTTGTTCTTTTTCGAGGTGCTCTCGCCCCCGTAATTCCCATCTGAGACCAAGAAGATCAGATATGTGTCGGCATAAAACGGAAGCCAATCTAAAAATGATAAGTTTTGCAATGTTATCGTTTATAATGTCAAGCGGTCTGCTAAATCAATTACATAATTTTCACCTTTAATTGAATAATGTCTTCAGATTAGAGCATTTAGAATCAATTGAATTAGCACTTACAGTAAATTTTTTACTTCTCCGGGCCTCCACATCATTATAGGAATCACGAATACGGCAATACCCATTACAATTCCATAATACAAACAAAATTTGATGTAATAACGAAAAACTTTGCTTGTTTCGTAAAGAAAGGGCAATATCAATACTAAAGCTACAATAACTAATTCAGTAGAATTCAGCGCCATTTTGACATATAAATGTTTACTACCTTAGAGTAACCAATACAACAATACTATGGAACCCTATGGTGTCACCTCAAAACCAAAACATTGGGCGGCCATGACTTAGCAGTCGACTAATGGATGACGCTATCACGCTATAGCACGCTAAAGTCCGCAAGGAGCGCAAGACAATTGAATGCTTACGAAAAGAAGTTGTGTTATTTAGATTGACTTTTGGCGGATACGGAAAGGCTAACAGCACATTTCCATTTAGTACTGACATGAGCAGTGAATAAGACTTTGTAGTATGATTCATTCAGATGTCATACATAGTTTAAATGCTACAGTAAGTTTTCGAAAATTTCAAATTCTTCGCTTGGCTCGAAAATGTAGCAAAATTAGTATACTGGAGTCACTCTGAAAAGACATGTTTTTCATTGAAATTAGTACTTGGACATGCTGCAAAATTTTTTGGGGAAAAGATATGACCCAATATAATAAAATTCAGAAGGCTAGAACTCAATTGAAGGTCCTTGCCAGATATCCGACAATTTCTTGGACAAATCCCAATCTTTAAAATTAAATGTCATTTAAATAGAAGCCTAACCTTTGGAACGAGTGAATGTGCAATGCAGAGGTATATGTCACAATTCGTTATCTGCAGCCTGTGGAATAAACTTCTGAATGCCTAGCGATCATATATTGTGAAGAGCAAATTTCTTTCTTTCTAAATTTGGAAATAGAAAATACTAGCGTTTGAGTTTCCTTCTGCGCATACTATTCATTACGTCATTCTAACTCGAGCGATGTTACCTGTTGTGTTCTTTCAGTGATATCATACGCTACGCAGAGAGGGGACGTCTGGGCGATCGTAGGCGCGAAGGGGGATGAAGGTAAGCGATTTTGTTCAATAAACCTTTGATATAATATAATTGCATGAATGACTTTCTGTTGGTAAGTTTCATTTTTTTTGGCTATAATTTAAAACCATTCTTTGGATTTAAAAAATATTTTTTCTTGAAGCTTCTCATCGAATACAAAGTAATTTTCCACATTTACAACATTAATAAATTTGTCATAGGAGTGTTAATTAAGTTGCCATAGGAGTGTTTGACGGTTTTGCACTTGTACTTAGATTGAATTTTAATGCAATTATTTCTTCCGTATCTGATTTTACTGATGAAATAAAATCGTGCGATTAACTCACGTGTTCCCGTAGGGAAAGACCGGAGAAGCCAATCGCATTGCTTAAGTTGTATCAATAGCGGTCGGCAGCCAATGACTCTTCTTTGCGGGTAGCAAAAATAAAATGAGTTTGGCTTCACATGCGACCGCGAATTATCGTCAGATCGCCGGTATTACTGTAGACTACGCACTTTGGAACGATCAAGAATTTCGACATGAATTGTCTAGTGCAGTGTATGAAATTTCGACGTAAAGGTATACATCGCTGACGGAAAGCTATCATTAATGTTTTGAATTTCGCATCTGCCAAGCATACGAATTTTAATTCCTAATAGCGGGGGTGTAATTATTTAAAAATATCCCTTCTTACCCTACTTAAAGTATTAATATTTAGTTTCAAAGTTGAATTTAGAAGGACTCAAAGGGAAAAATTATTAACTTCGTTGTTTTTCGTGCAGGTGCATTTCCTTTATGCTTTTTTGACCGCAATATCTGGAATTTAAAGGATCCAACATGATGAAGGAAATCTTATATTCGATTGCAGCACTTTTGGTATTGCTCTACTTTGCCAGCAGCACATTCCGCTACTACGCTAAGTTCACAATTTTCGTTATTCTTAGTTTAATTTCTGCGTCAATATTTATTCCGTTAATGCTAAGAAGACCGATGGATTATAGAAATGCAAAGTTAGTATTTTATGAAAAAGGAACTAAGTCAAGCATATTATCAATGAAGTAATATACATAATTATTTATGTAAAACATGATCATATTTCTTGTCAATCTTAGGTATCCAGCATGGGGTGGAAGACAAACATCGAAAGTCTTAGGAATGAAGTGGGAGATAAGAGGGACAGAACAAGTACCAAAAGTTGATGATGGCTGTGTAGTTTTAATTAACCACCAAAGTGCTCTTGATCTGTTAGGTAAGTTGTCATGAACACCATAAAACCTAAATGTTAATATGGGAGAAATAATATCTAATTTGCTTTTTCATTGTTTTTGTTCCTCTGACACATATCAGAAAATTCATTTTATAGAACTGAATTTTCTTTTTAAATTTAAAATAAGTAAAAATTATTAATTTGTTACTTTTCAGTTCTTGCTGAATTATGGAGTGTAATGGAAAGGTGCACTGTCATTGCAAAAAAAGCTGTGTTTTATCTTTGGCCATTTGGGCTTGCAGCTTGGCTTTGGGGAACAATTTATATAGATCGCCAGAATCATGAAAGAGCTAGATCTACAGTGAATGAAACAAGTGTTGCTATAAAGGAGAAAAAGGTAAAATAGTGATTTAAAAGATCAAGGATTTGTTTTGTTTATTGACATAATTTTTGTCTTCTCTTGAGAGATTTTAGTTCTAGCATTTCATTTTAAACTTTTCAATTCTCTTGGTGTTTTCCAATCCTGCTTGGAATAAAATCTGTTTTGTAATTTAAAAAGAAATTTCTACTTATATTTAATATTCAATTCAAATGCTAAGTACCATCCTTAAGCCTCATGCTTCTTTATCCAAACCTCACTGTTAATTACAAAATAAATGTCATCCATGATCTCATGTGGCTATTTGATGTAATGGCCAAGAGTTAATTTACTTAAGGAAGACGCCTTTTACACCATGAATTCTCATAGTTTATTAGTGCTATATCACATTATCATCATACAATATGAATGAATATTTTGATTGCTAAGGACTTAATTTTTTTAATAGCTTCTTATCCTCATTACTGAGTTTATTTATTTATTGATGTACTCTTAGTTACTTCACAAAGGATTATTCTCTAATGATATTCCTTTATTCTTGCTTTAGGCCAAAATTTTGATGTTTCCAGAGGGAACAAGACATAGTGGTGATGCACTACTTCCCTTTAAGAAGGGAGCATTCCATGTTGCATTATCTGCAGAGGCACCAATACTCCCTGTTGTGCTCTCTAAATACTACTTTTTAGACCACAAGAAAAAAATTTTTAATGGTGGTAAGTTTAACTAAGAATATATTTCTTAAATTTCAATACCATCTTGAATATTGATTGTTACTCCGCAGTAGTTACATTGTAATTGATAGTCATTGCAATACTTAGATATAATTTTTCATTGAACAGGAAGGATCATTCTAAGCATACTTCCACCAATTCCAACAAAGGGAAAAACTGTTGCAGACATGGATTCCATTATTGAAGAGGCTAGGAATGCAATGAATGAAGCTTTTGCAGCTACTTCAAAGGAAGTGAAAATGAGTATTCACAACAGACAGTGATTTTTATCATTGAGAGTTCCTGATGAGTCCATATCATAGATTTAAATACCAAAGATTCTTGTAATATATACCATGAGCAGAGAGAATAATTATGGAACTACAGTTTTCAATAGTTTTAATACTAACAATGTACAATGAGTTTGAAACAAGATTTTTTGGAGATATCTCAGAAAGAGTGCTGAGTCTACCAAAATTATATTGGCACAAAGTTTGTAGCATAACTTTTCTAATTATTTTAATATACATAACTATATTTGTTGATGATGACTTGGAATTATTTTTGTAGATCTTTGAATTCTTGAAAATGGTAGCTGTTACTCCATGGGAGGTCCATGGAAATTTTAGTATATCTTTAGCAATTTTAAGTATTGATCTCATGAGGGCATATTTATTAAAACAAAGTTAACTTTTCAATGACATGAAATCATCTTTGGGAAGAAACTTTTTCATTATTTCTGAAAGGGTTTAAACATTATAGCATTTAAGGATGACTGCCTCCCTCTTCCAAAAGTGTAAATATTTCATTTAATTTTGTAAAGACTCCTTATTTAAGTAAATATTTGATAAATAATACAAATTGAAGTATGTTTATATTATTTCCCTAATTACCATGAGGTACAATTATTTTACATCAGTTTAGCTTAATATTACATTTCAGTAAAGGAACAAAGAGCACTTTTAACAACAATAAATTTTTTTAGCCACAGGAATTTCACTAGGAATGAAGGACAGTACAAATCTTGCTCCTTACTTCTTAATTTTAATGTGCATGAATGTTGGATTCTTACAAGTGACTGTTTCACATCAGTCAATGTAATACTATATATAATCTAAGCTCTGAAAATACTCTTTGTTTCAGTAAGACAATTCAGCATCATTTTTTGGCTTCTTTTCTACTTAGTTGATATAGCAGTGGACAAATTTGTATAAATTATCTCAGCAATAAATAGTTATTATATTCGGGAAACCTTAGATATTGTGACTGTTGATAATAACCATGGATTACTTAAGGCACATAATTATGAAATTCTTCTTTTAAAAATAAGTGTATTTCATTATTAATCGCCAGAGCTTTTGCTTGAATATAAGTAGCTAGACTATGCAATTAAAATACTACCTCCATCCAACAGAAGGACCAGAGCTAGTAATTTGGATTAAATAAGGCAATTGAATTTTATGATTTTTTTGTGGTAATTTCTCCATGTTGTATTACAAACTATAAAAAAATATAAATTAAAGTCCACTTAAATATTTATTTCACACAAATTTCTTTTGAAAGTCTCGTTAGAAGTATAATTTGTTGGCCATATTTTTAAATTTATTACGAATTTAGCCGCTAGAACGTAATCCGATGACGTTGGAAAGAAAGTGCAAATACAAAATTAAATTATTCAACAGATATGTTTCAAATTATATTAACAACATTTGTTCGTGAATAAGAATCAGAATATTGTTTTTATCATAAAGTTATGTCTGTGAGATTCCTGGGCCATTTCCTTCGTAGTCAATAGTAGGAATGGCAATTGTAACAATTTCCACTGTGCCGTAAGTTTCAAAATGTTCCATAATGGATTTCGTTTTTCATTTATTACCATGACTACTTTCAAAGTAATTTCTTCCTCTCGTTGGCTGGAGCAAGTTTAGAAGTGCTAATATAGTTAATAACTTGCGTAAGTTGTCACTTTTATTCTAATCTGTCACCATAACTGATGATTGTGCTATCTTACTTAACGTTTGATTGCTAGCTATCATAGACGTAGATAATGCATGAACACATTGTTTGTTTGGACTCCCATGTTTAATGCTTTATATTTATAAAAATCATTAATTCTATGCTTCATTTTGAAATCATTCGTTTATTATTTGTAGTAACAGGAAAGTTATATTATTAAAAGATATCAAAGAAGATAAGATAATGTTGGGAGAAAAGAAGGTGATGATCCTGATAGAAGCACGTATTCCATAAATTGTGAACTTGGACCAAATGAAAAAAAAGCTGCTATCAGACTTAAGTCCAACGTTTATGTGATGAACTTCATAATCTAATCAGATAATGGGTAAATGTATTTTTATAATCTGTTACGAATAAGCTGCGAAATTTTGGCTATATCTGCCTCTACATTCCGAAAATAATCAACTTGAAGGAAAGAATGATTTTAACTTTTATGTATTCCTCTTGATAGATTTTTAAGTTCACTTAAATTAAAATATATTTTCCTATATAATTCGATCAATAGATTTAAATGAAGACCGTGATATCACAGTGGTTCATAGGGATATTTCTTATTTATTTTCAGAAAAGAGCAAAAATATAATTTTCAAATGCGATTGATTCAAGTGTCAAACTTTAGGAAACTTATTTTTCTGTCTTCAAATGTACACTAGTTGAATATAAATGCTAGAAATAGATTTAGTCCTTAACATTTCTCGGCGGAAAATAGATTGTCCCTACTGATGTTGAAAAGTACCTTAACACATGACATGACTGCGAGAAAAAATAATTTTACCAAGTTATATAGATATCAATCGTTCCAAAAAAGGGGTTTAAATGCTAATCATGCTGACTTTCATTCTATGCTTAAGAAACTGTGAGGATAATTTGCATAATAAATCTTAGCGGCGTAAGTAATAGACAAAATATTTGTTGTGATTTTTTTGTGGTTTAATAAAGTGTACGAATCATCGCTCAACTTTGTAATTCTCAAATTCTTAATAATGTCGAAATAACTTAATCGACGCAGACGGTCAGAAACGGCTTGACTTAGATCTGAAACAAACTGCATTGTGTTTCTACGATGCTGAAACCCCCAGGAAAACTATTCTCATCTCTATAAAGGCCCAGGTTCGAACCCAGGAGCCCATAATACGTTTCCATAAGAGATGAACGTAAATTACGTTTTCACGACTTGCAGAGGTTGTTTCTTTTATAAATTTAAAATAGAAACAATGGTCCTACAAAATTGAGACAAGTGCCAAAAGAAAGTAAAATGGTCATAGAATCTTATTTTAGTCGTAAATCATTCATATAATTTCGAAATTGCGAGAACTTTGATAAAACACCGAAATTTCGTAAAATATTTGGGAAATAAACAACCCATCCCTATGACGACCAAAGTTGAACATTGATTTTATGAGTTATCCCATACTTTTCCATAAGAAATGTACATAAAAAAGGTTTTCGTTACCTGCTGAGGTTGTTTCTTTCCCAAAATTAAATTAGAAACAATATTCCTACGGAATTGAGACAAGTTTCAGAAGAAAGGAAAATGGTCATAGATTCTTATTTTAGTCGTGAAATATTGATATAGGTCCGAACTTTCGAGGATTTTGATAAAACACACGGAAATTTCGTAAAATTTTTCGGAAATAAACAACCCATCCCTTTGTCGACTAAGGTGTTTGCTTCAATGTTGTTTTCATGAATTATCCCATATAAGTGCACGAGGATAATCAGTTCTTATAATTTTTATAAGAAATTTACGTGAAGTAGAATTTTATTACTTGAAAACAGTAGAATAAATATTATAAATAACGGTTATAAATATATTGAGTTATTATGATGTTACGACGGACTGCTTCTGGCTTAGGAGGACCATATGTATAAAATATTAGATATATTTTTAAACTAAATTAAGTTCCGTCATGCTTGACGGGGGCGTTTACTAGTAACGAATATTATACTGAATACCAAACCTATGTATAACAAAGAATGCTTAAACTTCTTTCGTAGCAAGAAGCATATTTATGTGGATTGAGTTATCCCTACTCAAAGGAGGTGAACCAGCCTTTAGGCCACATTTGGCCTCATAAGGGTTCATTGAGACCCTTCATTCATTACCTGAAACAAATATTCCTATTAAAATAATTTTGTTTTCTAATCCTACTAATGACGCTAAGTGGAAAATGTTCTCTTTCCGATTACTTAGCGAATGAATTCGTTTTCTCATTGAAAGTTTCGACGTGTTTAATTCATTGGGTATAGGTAACATGCTACACGCGAGTGAACTGATGGTTTCATATGGGGCCTTCCTTATGAAACCGAATGCTAAATGTGACCTTCCGATGGAATGAAGTTCCCCACCCCTGACCTTGTTAATTGTAGTCAAACTTTATATCCGCTAATGGTTATGAATTTCAAATTCTTTGAAATGTTTGGAGAGCCCGTACTTATTAATTCCCGCTCTTGAACTTGTGTTAGGTTCAGCGCGAAAGCTGGTTGTATCCTCAACACTTCCACCTTAAGCTGCCATGAATTCTGGAGAGGGAATGAGGCTTACTAGGCCAGATGAGTGTTATAGTTTGCTTTAATTTTCTTCTCTTATTTTCAGTAGAAAATATCCAAGTAAATGCAACAGTAGGAACGAACAACGCTTTTAATGAAATTCAATAGGGACTGAGAATGTCACTAAGCATCACTCATACTCAGTCACGGACAAGACTGACATTGAAACAAAAGTGAATGAAAAAATTTTCCTCTATTTCTAGAAAATCCTTTTCTTAATGTCAACTTATCCTTTTCATTTCGCTCGCTTACCCTTCGAAAAAACCATCATCGTGTTGAAGATATCCTTTCACTTATCGTGAGATCCCTTGATGGGGAAACCGTTATTATTGTGGCCATGATTCCTTCCATTGGTCGCATTCAGTGGTTGCAAGTGGTTTTGGTGTTGCTTAAAAATAGAATTCACTGGCTGGAGGGTACCCTTTTTACGAAAGCTGATTATTTGCTGCTTATGTTCAATTACGATAAAATAAATGAATACCTAAAGGTACGATACAATATTGAAAATTTTCTCTTAAAGGTATCGCAGCGTTGATTTTTGTACTTTTCGACTGGAAGACGTTTGCTGGTAGGCTAAAGAAACTGTTGTCACCATGATAATAATAAAAGACTTTATTCAGGGCGAGATTGAGACTAACAAGTCTCTTCTTACATCTACCCCTGCGATGATGGTATCATCGCCGAAAACTCCGTAGTGTACATACATTGATCAAATAATTGCTTTACCTATATAATTTATTTCGAGAGCGATTCATTTTTTGGTGGATAGCTCCCAATCTTTTGTCTCCCACGTAATCAAGGAATCAATTAAATTCAAGTAATCAATTTAAATTCAAAAATTTTAAGATTCAATCTGTAAATTCAGATTGGAAAATAAGGCTATTGCAACTGAGGGGAAAATATGCTAATATTTTCATGACCCACGGCATTTCCGTAACGGAAAAATGTACCGCTAACATGCGCCTCTATTATGTGAAATTTGAAGAATACATTACCTTCGGATATTGCGCGGCTCTTCAAGAGCTTACTCGCGATGCGGGTCGGGAAGCACGGGGTTATTTGATGTGATGTCAGAACTATAAAGAAAGGATTCGAAGGGCTTTTGGACGTGACATTAATTTTCTCCAAAAATGCGTGGTTATTATTCGCTCTAGATTATCTAACAAAAATAAGTAAGGGGGGTCATTGTAACTAATTTTCGATTTTGTGCAGTTTATTGCTCTTCATTGACACCAGACCTGGTTGGAACGATGCTCTCATCAACTGACCATCGAATAGTCTCCGTCCTGATGAATGAGACGCCAGAATAATTGGGCACACTCTTTCTATGCAATTTCACTTTTTATTCTTCACTGAGAATGGAATTTCTCGCTTCTACACGCGTGTGATTTTCATTTCTAATCTCCCCCTTTCTATAGATTACAGCAACCATTTTCCTGAGAAAAAATGTCAACCTGCACTTCGAACCTGCAATCATCGACGTGCTGTAGTCTTAAAACCTCCAAGTGTCGATGCGCATGATGTTTACCTATTTTCCTGTGTATGTACCAGTTTTCTTAAAGGTATTTTTCACGTGGCGGGATTTCGCCACGAGAAAAGTGTATCAGCGATTAACTGTTAAGATGAAAGAGAGTAACAGTTGAACCGTAACTCAGTTGTAGTTGACTCAGTAAATGTTAAGTTGAAGGAGAGGTAGCATTCAAAATGCGGTACGTTTTGCATTATATTTCGCGGGATAATAGATCAAAATAAACGTTTCATAATTTGCGGGACTGTTTCGCATTATTGTCCCGCATTACTGTCCCACATTATATTTCGCCCGATAACAGATCAAAATAAACGTCCCGTAAGTTGCGGGATTCTGTTTTGCCTGGTGCAGTAGTTGTCTGTGAATTTGTGATGAGGTACCAATTATTTGCAACCCGAGGATGTCACAGAAATGTCGTCCATAGCTGTTATGGACCGACCAAGTTGGTCAATGAGCCACATCCGTTTCGTTAATGGCCAGGTGAATGTACATACTATCTCTCTTATCTTAAGAGCTTAGCTTAAGAGATCTCGATTCTGATAACGAGCGTCGTTGACCAAGGCCAAGGAGTTGACGATTGCATCGAAAAGGGGGAACACCTGAGGAGAAGATTTAGCGTAATCTTTCTTCGAATACAATTTCGGATCCTTTTTCTGAGTGAGTTCTTCCTGTTTGGTAAACCTTTGACTTTCTTGATGCTTATAAAAGATATCTCTTTCTTGATGAGAGGACGAAGGTCTTCTCGTGCTTATTAGATGAATCTGATTGTATTGGAATTAGGAATTGTATCTGTGAGCTCATTAGGCCGGTTCTAATAAATATCTTTATTAAAATGGTCCTCGTTTTGGAAATTTGACATCAGATTGAAAATCAATGGCCCTCCTAAAGTATATTTCTCATTTTAGTCTTAATGCGGTGTATTTAAATTTGTTTGACTTTCATTGATGATAGTTCGAAATACAATAACAATAATAATCTAATAAAACGTCTTTATTTTAGGGCGAGATTAAGATTTATTATTCTCTTCTAACATCTAGCCCTTAGTCATTACAGATAGAATGAAATAGGTATTGGGAGTTGAACTAAAGAAAAGCAATAAAAGATATAACTATGATGAAAAAATTAAATCCCTGCAGGAAAACACCCGCGTAAAGGGGGGCGTGAAAAACCTGCGAAACCTACTGACTGTAGCAACTGAAATTTAAAGGAAGAGGGGAAAATAAGTTAAAGAAAAGTGTCAGCAACACAGCTGGAAGAAATGCATCATTCTTAAAAATAATTCAGATAAGAACAGGCGTTGGATCATAAGAAGTAGGCAGTGGTATATGATTAAATAGAATAATAAAAGGAATGAGAAAATATAGAATAAATATGAAATATTGGAATAATAAAAATGTTATGAATAATGAACTGAAAAAGAAACAAATACAAACATTTACGTAAACGTTTCAAACCAATATACCACTGGTAGCAATGAAAGTGGCCTTAGTAAACGCTCTCATAATGATCAATGTAGTTTATGGTGTTCTATACATTCGGGCTATTCGCTGACTTAGAACAGTTTCGCGGCATATCGAGTATCTGGCCACTCGAGTTTCATATCCGACACAGTGAACATCTATGTCATGGACGGTAGTCTCGAAAAGAAGGTGTCTGCAAGCAGAAGAGGTACATTTGCTTAATCCTTTCAATACCGTGACTCAAAAAGTATTTTATGCAATGACTTTTAATGGGCGACGAACTCACCTTGTACCCATTTCTGCTAATTTTTTTAGTGCAATCCTTTATGCTATTCGTTATTTATTGCACCCAAGTCTGTCCTTCATACATAGTTACGATGTCGTTAAGAAGCGTTTACGTGCGAATATTTTCTCCGCTGGTCGTCCTACATAAAGATTTAACCGTTCTTGTCCTGCTCGTGATCGTAAAATTGTGATCGCGAATATATTTTATTCGATGTCGGTTGCATTGGGATAGCGAGGATTTCTATAGTTTAATACGTACTTCATATTTTACCCAGATTTCGCTCGTTTCGGAAGGATTAATTTCCATCGTTCTTACCGTTGAATACGGAAATCTTACCGTTGATAGGATTTCGATTTTTTGAGAATATATACTCTAACATTAAAAAAGCCTAACTATCTCTCCTAAAATAACTCCTGTATATAAGGGGGATAGCCTAGTGGGTAGCGCGTTCGCCTTTTTTGACAGCGGATTCGGGTTTGATTTACGGTGATGCCATACGTACGAAGTAATCCCAGCTGTCGAAGCATTTTTGGTAACTCTACTACTCCTGTTTAAGGTTGAAAACTGATCTTTACATTCCAAGCCACAGCCTTTCTAATTTACCTGCGAACATACCCACCGGAAATCTTTTCCATCGTGCCCTTTGCACTTGGATAGAAACTCCTTGAGTGTGCAACTCTTCATCTACTTTCAGCCAAGCTGAAAGGTTGACGTTGGGCAATTCCGGTACAGATATAGCGGTCGCTTATTTAGAAGGATCTTGAATGGTCCTATGAATTTTAAATTTCACTTCTTAGTCATACGAGATGAAGAAGATTACTCGACGACCCGACATGAGTATTTCCCATTCAACGATTGCCTATGGCTGAAAGAATGACCATTATCTATAAGATAATATGACTCTTTGAAATTGAACTCGTTGTTTCAATTAATCTAGCGAACCATTGTTATCTTTAGATAAGTAATTTCATTTCTAAACTGTAGCTTTTAAACATACACTCTCTGAATTTTATAGTTGGTAATTTGATTTTTATTTTTTCTCATTTTCCCTAACCTTAAACTTAATGTATGATATATTGCCTTCATATGGATTTACTGTGTTTTTGCGGTTTTTTTTCACCCCCCTTCTCTGTGGGTGTTTTCCCGCGACGTGGGTTTTTTCTTCGTCAACCTTCTGTTGCAAAGATTTTTTCCAAAACTTCACTCATTCTTTTAGTTTATAATTATATTTTGTAAATATGATAATGACATACGAGGTTAGGTGGAAGAAAAACCCACATGGGTCTAGCCTCGCCAATAAAGGGTATATCTATCTATACATCTATAAGAGATAAATGTAAACATTCGGCTTCGAGGAAGGTGGTCTCTTGCGAAAGGTCTTTCGAAAGGTTTGCCGAATTTTCACTAGTCATTGGATATTTCCTAAAACGCTTACATCGCTAAACTAGTATCTATTCAATTATCTTCTTTTGCGTGTCCGTATCTTTTTGCTAGCTAATTACGCCACGAAATGAAGATGTAAAGATTTAGTTAGTTGTAAAGTTTGGGAATGCATGTGTTTAGTACAGTTTCGCTTGTTGTTATTGCATGAAATTTTTGCGTTAAAGCGTTTCACATATCGTTTTAAAATGATCTATATCGATGCCAAATGTTCGTTCCGTTCTGAATGTTATATGTAGATGGACTCAATATTGTATAAATATGGAATAAATTGTAGAAAAGTAAAATAGCTCTCCTTCCATTAAAGTTTATGGTGAGAAAGGTTTGTTCTACCTCAAATAGAAGTATTCGCAGGAGAAATACCGTAGGCGTAAGATTATTTTTGTTCTGTGGTTATTATTATTAAAAGTGCTTCGACAGCTTAAGTCATTTCGCGTGCGAGCTTCCACCGGGAATCGAACCCGAGGCCTCTTTCACTGAAGTCGAACGCGTTGCCCACTTGGCTATTAGGGAGCCTATTTTTGTTCTTATTGGAGAAGTCACGAGTATTGATGAATCATCGTATGCATAATGACGATATGTTTTGGTGAATAATTGTTAATAAGCCCGTTTTTCGATGTAATCGCGGAAGGAAATTGGATTTCCGAAGATTAGGATTATGGTTACTACAATTATTATTATTATTTACTTCGTTCTGGGCACAAAGTGACGGTGTTATGGGAACGGACTGATGTCAAGTTCCGTATAATTACAGTTTATTAGTCTTCGTTTAAAAATGTTCTAATTAAGTGGCAGGTATCCAGGATTAGTGATTTTT
>KZ308242.1:2014524-2032562 GCA_000376725.2 Ladona fulva
TAAAATACAGAAGGAGAAATAAACATGAGTATGAAATACAAAAAAAACAATTTTTCAAACATTTGCAGTTAAAAGATGATTAAATTATTTTTCTTTAAATACCCGCACCGAGCTAGAATGTTTATTACAATCAGGTAGGGAGTTCCAGAATTGAGAACCAGCGATCTGAAAGGAATCTAAATTAACGTTAGTGTATAAAAATGTTCATTTAGAGATATTTGCTAAAGGAAGGAAAAGGTAGGAAACTTAAGCTGAAGCAAAAAATCAAAGATAACTCTTCCACTTTATGTGAACTTTAGTTCTCTTCTTCTTCCTTTATTCCGGAAGAAGAGAAAAATATCCTTCATATACCGAAATTATAATGTTTTCCATAAAAATTATTAATATTGTTATTCTATCAAATACGACGAACTTAAGTCACGGGACAAGTCAGCGAAGTTCTCTCTCACTATTTGTATCTCACTTTATCTCAGTATGGGGAGAGTATAAGAATTCAGTAAGTAACACAATTGTCGAAACATAAGTGAAAGCAATTATAACTATGATTCAAAGAACACTTATCTTTGTAACTTAAGTTTTTTCTTGTTTTTACGTACTTATTTGGGATCAGGAGGTATTGAAGACAAGCAGATCTAGTTGGTGGGGTTTATCCACCTAGAGGTGAAGTTTATTGTATCTCCTTTCTCAAGCATTAGCTAATCCATAAATTTTTAATTTGAACTGGTAGGTAACGGCGATAATTTCAAATATTTGTCATCTTCTTAGAGCTGACAAATACCCACCCGATTTCACTAGCGAGATTTTATGATATTTGAAATTTTACTCCTTCCACGCTTTTCTAACCAATTCTCCTGATCAGTTTATTATAATTATGCTGTTAAAATTTCCCTAATTAGTTACTGTCGTTAAATATGTGGACAGTTTCTCGTTGGTTGATTTTTCTGGCCAAATTTTACGAAATTAATCATCAGTTAATGGTAGAGTTCTTTAAGTAGCCGCGTTGGGTCAGGATGCAGAGCCATAATAGGAATTGGGATAAATTAGATCCATGGAGAAGAATTGTTTGTATGTATATTTAGTATTTATAGTTTTGGTCTTTGAAAGACTAACTATTTGCTATAGACTTGGACTTGGTTTGTTTGTTGGAAAAAATACTTACCTACTACTATTTATTATTATTATTATTATTAGACCCTTTAATGGCGAGGTTAGGCCCGAGTGGGCCTCTCTTCCACCTAACCTCGTATAGTATTCTACATTGATATTATATNTATCACTATTATTATGATAGTAATTATATATGAAGATCATTATTATACTATCACTCTTTATCCGGCGACGTTAGACCCATGTTGGCCTCTCTTATTATTAACTTCAGGAGTCAAAGACGGTATGTACATGCAACGTTTACAAAATAACAAAATTTCGAAAATAAACAAAACGACAGAGAAAAGGAGGTGAAAGGCTGAGGTGTAGGGAAAACTCCTCAGCTGAAGACTTTCAGAGAAAAACCCACGGTTCGGGGAAACGCCCACACAAGAAAGGGAGCGAAAAAACATAGCGCGAAAACACAGGATCGAAGTTTTTTCGCTCGCGCTCTTCTCTAAGGTTGCGAGAGAGTGGTTTGTGCGACGTATGTCTCTGAAAATACCCCAAAAAACTTTAGTTTCTACCTTAACACTCGTTCAGCTTCCAGGGTTGATTTTTAGTTTATCGTCTTAGTTGTATCTTGTCAGTACAACATCCCGGAGGGTAGCATAAACCTCAGATCATCTACTGCTGGGAATAAACAGTTCTGAAGATGCAGAAGGGAATACTAAGCAAGATGAAATAATTTGCCCTTGATTTCCTCACTGAGCCGGAATGCTATGCGTGGGAATCGCATACAACCTTCTGCACACGCGCTGGTGCTTATGAGCATTAGTTTTCATAGAATTCCAGGGGTGACCTAAGTGACATCCATGATTCAGTATCATTTATGCCTCAATATCTTTCATATTATCGCAGTCATGAAACAGACTGGGACAAAAGTAAATGAAAGATTCATTTCTCTCTATCCTGTACTAAAAATTAAATGAAGAATATTCCATTCATCGAGATGTGGTAACAGGATCCATTCGTTAACCAAAAGACGTATAAAGTAACGTTAATTTCTGTGGCGATAAATGTGAAATAAATTAGACACAGCTCGGAAAGGATTAAGTCGGCATCTTTAAATGAAATGGGGAGCCCAATGAAACGACTCCCCATTTCATTGGGCTGCCATTTCATTGGAATTCATTTAAAGGCATTGTAAATTGTAGGTGGTAGAGTATCAATACAAGTAATTGCTTCCACCATTTCTATAGTAAGTTCCGCAGGGGTTAACACTATGTGTAAATGATTCCAGATCATTATCATCATAGCTAGCAAAAGAAAGTAGAGCAAAAAGTCATTCAACTCATATTTAATGTGTTGGGTTGAGCGAAATGAGACATCGTGAGTAAAATTTTTTGGGAACAAAATCATAAAATAACCTTATTACCTTCACTTTCATTCTAATCACTTACGGCCCTAGCTATCAATAACGTTTATTGTTAAGCGCTTTGTGAAATATTTCTCAGTTATTTTCACAACTATACGCAGTTTTTGCATATTTTCGTAAATTAAATTCGAATACTCTGGAAAAACATCGTCCATTTTAAATGAAAGGATAATTCATCGATTCTTTTTCTAGGCTTACTTTTGGAATCAGAGAATCTTTAAAAAACATTTCTCTAATAAAACTAAAATTTTCGAATAGTTTTAAATGTCTGAAAATTATTATTTATAATTAGTAATTGAGATCTGAATTTAAAAACTCGTCTTCTTTCATTAGTTCTTTCTGTCAGATTGAATATTACACTTGAATTTGTGAAATAATTTATTTATTATTTACGATAATAGATGTAGGTATAACCTTGTGCTCCTTTCAACATTTGACTGCAATGAGTAAATAGGTACTGACATTTGCCCTAAGAAGGGAGTCATGTTTAAGTGAACAGTAGTATGTGAAGTTCTATTATCGACAGCGAATGCTAATGACGGATGCGGCTTTCCATGGCGTAGCATTCTAAAAATAATATATGCTGACGCTGCTTTGAGAAATGATGATTAGGACATGAAATTTCTATTCTACCCTTCCCTTCTTTCATCAGCAAATATGAAACTGCAGCTTTAGGTCAATTCAAGAGGTTTTTTCAAGAAAATTTGAATAGACGACTGAAATAACTACTTACATTGTCGGGTTCCCGGATAGCAAAGTGGGCAACGGGTTTGACTTCGGTGAAAGCGATCCCGAGTTCGTTTCCAGCTGGAGACCTACGTGCGAAATTACCTAAGCTGTCACACCACCTCTACAGGATTTTCTATCTTACTGGGTAACACATGTATCACTACAGGCAAAGTTGCTCGAATATTTCTCAAGACTTTTAGGACTATCTATTAAATTTGGTTTTCTATTCATTATTCCGTATCTGAAGACATCCTCTCGTGAATTTTTATCCATTAACATTATTTCTCATAGCTTCCGTTCTTTACTTTCCTCTAAAATTTCTTTCTTCATTAAGTTATTAATCTATCTTATTTTCATTGAGTTTGTGAATAAGGTGATCTTTTCGTAATCAAAGACTCCAAACTTTCAAGCATTTGTTATTTTTGTAAAGTAGGCTGAAAAACGAAGTTTAGATTATGTAACTAAAGGAACCGGAATTGGAATATATTCCCATAGGAAACACGTGGTAGATTGATTAGTTTCCAATTTGCTCGTAAATTTTAATTTCAAATGCTACACCCTTCGGAAGATAAAGAAAAAGATATTCTGGATCCTAGTTAATTACTCTCCATTTATTCTTGTTAGGAATTTCTTCTTTTATAACTTCTGAGTTATTCTGGTTTTTGTGAAATAGCGACACTGATGACGCGCTATCATAAATGAAACGGTCAACATTTCCTCACATCTTCTTCGCTCTCCAACGGAAACATCGTTCGACTTGTTTGATATAGGAAGCAATTATTATAGGGACGGATCTAGATAAGCGGTTTATTTCCTCATGCATGCAGAAATATATGTATGGAAATTATCGTTTATAAGAAATATATGTATGGAAATTATTATTTATCACCACACGTTTAAGCGAGGAAACGCAGTATATATGATTACTTTGATATTTTTTCAGACACGGGGATGTGTTACATTATTCTGTTGGAAACTAAGGTGTGATGAAAATTTTTATTTGGGGTTTTAAAGCTATATTAAAATATAGTGCTGTAGACTACGCATTTAATTCAACAAATGTCGAGGGGAAAAATGTTCACACGATGGAGGTCAAAAATACGATATCTTGTAATGCATCTACTTCTAGAAACTTCTCGAAAGGATGCATTGCGTTACCTTTCACGCTTTGTTATTGTAGCATGTCGAGCACTGTTTCGTAATGTCTCCGAGTTGGGTGTTGCGTTCCCATGGATCCGTGATGTCGTGAAGTCTCACGGAGGGTCATGGCTGCCATAAATCTTTTTTTTAAATTAATCTTGACTAATGGTCATTGAAGGAGGTTGCAAATGAAGAAGGGTAATGATAGGAAAATATTATTTCCAGCCAAATTGACTTCAGGTTCAATTTTGAGATCCATTTTCCATATCCGTGTTCGATTTGCAAAAATGTTTGAGAATTTATCTCCTCGTTAGCTCATAGCATTTCCTCATTGGTAATTCAATTAGAAATGGGTGTTTAATATACTTTGAATGGAAGAAGATTGTTTGAGGCGTGATTTCTGTGACCATTAATGTTGGCAATGTTGGGCCCATTGGTTAAAAGTGGAAGCTAATGCTAATAACTGACCGTTTAGAGTCTGAAAGACGAGCAAATAAAGATCTACATCTTAATGTTGCAATGGATTCAGAACACCATTTGAAGAAGACTCGATTTGTTAATCTAAAACACTGAAGTAAATTTCACTTAGGCTTAAAATTTGTGATCAACATCAAACAGAGTGACTGGTCAACATAATACAATTTTTGATTAATTTCGACATTTCCCCAAATCTGATCGTCAATATTAAACTGGATTCAGCGGATTTTTCAACAATTAATCAAGTTTGTTTAAAATTGGGTCCGTTAATTTTTTCCATTGTGTACATAATTAATAATATATAAAATTGTATACATAATTACATGATTGTATTCTTTGGCGCAAATCGATAATGGAACTTGTTTTGCGATTAAATAAGGTTTAACAGCGGGACGTTTGACGACAATGTGAATCTACAGTCTATTTAAGTTGAATGTTGTACAGCAGTTTTCATTGTATATCTTTTCTACGTATTGCAACTCGTGTTCAATCATAATTTCCTCTTTTTCATGACATTTGTATTAACATTTGTATAAATGTATTCGATGTATTTTCTTTTAATTTTATTTTTTTAAACATATTTATGTATTTTTTTGACTTTGTTGACTGCTTCGCAACATTTATAGATATTAATTGTTATTATATGTATTTTTGTATTTTAAACATATTTATATGTAATTTTTTCTTATCGTTATGACATATTTTATCTTGCNGTGCTTCTCGGGAATTTTTCACGATCGCCTAATGGGATTCGAGGGTATTGTGGTTGCCATGAATACCACAAACCGAGGCGATCTCAAAGCTGAGGTCAGCGTCCTCGTTTTGCCTGTGAGTATGGGAACCAATGTAAACGAAGCCAAACGAGGAGGTGGGGTGAGCGGCACTTGTCTGGCACGAAGTCTCCAGACGTAGTATTGATCCATCGGAAGCGTGAATTGGGGTGAGGAGAGTCACGTGTGTCTCTTGAAGAGTGGGTGCGAGCGACGGAAGTTCATACTTTGATGAACTGGAAGGGGCAACTGATGATTTCCTGCGACAATGGGCCGGAGATGCAAGGGTATTTCAACTCTTGGAGTGACATAAAGGGTTAAAGAGCTCTTGAAATCAAGTGCTCATTCATTACCTCAAGAACTCTTACATGCTCTGTAAACTGACTTGTCTTGCTACGAGAGATATTTAGATCAAGCACTTAAATACACCAAAATTCGCTAATTAAGAGCTGAGAGACAATATTCTATGCAATTCATTACAGCCAAGGAAATTCATTTCTTTGACCGAATTCTTGGCAATCGCTAAAAACATTTTCATACACGATGAAAGGACTGAAGTAATATAAAGGCTTTACAATGGGAAAAAGGGAAGAGAATATGAATTCGTAGAATTGGCAATCAAAATATTTATCGTTGAAATCTTAATAAAGCAGTGCCAGCAACAATTCCTCATAAATCAACGTGTAATTACCTTCCACATGTTAACTCCTTCCATTTTTAACGCTTCTAAGGGCTCTCTGTATAATTTATCAGTTGTAATTTCAACTCGTAATCTACCGTCAGCGAGATGAATAAAACGTTTGCAATAGGAAGAAGCTGGCGTTACATTAATCTCCATATGAGTTTCTCATCAAATTAAATATTAAGAGTTTATAACGAATTTAAGTTTTTGAATTGCAGGTAAAATGTCCGTAATTTAGCTCACAAAGTCTTCCTCAAGAGATTATTTACAGATTTAACGAAGATAATGTAAAAGTAAATGACGAGATGAGACTGCACACGAAAGGTAACGTCTTTTACTATAAGAGTGTACAGTTGAAATAAAACTGGCGCTCAGTTTTTCTAATAGCCAACGATTTCATCTCGGTCATAATCTGGCATTAGCGTTTCTAGTGAGTAGTGTAGTGAGACCAGTATTTTTAATTTCTCAATTCAACTACAGTCACGCACTAATTAAGATGGAATAGAGGGACAACGCGTGCAAATTATTCATAACATTTTTTTTTCAGTTCGTAAGATCTGAAATGATTTAATTTGCTCAGCGGAAGGTCCTGAAGTATGCGATATCTTACACATCCACAGTTGGTTATTTCAAGCCCAAGGGAATACTTCCTCATGAAGTGGATAGTTGCATTCTGCAAATCGATAACTAGACTTATACGTTATATTATATAATCTTGGAATGTATTCGGTTACTCCTTTGAGTACCATCCTTAGTGCTTTCATTTGAGCAGGCTTGGTGGGATATTCCACAGGCATAAGATGGAAAGATTAAGCTATAACCTCTATAGCTCGTGATGAGGGGCCCGATTGAGAATTAGGGAGATAGGCATCAACACATCTAACGTGATTCAAACCTTTTACTCCAAATTTCTTTTCGGGTCGGGATATGAAGATAAAACTGCTGCTAAGAGGTCACTGGATCAAAATCTCACTCCAAATCCTACATTGAAGTCCCTGCTAGTCTCCAAGCTACCAGACATTTGCAATTAATTTAAAGCATAAACATTCTTAGAAATATGTTTTTGGATATAATTTCTATTATTCGCTGGTTTCAATATATTGCCTTCTTGCATATCCTAAAGAATTGATTAGGGTGGACTCAAAATAAATAATTTGGCGTAGTTCGCGTGACTAAGGTTAACACAGAGAGGTACTATTTCTCCTTCCAAAGCCAGCCTTTCGTGACCTGATTTTCAGTTTCGCTTTTCGTTTTAAGGAACTCCATTTTCGTATTGATTATTTATAGCATCAACGTCATCTTTCTTTCTAGTAGGGCTGTCTATTTAGATATGCTTATACAGTTCGCTTGCCTTCTCATCTTCTACCTCTCATTTTCTACCTCTCTCTCTTTCTTTACTCCATTAGTCATCACCTGACATTTCCTACATTCTCATTGTACACCTTTCCGATTTTGGTTTTGATTCGGCCTTAGTTTCTTTACTGAAATACATTTCCGCAAAACCTGAAGTTTTCTCCGAATAGCTGCTCCTTAATTGACGCTTTTCGTGAAGATAAATAATGTTTAGTAAAAAAAAACATTTCAACCCAAACGGACGCAAAATATAAAAATGAAATAATATGGTATGGAATCCCTCAAAGGCATTAAAATTCATTCCCGGAAAAAAGATCTTAGAATCAAAATTGAGGACAAATTCAATATCAAAGAGTCACCATTTTTTCATTTTCTATTACCAGGAATACACTTCATGAGGTTTTAATTAGATTAGAAATCAGTTTCTTCCATTAATTAAATATATAATCGGGTGTTTGTATGTATTTGTTTGTAAAAAATTCTTGTGGTTAATGTAAATAAATAATTCTGCTAACCAGTTTGTGTTAATGATTTGTTGTTAAAATCTTTTCATCACTGTCACTGTTGCATGTATTTATAAAATGTAGCTACGGTTGCAATTGATGAGAATGCGAAGCGATAATCGGAACGAAAATAACAACGGTTTCCGGTCTCGGTTCAGGTTCAAGCATTTTAAATGTTCGTTTCAGGTTCGGTTTCAAATCCGGAAAAATTGACGTTTTTTTTGGTTTCGGTTAGGTTCCGGTTCGATGCCTTGACTTTAAGAGAAGAGCGTGTGATGAGCGCAACAACGGACGGATTCGCGAACTAAAACTTCCACGCTGGCCTCAGCCATACGGATAAAGCGTTCGACTTCGTCGAAAGCGATTCTTGGTTCGGTTTCCGATGGGATCTTACGTGCGAAACGACATCAGCTGTCGAAGCGCTTTTAAATTACGACCACTAACATCCACTCTTCTATTTTGCACCACGCAATAGGACGAGTCTCAAGGGCGACTATGCCCTACCTTCGAGGACAGTTTTTATGTAGTTCCTGCATGATAACGGATCGACTGGGGGTGCGGTCCGACCATAAAAAATGTGGGCACGAAATGGGATCTCTTTCGGATGATATCCTTCCTACGAATTCTCCATTCTTTCCCCAATCCCGTCTGCCCATCTTTCCATCTCGTACCCTCTAAATTCTCTCCCACGCTTCTTTTCCGTCTGACACTCTTTCCGACAAATCCCCTCCCTCACCAAATTCAGTTTTTTCCGCCTCTTAAACTTTATTTTTTCCGATGGAGCGAATTTTTCTTAGAAATTCACTTAAGCGCCCTCAGAACTTAATTTGCGTACACACTTTTTTTTGACTCTTTTCCCAAACTCATTAGCGCATGTTAAAAAGAGAAAGTTTAGGCTGCTTTTCTGCTTAAAAGGATTGAAGAATTATTATTATTATTATTATTAGACCCTTTAATGGCGAGGTTAGGCCCGAGTGGGCCTCTCTTCCACCTAACCTCGTATAGTATTCTACATTGATATTATATATAAAAGAAATTCACACAAAAAAAAATTTTAATTCACGAAAAATACAAAAGAAAGAATTCGTTTGCGGGAAAAAATCTCCACAACTGAAGGTGGTAGAGAAAAAACCCACGTTGCGGGAAAACACCCACACAAGAAGGGGGGTGAGAAAAACCCGCGAAAACACAGTGAGAAATATAAATTAAAATTATATAAAAAAACAAATGTTATAAAAAACGAATATAACTATGATCCAAAACTTGAAGTGACTACAGATAAGCTACTGGCCAGGTGGTAGTCATTATTGAAGGGAAAATGAAAAATAAAACAACTTGTCTGGTATTTACTCTACTCCCTAGTTTACCCTTCCAAAACCTCCAAAAAGCAGTACATCATACGATTCGGTTGAAAAATTTTCTAGTTCAATTCACATTTTCAAACCATTTACACAGCAAGCCAAGCCTTTTACAACTAATTAATTTATTTATTTGTAATTACGTTGCAATTTGGCCATCGGCCTGGTGGAAATGCTGGAAGGGATTATAACATAACAATTAATATTGATAGCAATTGCCTGGCATTCGACCATAGACGGGAGGGAAACCCCTCCAAAAACCTCCCGTAGGCAATACATTACACATACACTCGTACAGTTTAGACATTAAAAGTGCGAAGTATAGCGATATGACTGGGACTCGAACTCAGATCCTCAACTTTACGCGGCATAATAGTTCAGTGGTTAGAATACCCTCCCGGGAAGTGGGAGACATGGGTTTGAGTACCAGTCATGTCCCAAATTTTCACACTTCTTATTCCTTGGGATTCAGCCGCACGTCTTAACCTTGCAAACTTATAAACCTTTCCTTAATACTCATTAAAAGTAACGCGGTACAATAAATCTTTGGTGAACAGTTAATGTTTATGGTTATTTTCAAGCCATTTATATAATGGCACATAGTACTACAAAATTATCAATGTACCTGATTTACAATATCACATTGTAAAGAGTTGAGAAAATGATTTAAATTCTATTTTTGAAGGTATTAGATGAAAGGAACAAAAGGTTCGAAAGCTTTTTGGGTAAATTGTATCCATTTTGTAATCCCCTGACTCAGAAACTAATATTTGCAAATCTCCGTTCTCAGTTTCGTTTGAGTGTGGGAACTTTATACATGCAAGATAAGCGTCCAAAGATCGTTTATGAGCATCTTAAGCTTTGGCCCAGCTTAGGTACGTTCTTATTGTTATTGGTCTTCCGCTCTATCTGACGGGGAAAAGACAAACGACTTCTCGCTAAATGGAAAACCCCATAAATGGGATTCGGAGAAAATGTCTACTTTCCTCATAATATTTCGTTGCTACCGGTGTTGAGATGTCAATCATACTAAACAGACCGACTATGAAAAAAGTATAACAACGTCCGATTTGCAAAGTCAGTCTTTATTAGGGATACCCATACTTTCAAAAACCAAGAGTCAGAAATAATCGTCACTTCTCCAGAAAGTCTCGGATCGCACATTTAATGCACGCAAACTTTGGTTTACCAACTGTTATTCGAGCGTACCAAATCATGAACATCTTCCCTTTGGAAGGAATTAAGGAGCCTTTTTTTCTGATTTTAGCGTACCCGAAGGATACAGAATATCACGTCTAGATTCGAAACACGCCTGGACTCTGAATTCTGTGTGGCCGTATGCAAGTAAGGAATCCCTGAAGTTAGTGTCGGACATGATCAAGATCAACCCATCGGTGGGGATATTCGCTGAGGAAAAGCTGGTCTCGTGGATACTGCAAACTTACTACGGGCTGGGAATGTTGCACACCGTTGAAGAATATCGCAGGAGAGGTCTGGGAGAACTGGCTGTAAAGGCTGTGTCTAAATGTGTTGGGAGTGAGGGAGGCGATGTGAGTCTTTTGGTTAGAGAGAACAATGAGCCCGCTCAGTCGATTTTTAATCGGCAAGGGTTTACTAATTTGGGTTTGCTAGGAGTGTTACAAGTGCGTAGTGAGAGTTGATACAGTTTTATAGGGTATTTAGGCAAAACTGTCCGAGAGAAGTATTCGAGACTTGAAAATGAAACAAAAAGATTCGATCAAAGGAATCAGAGGCTGTTAAGAGGTGCAGTGGACATTACGATTTCATTAGGCTGAGTTTCGAAGGATGTTCCGTCATCGTTGCATCCAACGATTTTATATATGTCGTTACAGACAAGGTGTTTCAGTTTATTCTGTCCCTGAAATTAATGCATTTTGAATTCTCTTCGTCTTTCACTCTGGGAAAATACAATGATACGTCAACAGGAAGGTACCTACATTAATAGCGATCATTACTGCAATTAATATCGTCCCTTATCAAAACTTGTCCTGGAACAAATTAGTCATTCCTTGCCTTGCCCCTAATACTCAAAATCACGGGATGGAGCTGAAGTTGTTAAACGGGTTTCTCGCAAAATGGAGCGGGTATCGAGATTTTGTGCAAGTGCGTTCGTGAAAACTAAAACACCAGCCCGGTTTCTTCATGAGTCGCTCTTAGGTTGGGTATCTTGTTAACCAGGATTTGCTACTCATCATATCGACAAAAATCCTGTGATAAGATGTATCACAAGAAATTTCCCGAAACAAGGTATTACTCATAATTCTTAAATGACATTAGAAAAGATCTGAATTTGTCTTGGTATCTATTGTAAACAAAGGTAATCGAATAAATATATTTTTCGTTTCAAAACGCTGTTTTTAAATTTTTTTCGTGCAACGATATTTTGTTGTAGTTTTTAAGTAAATCAATAGTAAGTTAAGCCATATATTTGATACATTAATAAGTGAAAAAAATCAGAATTTCATGAAATCGGCGTATGACTTCCATGTACAAATGAAGCAATAGAGGAATCTATGTACATGGTCAGCTTTTGTTGACGGTGCTTGAGGTTGACAACTGCTTTAGTAAGCTTTCTCGTATTTTTAGTGTCAAAAAAAACGAATTTCTTGTAGCAAATACGTCATTTAATGTCTCTTGTTTCGTGGAAGGGGCTGATAAGAGCTGTTCACACTCATTTAGTCGCTTACAGTTCACGATATTGTGAAATTGCTGATGAATAACCATTGAAAAATTTTATTTACACTTAAGATGAATCTTCACCAGCGATATCTGTTGGCATTCCATTTTAAACGTAATAAAAAAGCAATGAATGATTTGTACTGCAATGGATGGATGATGTTTATATATGTTCTTTACACTTAATGTATAAAAACGAGGCTATATTTTATGTTAGGTATAACCTATACTTTCATGCTTTTCACTAAGCATGTAAAATTGGAACTATTTTATTGGAAATTCCTGCTATTTCTGTTCTTAAAAATCTTCAAAAGCATTTTGAATTACACTTCAGTTGATCTGTATCTTTGAATCATCTTTGACAATAAATCTTCTCCTGCATGACGACATTAGCGAATGCGAAAACAATGAAAACACCTAGAGAAATACGTGATAATCATAACTTTTATAGCAATTTTTCTAACTAGCCAGATTTCTGATCGGTTGAATTCACATTTAATGTATTAATCAAGAGCGCTAATAGCTTCCAGTAGGGTATGTAGTGTTCAAAGGAAAATAATAACCGGATGAATAAAAATGATTTATGCGTTTCGATAAATTGGAACGTTTGATCAATGAATTTTGACGGAGCCTCTCGTTGGAAAATTATGAGATTTAGCTGTTCAGTATTCAGTGAATATACCTAGCTTGTATGAATACAAGATGTATTTCTACAAATTTCGCAACTAATGTGCCAAATACTTAAGGAAATGATGACTAGACACTTTTTGGCAGCCATTACTTTTCTTTGTAAGAGATGATAGTAGCTGGCAGTTTGTATGGTACAGTTACAAAGAGCACGTCGCCACAGTGGATTACCACTACCAGTAATACCACAATACAGCACATTATTTTCCCTAAGGGCTAAGCTTCATAGGCTCATTATTATCGCGCGATATAGGTAATAGTTAAAAATGTCTCATATCTGCGGGCCCTATCTTCTTGCATAGTATATATTTCAAGCGTATATTTATGGCATATATTTCAAGAGAAACAATTGTTTTACGCGTTACATCATACTTTGACTTGTGTTTTCCTCATGCTAAGAATTAGGGTCTCGTCTGTTACGTTCAAGTTCCGTCAAATATAATCTAAAATTTAAATTTGTATCGAAAAACGTGATCAAGTACGCAATGTATTATTCTATTTTTTCGTAATAACAAGCAGGTATTGAAAGTAGTCTCAAGAAGGAGTGTTTTTTTATAGCATGTAGTAAAGACGTTTTCCTTATTGGCCATGGGTTCGATTCTGGGAGGTATCAAAGTTCGCCTGTTTATTTCACGTGGGGCGGCTTTTTACTATTTTTTTCGGGACACTTCCCGAAAAGCCAAATAGCTAAAATTTGGCAAATGATTAGGATTCGTGGCAATATTTCATTTTCATGCTTAACAATTTCTAAATTGATCCTTGGGTCGATGCTAGGACGGGTTAAATATTCCTCCATTTAAATGTATGGGAAACTCGAAACCTATTTTGAGTTACTTCCCGATACGATTTCGCCTTGGAGACTGAATGATAGTTAATCGAGGTGCTTCTAAACCGTAATATCAAAATATAGAAAATTCAAAATTCATTTTGAGATTCTTCCTAAATTGATTACGACTTAGGTGTTTAAAGAAGACCTTTTTTCCATTCCATTGGCTAATAAGTACAATAATAAGTGATACAAATGGTCCTTGGTTCGACGCCACAACTGTTTAATTTCTCAAAAATGTCTTAGAGAGGAATGGTACCTGACCATAAACCGGGACTTTGTAATATGGCATGCGGGAATAATCATGATCCAAATGCTTACGGTATTCAAGCAACTTTAACTCGTATTCATAACACGTAATTCTGCTCTTTACGCTTTACTTGTTTGTGTGGCAAACGATGGAAGAGTTAGCCATCGAAACGTCGCGACGTCGGCTACTACTTACCTGACCTAGTGGGAAACCCAAGAAGACTTCATCCACAGCTTTACACCAGGAAAGCACGAAATCCTCTATGTGTATCATTTATCGAACTTAGTTGGTCTGACCCTTTTGTTTTGTTGCTCATCGGCTTCAAGGAAGTCATTATGAGCGGTGGAAACCCTCTAAGGCAGTTATAACCCCCGAATAAGGCTAATAGAATTGCTTATTATTTTCTCTTTTTTTAAATCTTATATATTACTCACGGTAGAAAGTAATTCGAGCTGCTCAAGGAAGAAAGTAGTTCAGATTTTCCATTGACAATAAGTTAACATTTATATCTAGTAATAGCAGTCTTTATCTTCGGCGGCAAATGTGTCTTCCCGTAGCTCGCTCCGCTCTCTTTTTAGCATTTAGAGAAACAAGCAGACAATGTAATTATCAGCGGAACTTAAGCATGCGACATCTCTCAGTAAACGGCTCAACTAAGGACTCGTATGTGCTTCCGTAACTTTCCGTAATTACGCAGAAAACGGCCGCGATTTTCGAAGTAAAGCATTTCAATGGAATGGTTGTAGTGCATGCACATGCAACATATTTTCTTGTGGACGACACGGTAATTTATAGGGAAACAGGAAGCTCAGAGGATAGATTAACCCTATCGTGTGATTTGGATAAAATTATGAAATGGTGCGATGATTGGCAATTAGAGCTCAATATAGATAAATGTTCAGTAATCAACTTCTTCCAAAGGAAAAATAATGCCAATGATTATTCGTACAGGCTCCGAGGGAAAACTTTATCAGCAACAGAAACGGTGAAATACCTTGGAGTAACCCTCACCAATAACTTAACCAGGGGTACCCACATATATATGTGGTCGAGCGCTTAAGAAACACGGATTCGTGAAGAGCATAGTCGGTAGAAGCGAAGAAAAAGTCCGTGAGCGTTGTTACGTTGCGTTGGTCAGGCCTCACCTCGAATATGCGTGTAGTGTATGCGACCCCGCAGAAAAATGTTGTATTCGGGAATTAGAAAAAGTACAGCGAAAAGCGATACTTTTTGTAAAGAATTGTTACGACAAGTCAATGAGTGTTACGCAAATGCTTCAGGACGCGGAATGGGAATCTTTAGAAGATATAAGGCTTAAATAAAGGATATATATACAAAATAAATTTAGAGAAAGCACGTTCACAGTTGATGTAGCTGACATAATGCATCCCCCATGTTATATAAGCCGTTCTGATACTGCGAGAAAAATCAGAGAAATAGATGCTAGAACAAGGCGTTTCAAAAATTCATTTTTTCCGCGAACGATACGCGAAAGCAATCGATTAGCGAAGTAGAGTCAAGGTGCTTGCACACCCTGCCATGCCGAAAGGTGGCTTGCAGGGTACTTATGTAGATGTAGATTTCTTGGTTCAATTTTCCCTCGTACACTTTTTATCTGCCATTTAACACACTAAAATGCCTAATTTAATCGTTCTATTTCGTATCCGTTTTGTATCATCTGCACATTGAAAGGGCTAACGTATTTTTCTATAAAATTCAATTGGTAATTATAGTTGCATAACATTGCGAAAGGCACCGTAGGGAAGAAAAATTACTAGCGATATTTATTTATATAATCGGATATTGTTTCTGATGTGAGGAAAGCTTTGGTAAATTGACTTAATGAAAAATTCGTCTTCTTTCCCCAACCTCTGAGTATGAACCCATGATGGATGAATTTCAGGTCATCAGTTCTCTATGGGTTTTCTCTAGGAGTACATCTTGAGAAGTGTAGCTCTTTGACGAATACGTTTTAGGTTCGCCTTTCGTATCCATGTACAGCTCCCGATTATCCGTGGGCGCAACATCAGTTTTACGGAGTATTCATGCATGAGTTTTTACTTTTTATCGATTTTTTCCGTTGTCTCTCTCAATAATTTTAAACTCAAAAAACCTAAGTATATTCTTCGTCCTAATAAAAGCAGGACTTACGTAAAATGTTTTCTATGGAGTAACGGGAATACGACTACATCGTTCCTAAAAAATTCCGTTACCAGGATAAATAACTCCATGAAACAATTGAAGATAATGAGCAATGTGCGCAAATGATTATGAATTTTAAATTTACATAAATTATGAACATTGTAAGAAAAGAAAGTGAAAGTTTGGAACACCCGCGTTTTCTGACTGTTCGTATATCCTCTACCCAGATGATAATATTAATAATGCGACTTTATTAGGGCGAGATTGAGACTATCAAGTATCCCCTTACTTCTAACCCTTCGTCATATGGAGTTTAAAGGAGGTTGCTTAAGAAAAGGGCGTAGAAGAAAAATTCTTTGTGGGTTTATAAACCTAAGTTTGCACTTCGAAAAAATACACCACAGCAAGAAACACCCACAAGAAGGGAAGTGTGAAAAACCTGCGAAAACTACTGATACTGATAGTTAACCAAGATTTAAGGAAAAGACAGGTTAAATCACATCTATATAGTAAAAACAATAGTACGTATACATTATTTCATAACAAGGCATAAAAAATAGAGATAAATCTCCGTAAAAATTAAAAAAGGAACATCATGATATACAAATATGATGAGTTCACTGTAATCCAGTATTCATTAACTCATAAGTAAGACTACACTGACCAATGAATAAATTCCACGGAGGAAGGCGTAGTTTTGTGGAACACCGTCACATTAAAATAAAAGGAAGACAGAAGTGTACTTTCTCCACAAGTNGTCGGACCCGTTGCCCACTTGCCTATCTGGGATCCCCATTCTTCGTGGAACATTTTTTGAAGAGATAATAAAATACATATGCATGCTGATAGTAACCGACGAAGTGTTTTATTATCAGCACATTCAATTTCGATAATTTTTAAGTATTGCTAAATTCATTGTAGTGTGCATCAGTTCGTGATTATTAGGTCGTTTTAGCTGAAAAAGGGGTTTTGTGAATACAAGTAAAGGTATGTACGAATTGTGTGTGTATATATGTGTATTTTTTATACATGTGTGTGCATGCCTTTATACGTCAGTATATTAAATAACCATATTACCGAACCGAGGCTATTTGGTAACACATTGTTTTATTTGTAAGTGAAAACCAGAGAAATTTCAATTTCATTTGCTCCGTGGTCAGTGTCACGACCTGCGTGGAGATTTTATCTGCTCGAGTCCTTGACGTATAAAGTCGGTCAGTGAGATGAACTGTTTCAGGTTAAAGTTAAAAGTCTATGAACGCATAGCGACTTGCGACCCTGAATCTTCCGTCTAGTTCTAGTCGAAGGTTGACACTGAAAGTTCAGATCATCGGCGATGGATCACGAAAAGGAAAGCTACGAATGGCGAGAGGCCGAAGAAGCCGATGTAGACCCTGTATTACTGAGGGAGAGACCGGAATCTGCTTTTGTGAGAAACCTTAAGGGTTATGGTTAAATAAAGCGATTGTTTCAGGATGGAGAATCACGAAACGGATTACTTCGTTGCAGATCCATAACTTGATCAAAGGGAGCTTGAAATGGAGCCGCGCGTGTCCGGAGATGAAAACGACTCTGTACGTACCTGTAGAAAGGCGTTGGCAAGGATCGGTCATTGTAAATCTTCAGGTATGTGCTCGAACCTAGAGGAAATAATCTGAAATAATGCTCATAAACATAAATTGGGAGATCCGGTAGCAATAATATCTGATTGAATTAATAATTCTCAAAAATCGGATATTAATATAATAATAATTAAGTGACCTTGTTCGGGCGATATTGAGACTCTGAAGTCTCTTCTTACTTCTAACCCTTCGTCTTATGAAATTTAAAAGAAATATCTACGGAAGAAAACAACTTTGTGGGTTTATAAACCTAAGTTTGCATTCCGGAAAAAATACAC
>KZ308242.1:2037764-2065630 GCA_000376725.2 Ladona fulva
AGGTAATAAATTGGATAAAGGACTTTCTCACCGATAGAGAACAACGAGTCGTGTTAGATGGTGTAAGTTCCAATTCGGTTAAAGTGACCTCGGGCGTACCACAAGGAAGTGTAATAGGACCGTTACTATTTTTAGTATACATCAACGACCTTAGCAGTAACATTAATAGTAAAGTTAGGATACTTGTGGACGACACGGTAATTTATAGGGAAACAGGAAGCTCAGAGGATAGATTAACCCTATCGTGTGATTTGGATAAAATTATGAAATGGTGCGATGATTGGCAATTAGAGCTCAATATAGATAAATGTTCAGTAATCAACTTCTTCCAAAGGAAAAATAATGCCAATGATTATTCGTACAGGCTCCGAGGGAAAACTTTATCAGCAATAGAAACGGTGAAATACCTTGGAGTAACCCTCACCAATAACTTAACCAGGGGTACCCACATATATATGTGGTCGAGCGCTTAAGAAACACGGATTCGTGAAGAGCATTGTCGGTAGAAGCGAAGAAAAAGTCCGTGAGCGTTGTTACGTTGCGTTGGTCAGGCCTCACCTCGAATATGCGTGTAGTGTATGCGACCCCGCAGAAAAATGTTGTATTCGGGAATTAGAAAAAGTACAGCGAAAAGCGATACTTTTTGTAAAGAATTGTTACGACAAGTCAATGAGTGTTACGCAAATGCTTCAGGACGCGGAATGGGAATCTTTAGAAGATATAAGGCTTAAATAAAGGATATATATACAAAATAAATTTAGAGAAAGCACGTTCACAGTTGATGTAGCTGACATAATGCATCCCCCATGTTATATAAGCCGTTCTGATACTGCGAGAAAAATCAGAGAAATAGATGCTAGAACAAGTCGTTTCAAAAATTCATTTTTTTCCGCGAACGATACGCGAAAGCAATCGATTAGCGAAGTAGAGTCAAGGTGCTTGCACACCCTGCCATGCCGAAAGGTGGCTTGCAGGGTACTTATGTAGATGTAGATTTCTTGGTTCAATTTTCCCTCGTACACTTTTTATCTGCCATTTAACACACTAAAATGCCTAATTTAATCGTTCTATTTCGTATCCGTTTTGTATCATCTGCACATTGAAAGGGCTAACGTATTTTTCTATAAAATTCAATTGGTAATTATAGTTGCATAACATTGCGAAAGGCACCGTAGGGAAGAAAAATTACTAGCGATATTTATTTATATAATCGGATATTGTTTCTGATGTGAGGAAAGCTTTGGTAAATTGACTTAATGAAAAATTCGTCTTCTTTCCCCAACCTCTGAGTATGAACCCATGATGGATGAATTTCAGGTCATCAGTTCTCTATGGGTTTTCTCTAGGAGTACATCTTGAGAAGTGTAGCTCTTTGACGAATACGTTTTAGGTTCGCCTTTCGTATCCATGTACAGCTCCCGATTATCCGTGGGCGCAACATCAGTTTTACGGAGTATTCATGCATGAGTTTTTACTTTTTATCGATTTTTTCCGTTGTCTCTCTCAATAATTTTAAACTCAAAAAACCTAAGTATATTCTTCGTCCTAATAAAAGCAGGACTTACGTAAAATGTTTTCTATGGAGTAACGGGAATACGACTACATCGTTCCTAAAAAATTCCGTTACCAGGATAAATAACTCCATGAAACAATTGAAGATAATGAGCAATGTGCGCAAATGATTATGAATTTTAAATTTACATAAATTATGAACATTGTAAGAAAAGAAAGTGAAAGTTTGGAACACCCGCGTTTTCTGACTGTTCGTATATCCTCTACCCAGATGATAATATTAATAATGCGACTTTATTAGGGCGAGATTGAGACTATCAAGTATCCCCTTACTTCTAACCCTTCGTCATATGGAGTTTAAAGGAGGTTGCTTAAGAAAAGGGCGTAGAAGAAAAATTCTTTGTGGGTTTATAAACCTAAGTTTGCACTTCGAAAAAATACACCACAGCAAGAAACACCCACAAGAAGGGAAGTGTGAAAAACCTGCGAAAACTACTGATACTGATAGTTAACCAAGATTTAAGGAAAAGACAGGTTAAATCACATCTATATAGTAAAAACAATAGTACGTATACATTATTTCATAACAAGGCATAAAAAATAGAGATAAATCTCCGTAAAAATTAAAAAAGGAACATCATGATATACAAATATGATGAGTTCACTGTAATCCAGTATTCATTAACTCATAAGTAAGACTACACTGACCAATGAATAAATTCCACGGAGGAAGGCGTAGTTTTGTGGAACACCGTCACATTAAAATAAAAGGAAGACAGAAGTGTACTTTCTCCACAAGTTTCACTTGACAAGTGACTATAGTAAAATTAGTACACTATAGTAAAAGTGTACTTTTTCCACAAGTTTCATTTGACAAGTGAAAGTGTACTTTTTTCACAGGTGAAACTTGTGGATAAGTTAAAGTAGTAGCATCAAACAACTACATTTTAACGTTAATTATTACCAGAAAGTTACTCCTGATTCTGTGTCGTTTAAAGTAGTAGCAGTTAATAGTGCTGCGACAGCTGAAGTCATTTCGCACGTTGGCTCCCACCGGGAATCGAACACGGGATCGCTTTCACCGAAGTAGAACGCGTTGCCCACTTGGCTATCTAGGAGCCTCTTTTCATCTGAATTTCATTACGTCTGGAATTTTAGAATGGTGTAAATGCCTGGAAGCACGATGATAAAATCTTAATATTGTATGATAAAATGATATAATGATAAAAGTGTACATCTACTGATAACAAATGTCGATCGCAAAGAAATATATTTTTCGCTAGATATTTGTTTATTCTCGTCACCTTATCCCGTATCAATGGGGTCGGCGTTTCCTTCTTTTATTCTTCTCCTCCACAGATCTGTCTAAAGCCTCATATTTTCTTCATCATTTCTCCTTTATGTCTTCTGCCACCTTGTCCTTCCATCTCATCTTTTGTCTTCCCTTCTTCCTCTCCCCACCAACTTCCATTTTTACACTTCCTTTCCCAACATAGTCCTCTGCCCTTCTCTGCACATGCCAATACTACCATCGTTCTACCGTTCCTCTGATATACTCATATTTACCGTTACCTTGATATACTCGTCTTGTCTTTTCTCGTTACTCCACGCATCCAACGCATCTTTATTCCAGCTACTTCTGGCTTTCTTTCCTGTACCTTTAAAATAGCATATCAAGCCCCACCACAGACTTGAATGACTTTCTTTAATATTTATTATATTTTATATATTTTATATCCATTTTTTCCCAACTTATACAAGTCATTTAGCTCACTATGAAGAACGTAGTACCTCAATGTTAAATATGCTCTGTTCAGCATCGTGCGTTTAAGCTTTTCTTGGCGAGACGAATCATTTCAACGTCCTCCGCCGCATTACGTAATGTAGGGCCATATGTTGCTCGATTCTTCCGATAAGGTGCATCAGTTCCCGAAGCTCTGTCTTACGTAGCGGTTAAGCGCAGTCGGAGTGGTTCGAGTGATAAAGGAACAATGGAGTACTCCGACAGTAAAGGCAACGTCGAAGAAACCGGATGGAGAATAACGGAAGCGGATGACGTGTGTTTGAAATTGGAAAGTCACAAACCTCTGGCATACTACGTAAGCAGCATGGGCGTATTTATAATTAGCCGCTAGCTGAGGGTCTCTTCTATGTTGGGGCCTCAATAAGATTGTGGGCAAGACATGTAGTATATGGTTTCAATAACTTATTCTTTTATCTTTTAAGAGACACGGCGCGCTCCGGGGCTCATATTTTATACTCAAAGAAATATTATGTAAACATTGAGCAATTTTGAATAATTTAATTAGACAACGTGTATCATTTATGTCTCTACGAATTAAAATTAATCATTGCATTAGTCATCACATTACTAATTTCGCACACAGACTACATAGCATACTTACTCTACAGAATCACATTACATACACACTACCCATAATTAATATTATGGGTCCCATAATTAATTAGCACTTGGAGTAACTCTCACGGATAACTTAACATGGAGTACTCACATCCATAATACATGCGGAAAAACACATAAAAAACTCGGCTTCGTAAAGAGAATAGTCGGTCGGAGCGACGAAAAAGTTCGCGAGCAATGTTATCTTGCGTTAGTCAGACCTCATCTTGAGTATGCGTGTACTGTATAGGACCCTGCCGTTAAGTGTTGTATTAAAGAATTAGAAAAGGTGCAGCGAAAGGCGATACGTTTTGTGAAGAATTGCTACGATAATCAGTGAGCGTCACTCAGATGCTCCAGGACGCAAAATGGGAATCTTTGGAAGTTAGAAGATTTCAACAAGGGATCAATTTACTGGATAAATTCAGAGAAAGCACGTTCAGAGATGATGTAGCAGATATGATGCGTTCACCATGCTACTTAGGCCGTTCCGATAATGCGAAGATACCAGAACAAATACATTCAAGAACTCATTTTTTCCGCGAACGATACGCGAAAATAATCGATTAAGGAAATAGAGTCATGGTGCATGCAGCTCCTGCCACACGTCGAAAGGTGGCTTGCAGGGTAATCATATATACATAGAAATAGACAATATTCCGTTAATTCATGTCGCAGTGAAGAGAACGGATTTTTTAAGTTATATAACTCCATGTATTCCTAAATTGGTATTGTTTACTCCGGTGAATCCTCGTGGAAGTTGTGCAGAACATTCCGTAGGATTCAGTAGTACATCTACGTATGTACCCTGCAAGCCGCCTTTCGGCGTGTGGCATCCATGTTTGCGATGCAAACGCATGGACTCTACTTTCCTAATCGGTTACTTTCGCGTATCGTTCGCGGAAAATATGAATTTTTGAATCGATTCGTTCTAACGTCTATCCCTGATTTTCCTCTCAGAATCAGAACGGCCTATATAACATGGAGGGCACCTTATATCGGCTCATCCTCTACTAAGGTACCTTCTCTGAACTTATTTGGTGAATTTATACTTTGTTTAGATCTTCTATCTTCTAAAGATTCCCATCCTGCGTCCTGAAGCATTTGCGTTACACTCACTGTCTTGTCGTAACAATTCTTTACAAAACGTATCGCCTTCCGTTGCACTTTTTCTAATTCCCGAATACAACACTTCTCTGCAGGGTCCCATACACTACACGCATATTCCAAGTGAGGCCTGACCAACGCAACGTAACATCTCTCACGGACTTTTTCATCGCTTCTACCGACAATTCTCTTCACAAATCCAAGTTTTCTAAGCGCTCGACCACATATTTTATGGATGTGGGTACCCCAGCTTAAGTTATTAGTGAGGGTTACTCCAAGGTATTTCACCGTTTCTACTGTTGATAAAGTTTTACCTTGGAGCCTGTACGTATAATCGTTGGCATTATTTTTCCTTGGGAAGAAGTTCATTACTGAACATTTATCTATGTTGAGTTCTAATTGCCAATCATCGCACCATTTCATAATTTTATCTAAGTCGCACGATAGGGTTAATCTATCCTCTGAGTTTCCTATTTCCCTGTAAATGACCGTGTCGTCCGCAAATATCCTAACTTTACTATTAATGTTACTGCTAAGGTCGTTGATGTATACTAAAAATAGTAACGGTCCTATTACACTTCCTTGTGGTACGCCCGTGCAGTGCAGGTGCAGCGAAAGGCGATACGTTTTGTGAAAAATTGCTACGATAAATCAGTGAGCGTCACTCAGATGCTCCAGGACGCAAAATGGGAATCTTTGGAAGTTAGAAGATTTCAACAAGGGATCAATTTACTGGATAAATTCAGAGAAAGCACGTTCAGAGATGATGTAGCAGATATGATGCGTTCACCATGCTACTTAGGCCGTTCCGATAATGCGAAGATACCAGAACAAATACATTCAAGAACTCATTTTTTCCGCGAACGATACGCGAAAATAATCGATTAAGGAAATAGAGTCATGGTGCATGCAGCTCCTGCCACACGTCGAAAGGTGGCTTGCAGGGTAATCATATATACATAGAAATAGACAATATTCCGTTAATTCATGTCGCAGTGAAGAGAACGGATTTTTTAAGTTATATAACTCCATGTATTCCTAAATTGGTATTGTTTACTCCGGTCAATCCTCGTGGAAGCTGTGCAGAACATTCCGTAGGATTCAGTAGTACATCTACGTATGTACCCTGCAAGCCGCCTTTCGGCGTGTGGCATCCATGTTTGCGATGCAAGCGCCATGACTCTACTTTCCTAATCGGTTACTTTCGCGTATCGTTCCCGGAAAATATGAATTTTTGAATCGATTCGTTCTAACGTCTATCCCTGATTTTCCTCTCAGAATCAGAACGGCCTATGTAACATGGAGGGCACCTTATATCGGCTCATCCTCTACTAAGGTACATACCTTCTCTGAACTTATTTGGTGAATTTATACTTTGTTTAGATCTTCTATCTTCTAAAGATTCCCATCCTGCGTCCTGAAACATTGGGTAACGCTCACTGATTTGTCGCAACAATTTTTTACGAAAACCATGTTTACATACGCTTACACCTTTTTTATGCAATCACATATTCGATGGAATGCAGAGGTGCGAACATGTTCCGTTAAAACGTGGAAGAAGATGAATTATGCGCTCCCGGATAACCGAGTGGGCAAAGCGTTCGCCTTTGGTGAACCCGTTGCCCACTAAGTCGGAGTTCATACGTCCAATTCCCGGTGGGAGCCCATGAACGAAAGGACCTTTACTGTTGAACAACTTTTAATTCAGCTACTACCGCTACTACTACGATCGATTAATGAATAATGAAAGACAAATTATTCTACCGAAAACTGTAAATTCTTTTTTTCAGTAAATTTTTGAGAAATGTAAGGGAAACATTTCAGTAATACAGTGAACGAACATATTTATGAATTTCAATGAGTAAATCAATTCATTTTCATTCAATTCAATTTCATTCAGCAAAATTATAACACGAATATCTAAAGGAGTTTTAATGAATTAGATTCTAATGGTTCAATCCTAATCATTCGGTCATGAAGCAAAATACACAATGCAGTCTTTCCCAAAGTTTATCATACCGCCACCCAATCAGTCATTTATAAAATTTATTATTTTCATAAAATATCATCAATTTCATCTAATTTCTAGTTTCAGACTTTTCTCAAAGGAAGTTTAAGGTGGAGCAGCCTTCGTCCTGGAATTAAAACCACCCTCTTTTGTCCAATCCAACCAGAATGGAAGGACGGGCTCATAATTGATGTCAGGGTGAGAACGACTGTGCTTACAAATATTCATTTTGGTGCAATACATCTATATGAAGTCATCTGTCTGTAATAGTAAGACACCCAAGCGCTAGAACATCATATATGTGTAATCCATACTGTAGCAGATTGACTCATTCAAATTTAAGAAAATATTTATTGAATCTATGTACTCCTATAAATGTAAAGAAGAAATTCTGTGGGTTAGTTTGTGTGTAAGCTATGAGAAAGAAACTTTAATATTTACAAACCACAATGTTACAAAAAACACGACCGGTTTCGGTGCATGGCATTCACCTGAGGATGGTGCCATGCACCGAAACCGGTCGTGTTTTTTGTAACATTGTGGTTTGTAAATATTAAAGTTTCTTTCTCATAGCTTACAATGATTTACCACCAAGTCAAGGCCGAGACCATCTCATCTAGTTTGTGTGTGTTAGCTTGTATGTTTGTCTGGGATTGGAATCATCACTATTTGTCCGATATGCGTCAAACTTTGCATACGTATTTTCTGAGATCCGGAAGGAAGTCCTCCCGCCTTTTCATTCGATAACTGTGCTGGGTTTGAACCAAGATCATTCCGATAGATTTCCATAAGAAATGCATGTTAAGTTTAATTTTATCAGTTACAGACTTTATTTCTTTTGCAAAATTAAATTATACCGAGAAAATTACCGAAAGAAGGGAAATTGAATACACATTTTACTACGGTCGTGGAACATCGCTTTCCTTTCGAAGATGCGAGAATTTAGATCAAATATACGAATATTTTGTGAAATTTGAGGTTGTAAACAACCCGTCCCCTTGACCACCAATGCGATTGTTGATTCCGAGCTCATGCAATTTCCCATAATATGGGCATTTCTTCCGAAGGCACTCCAGACTAGTTTCATTCTTCGATTCACTTCATTAATCCTGTTTTTCTTTCCTGTCGTAACCAGTTGTCCCAGGTAAGTTTAAATTTTAATTAAAAAGAAAGAAGGCGTAGGGTTGAAAACTTGGGCATTAAAGCTTGCATAACAATATAATTCATACTCATTAAATTAATTAATTAATTCACGTAGAATACATTTATCCACAAAGTATCACAATTGGGAATATTTAAAGATAGATAAATCATCGTCTTTATAAACCCCCAACTCACAGTCATACACATTAAGTTAATTAATTAATTAATGTAGAATATATTTTTCCTCGAAGTATCACAACTGGGAATATTTAATGATAGATAAATCATAGTCTTCATAAACCCATAACTTCAATTGAAGGAAATAAACAGAAAAGGGTGAAGTGTTCATTTTAATACGAGTAGCAAACAAAAAAAAGCGCGTTAAGAGGGTAGTTGGCAAACCTCTACGGCACTATCACAGAGGTATTAAAGAGATTATAAATAATAGCGCACCAATTAACAAGGAACACAATATTTTAATGGCTTTTTAATGAATTCTACAACGATTTAAACATACAATGGGACCATCTCTTTCGTCAAAATGGAAGAAGTATCGCGACACCGGCAAAAAAGTTTCAGTCAGCCGAAACTTCGCTAGAGCATTACGCGACACTAAAATAATGCCGTCCACACGTCAGTTGCAGGTAGAGTGATGACACTCCCTTCAGGTCTAGCAACAGCAGTCTACCGACGCGTCTACACGGCGACATTCCGGCTGTACACTCAATCTAGACACATAAGTGTCTTCGTGTAGACGCACCTTAAGAATACATTGTGTATTTAGGTATTTGTAATTCGGCGGTCCCTCTTACTCGCCGGTTCCTTCGTGCAATTGCAGATCGCCGCCTTCCGCCCTGCTTTGGCGGTCCTTCTGCTTCTCGCCACTTTCTCTTGAAATTGCACTTTGTCCCTCTCGGCATCTTCCTCGCACATGCGGCAACTTTCTTCCCTGCGACTTCCGGCACATCCCTAGACCGCTGGCAAAAGAAGGACGGAAGGGTCCAGAGGTCCTCCGCGGTCACTTTCTACCCTTTGACCTAACCCTCGCTATCGTGAGACAAAATCAGTGGGAACGAATGTCGACTTGCGACAATAACAATGCCGGAACCATGAAGATTATTCACAAATATGTGAGGCGATTCACAAGTATTCACAGGAATGTGATCCACTATTTACTCAGATAGCTTCTTAATTTTTTTTGCAATACTTGGTCAACTTAATGGCCCCAATCTAGGATCGAACCTGGGGCCGCTCTCACCATCGTCGGGAGCCCTTCCAACTTGACCGTCCGGGAGCTGGATGCTATGTTAAATAAATAAACTCGGGGAACCAATTGACTCATATCTTATTTTGATTGATACCCCAGCTAAATTTTAGTAATGATCTTAGTTGATTTTTATTATTATCAATAGTCAGTAGAGGTTATTCCCAGTACTTATCAATGGCCAATATCTCTCAGGTGTCAACGTTTTGTATTATCTTGTTCTTTCAGGGACATGTGTATGGGGTTTCCGTACTTTGGCCCTATGACGATTTTTCTGTCCTGTCGTCTGCTTTGAGAAGCGATGCCATAATCGATTGGCAGAGTCGACCAAAGGTGTTTTTTGGAATACCGAGAACCTTGTACGAACCGCTAGAGGAAACTGTTAGAGGTATTGGAGTAAACATTGAACTTACCTACGAACTGCAGACATATTTCATGGACCCTGAAAGAGCACGGAATCTTATAATAGAGTAAGTTTCTTCTTATTTCTCCAAAGGGTATGTTTCTAAACCTTTTTCTTACCAAAATGTAGTCAATTTGGTGCCTATTCGTATCCTTTTGAATTTTCCATGCTTACTTCTGTCCGTTCTGGTGCTGAAAAAGTGACATTGTGAAACATAGGTTATTCCTATTATGTAAGTCCAATTATTTTTGCCCCCTGTCGCATCTATTTCCTAATCCGAACCCTTCCACATCTTCCCAATCTTTGCCTTGCCCAGCTGCAGCATTTTGGTCCCCCGTTACAAGTAAGTTTTTACTGCCTTTAAACATTCCTATAACTTCTTCTATTTGCTCATAAACTAAGTCTACTTCATCTTCGTTGTAATCACTTGTGAGCAAGTACAACTGAACTATCGCAGTGTTTACTGGCTAAGTTTTCACCTCTATTGACGTAACCAGGTCGCTTATTCGCTCAGTGGCTATCACGGCTTCTCCCACTTTCTTGTCTTACACTACTGCAGCGGCCCTCAGGGTACTATTTCCTGCACTGAAAATTACTCACATCACTCACGTCACGTCAGCTCTCCAAATGTCTCACCCATCCTTCCATCGTACTCCACATTGCCGTAGTATGTAAATGTTGTACCTCTTCATTTCTACATTAACTTTTTCCAATTTGCCTTTCCTAAGCATTGTCATCAAGTATGGCTTCACTCCCATCTCTGCCGGGCGCGACACTCTTCATGGAGGGCTGGGTCCCCTGTACGCCATTAACAATATCAGTATATTGGCACATCATATTCATGAGATAAAAAGTCTAGGTGGTCTCCTCTTGCCTTCCTTAACAGTTTTTAACGTGACACCATCACTCGTAATGGCCGCCCCACTTGGGTACAGACACCTTTGCAGCCGCCTCACTGAGGCAGAGACGCTGCGTGGACTATCTTTCGTCTGGCCATTGACCTATTGACCATTCTGGCGTTGGTTATCCTAACAACAATAAAGTTCCCGGCAGTTTATCTCCCTTGTCATAGAAACATGCAAGCCCTCCCACAATGACAAGTTTGTAGTATTGAGAAGGGCAAAGTCAAACACCTTTCCCTTACTCGGAAGATTATCATAAATCAAGCATACGTTACCATTGAACATTACCTGTATGATGTGCTTAGACAAAAGAAGAGTTTTCGTTATTGAAACCATCTTCTCTTCTTTTAGCGAACCAGAAGGTGTTATATTCAAAAAGCTGAATATTAGCCATGCCTCCAAGGTAAATTCGACTTGGCCAGGAGCAAGACAACAATCTCTTAAATTTATTGAGGATATGATCAGTATCAATCAGTCTGTGGGACTGTTCACAGAGAATGATTCCGAACCGATATCGTGGATACTGGAGAGTTTCTATGGCTTAGGATCTCTTTTCACCGTGATGGAACATCGTTTGAAAGGTTATGGAGCCATCTCCGTTACTGCTTTGGCGAAAATTCTTGGGAATGAAGGGAAAAACGTCACTGCAATGGTGCGCGAACAAAACTTGTCAGCGCAAAAGCTGTTCAAAAAAGTTGGATTTCAGCCATCCGGAGTCTTAAAAGTAATCCAGACGTGCGAAAATACCTATCGTTGAATTTTATTTTTCAAAATGTTCAAACGTTTTCACTCCTCGTGTATAGGCTCGAATATTAGCAAAGTGGTTATCTACACCTTCATATAACTTGTTTACGACTCTCGAGTGATTAATAACTCCTCGACGGACCTTAATCTGTCCTCTTTAGGGGTAAAATTCTGATAAAATTATCTGTTTGGAATAGCTGAAAATTCATTGAATTTTCAGCAGTGTTATAAAATTCTTGAAGCTAATAAATAGTCGACATTGGTATTATAGAGAGTCTCTGAACACACATACACCATCACAGGTGAGTGAGATCTTTGTGTATATTTTTCATTTTGATTTTGTCGAGTTCGAAAATTTGATATGAAGATTTTATCATTGTGAGATTTTAATTTTAGACTTCTCTTGGATATGAAAATTATCATGTAAATAGCCCTATGTACTCAGTCTTTATCAATAAACACTTAAAATTCGAGTGTGCCTCTTTTGAAATATTACACCACAATAGGTAAACCTTCTCTAGACGGAGCCTTTCGCTATCTGATCAAGTGGATAGAAAATCAGTCACTTCCTGTATCCAAATAATGTACCGAATCAGTGAAAAGCTGTCTCAAGTAGATCCAGAATTTTTCACGTGCCTCCAATAAAAGTTGACCCTAGGCTTTAACGTGTCTTGAATAGATGTGTACAGCCAAGTATAGCATATCATTACATGTACAACTTGACCTGCACTTTCTGACAGCCTAAGTTTAGACAATTTTCTGGGTGGGAATGGGAATAGTTGGCTTTTTACAAAGATTTCTCGAACTCCCTATTTACTATTAGAATGTAGCTGTACGTCTCTCTTTACAATTGCAATTCGACAGCTCTCTCAGATACTGTTTGCTCGGATTCTAGCACGTGGTGACACAATACCTGAGTCCCTCTCTCCAATGAGACTTATATCCTTATGCGACTTATGAGGCCCCTGCCGTAATCTTAACTTCGGGAAAGAGAATGAAACATTAATCTTTTGAAGAATTATGTCTTGAATGGTATCTTGAATTCATTTACACTCATCTCTAGATCTGATGCTGTTAAAGATTTTAATGTCATCTGCATATAGAGGGAGTTTTATATTTCTTAAGATAATGCCATCATCATTAATGAAAATTATGAATAACAGAGGGCCAAGGAGGGACCCTTGAGGAACTCCTGATGATGCTGTAAACGTTTCTGAGCTTACACCATTAATTTTCATCGTTAATTTTCTTTCTCTGAGTAGGCTATAAAGCCAGCTCGGTATAGAGCTCTGGAGTCCATAGGCCTTGCTAAATATTGAACTTTGGTGAGATAATGTGAATAGCATGATTTTGATAATTGCTTGCAGATTCTTATGATATGCAGATCTCTTATAGAGATATACTCTTAGCTAGAGCCTGCCGAGAAGGGAGTTCCGTGTATCCAGGCCTTCAGTTTGAAGACCAAGGTCCAATTTCACAAGGGTAGTTTTTATTTTACAGATAGTAAACTATGTATCTGTAAGAAGAGGCCCAAGTAAACATGTGCATCGGGGCCCCCTTTGGTAGATGGCCGTCACTTGAAAGGAAATCCGAGCTATTGGGAGCTCCTCACTTCAGTATGTGGTTTCGCACTTTCTGCTTATTCTTAGTGGCGCTTCAGGATTTTATCCGTGCTGTTTGATGTCATTAAGTAGGGAGAGTCCCTTTTGATTGGAAACTTTGAAATACAGAAAAATTCATTCATTTGGCTGGTTTATAATAGAAAACATATAGTAATAATATTACGACGGAATAGTATTGAAAGAACGCATTATTTTGGAGAAGGCTCTAGCTATATATATATATATTGCGGTAATTTTATTTCAAAGGTTTCTGAAGGGTTTTAAGGGTCCCGGATAGCCCGGAAGTGGGCAACGCGTTCAGCTTCGGCGAAAGCGGTCCCGGGTTCGATTCCCGGTGGGGGCTTACGTGCGAAATGAAGTTAGTTGTCGAAGCACGTTTAACAATACTATTACGGTTTTTGAATTGCCTCGATTGCTTGTTCACGGCACAATTAAGAGTTGGGTAAATGATAGTTGAGAAAAATGAGGTCATGATCACTACTACGCAAGATCTGTTAACGCACTGAAAATGTATACATTCATGCCGTGAATGAAGTAAACAAATTTTCTGAGATTAAAATCCACGACTGACATAAATTCATGTTTATTAATTTAAAATGGACATAGATGGAGGAAATATGAAAGTGATAAAAGCAGTTCTTTTCAATTTTCACAAATTCGTTGAAGTATCAAAGGCCTTAGCTGGCAATTACGCTTCATCACTTCTCTCCCTGGGACCAGCCGAAATCTTAAGTGAGAGGACGTTATCAAAGCTGTATATCATAACAGGTAATATTTACGCTATAACGGAAACGATACCGATTCCTTCGCGCCTTTTCCTCAAAATTCTCTGAGCTCGATCCCTCTATTTGAAGCTGACTACGAGGTGTGATAAAAAAAGCGGATTTTATAAATTTCCCGTGCTGCATATTTCCAATTGTCAACATTTTTTCTGTGTATTGGTACAAATGTTCCTAACGTATATTGTTAAAATTAATTTGAAAGCTTTGTCTATTGTTGGCAGTCAAAAAGGTTACACGTGTTTAACTACGGCAAAAATGGAAGAATTTGTATTACATTCTGCCTTACAAATGGAATAAAGTGCTGCACCACATTAGAAATGTTAAATGTTGCTTTACGTACTTTTCTTATGGAAACTCTGATTCGTCTGGAGTCGAACAGGGGACAGGTAGATAAAAAGTAGCCTATTATCTGCGCGGGGAAGAGATTTATTAATAAACACTAAATTTGAAAGTTCGACTTAGTTTAACTGTTATTTGGAAAAGTTGAGTGCTCACCTCGTCCGGAGTCAAACTGGGGAAGGTTAGGTAAATAAAAAGTAGCTTATTTACCTATTCAGGGCATAACTTATCATCCTTCCAAATTTTATCAAAATCGGTTGGATGGTTTTTACGTGATGCGATAACAGACAGACAAGAATTAAAAAAAGAGACCTAATAACCAAATCTACAACTTTTTTGAAATTTGCTTCGATGTACTGACAAACACGGCTCACGTTAATGTTTTATTACATGTAAGGATAGATATTATGTTATCGTGAACTGAAATTCACTTACATGCCATAGCGATTGAGTAGTCACCAAACAAGCAAACGGATATATCAAATTCATTTCCCGCCAATTTCTCATAGGTTCGAATGTACGACGTGTACGACCAACAACTAATTCAGTCGTGTACTCGACCAACAGAGTAGTCCTGCGGGGAAAACCAGCACTCCCAGCTGCTCCCAGCACTACACTGCTAGACGTAGTACACGACTCCTTCCGATGCGAGTAGTGTACTCTTCGCAAGATCGGGGTCGTGTATGTATGTACGTCATGTACATTCATACCACCCATACCTTGACTCATTATGTGCTTGTAGGTGCTCATTGGTGTAGCTTGTGAAATGCCAAGTTTTAAAATAAATAGCGTTCGTATAGTGCAGTTCGTTGAAATTTATCGCATTACGGAGTGTTTATGGAATATAAAATTTCAGTTGTTTAAACAACGTATTCGAAGCTCCCAATGCATTCAATAATAATTCCGATGATGACGTCTTGCGAAATTTTACTCGATTGAACAAGCTGCTGAGCAGAGAAAGCAGTGCGCACGACATGAGTCCAGCAAGTCGTACACGACCGCAGAACACCAACACTGCTCGACTATGGATAATACGCGTCCCTTGCTTATTGTGCACGCGAATTGATTCGTCGGCCATGGAGTCGACTACAGAAGAACCTGGTTTTAAATTTTAATTCAATCATACGTTAAAGAATTATAAATATGTAATAATCTTATCATAGGGTTGATCATATCATAGGGCCTGAGGTTGTTATGCGTATTTTTTTCCTTGCGGTTAAAAACGCGAAAAGTAATGCTGAAAAGAAAACATATCTGCGCGACTCGTTAGTCTTTTATCAATGATTTTCGTCAGTGGCGGCTGGTAGGCCTGAGTCGCCTTAGTCTGGTGAGGGCAGTTTGGGGTTTGGATGATTGGTGCTACATTCCCGCCGATATATTTTTAAATTCTTCGGATATACTTAGAAATTTCTGATCGTGTGCTTATGTTCTCTTAGGAGTAAATACGTTCATATTTTCTCGTGGTTCATTTACTTTTTCGTTTCCTACCGTGTGGATCGTTATCATGCACAATGCCCCCTCTAGATTATTTGATGGTATGTAGGTTGTGCGTTCTAAAAAATTCCTCTTACGCTAATATTTTCAATATTACTGGAACGCTTGAAGTTCGAATAGCAGATGTCATCAACGAGCTTTTACAACTTAATGTAAGTTATATTTTCATTCATTTTAATAACATTTACAAGAAAGACATTTTTTGCTGTTATTTTGTAAGACATACGATTGATTTTAGAAACAGGAATACCCGTCTAGTTTTTTTTGCATTTATCAACAAATATTTGGATACTGATATGTTTTTTACAAGGTTTTGCTATTGGTAATTGCTAATCATACGTTATTGCATCGTACTTAGGTATATCCAGGTGATGGCCTTCCTGACAGAATTTGTTGCGATTGTCTTAACGAACTGGCGCGTTTCAAACGTTTTAAGAACATCAGCCATGAAGCAAAAGCTACTCTTACCTCAGTTATCAAAGGGGAAATTACCCCAATGGTAGGTATTAACGAAAGACTTAAGCTTAGTAAGTTAACGTATAAAACTATTTATGGTAAATATCCTTGTTGGCTGTTTAATAGTGTACCGATTTTGAACAATTATGGCAATATTAATAATAATACGTCTTTATTTAAGGGCATTATTTGTTAGTTTCAGATTTAATCTTAAATCATCAGTGATGGACTGCACATTTCAAGTTGTTTCGTAGTTTGTAAATGTTTATTTTCTTTGCTTGTAGCCAAAACCATCTACATCCAAAGCAAAGGATGACATAGAACTGGTTGACTTAGCAGAAAATGATGATGATTCAGGTGCAGAGACTATTGATGCTCCATCTCCAAAAACCGAATTACGTTTTATTGAGTTGGAAGAATCAGATGGCGAACACTCAAAGATGGTAAATAAATATGGTTATATAATCATATTACAAGAAGTTTGTTATTATTGTATGTAGTTGATGTAGGCGGTCATTGGGACATCTGAAACATGATTGATGAATAATGATTTTAATACGTACAGTGTTACACATATAATAACTTGTATCTAGAACAGTGACTATTGTCCAATAGTGTCTACCCAACTATTTTATCCCACCCTATGGCAAGCTGGAGGTTGGGACATTGTTTTATGGCACACCAATAGAATTAATTTTAGTTTTGTTGTTTATCATTAAGTTATTTGTGCATCCATAATTAAATTTTGGAATCACAATCGTAGTTAAATGCTGATTCTCAAAATCTTTTTTGACCAAACAAAAAAAGGTTATTCAAAACATGTCCACTGCGAAGGTTAGAGTGTATTCTTTCTAAAACCCAAGGGAGTGAAAGACCAGTGCATACTAAAAATTTTTCTACTCAGTCTACTAGTAGGTATTTATTCTATACAACTTTTACCACAGTTTACCAACTTATTAATCAATAGTGGAACAATTTTTTTGAATTTTGAAAGCTTCAGTAGTTAGGAGGTGAACTTTTTCACATCTGTAGAAACTCTTTGCACAGAAAAATTCTAAAACACTTTTCAAACTATAAATTCTTTGCATCAATTTCTTTGTGACACACTCACCACCTCACAGTTTGGAATACAGTGATCTAGAAGGAAGAAGGTGTTATAAATGTCAATGTTATTCAATTTCAGTATTCTTATTGTGTTCTCTCTCACCACAAGTAAATTTATCTCAAACAATTTGATGTAGAATTATGTTACCTTTGATGTGTATTTTGTTGTGACACTTCAGTTAAGACACCAATTCGAGGGTGATTGTTCAATTACAACAGATTTTCCTGTTAAATATCTTAAAAAGGTCATTACAATATGTCAAGTATTTTGTCTGTTTCTTGTGTATCTGTAGATGGGTTACAAGTATGATACTGTCATCAATAAAATAGATGCTGTTGGTAGAATAGTATTACATTATCATATCGCTTAATTAGTATGGTTTATTTAAGATTTTTGTTTACTTGAAAATGTCCTCCGTTAGTGCTCTGTAACCTTGATCTTTCATTCCCACATTTATCATACATCCAGAACCGTGCCTGGGCTATCTGCCACCCAGGAGCAAACAGAATTTGCCGTCCCTTAAAATGAAATACCAAAATCATATATTTCTTGTTTTGCAGGTAAAAATTATTTTGAAAGGCTTTGAAAATCCAGTGTTTTATGACTTCATCCCCATTTAGATACCAAGCATCAATAGCAATCAGTAATTCTGTTTGCTGACAGAGAAAATAGATACCATATGGAACAGTAAATTGTTAAAGTTCACATAAGTTTCGAATAACATTATCATGGCAATGCGCTTAACTTAAAATGACACGTGTATGAAATCTATTTTTCGCAACTAAATATGAAAGTTTCTTATAAAAATTTTATTGCAACATAACTTTGATTAAATCCATTAAAGAAACATCCCCTTCTTGTCTTGTTTATCCCTAATTCTTTCCTTTAAATGTTTGCCAATCTTTAATTTCACATCATAGTCTTTCCTAGATAAGTTGCATGTATCAAACAGGAAACAACAAACCATGTTGTTATAACAATAATTATGGTTGTCATGCTTCTGTTGCCACCCATTAGATACTGCCGCCTGGGTGCGATGCCCACACCCCTTGCACCCATGGTGTGGCTCTTCATATACCTCAACCAATCGTCCACTTTCCTTAGTCCTCTTCAGTCCATGTGTGGTAATGCTAAGTATAACAATTTTTCATTAGGTCAAATATTGTTTCCACTCATGCATTGTCCCTTTCTCTGGGCCCAACCAGGCTTTTCCTTGGTTTTTTTGCATTCTACTTTCTCTTACTGTTTTCAAAGATCCAACTGTGGGTAGGGTTACATATTTCTTTATTTACCATATTTTTTGTTAGCCCTTAAAATCTAAGGTGGTGCGCACAAGGAACTAGAGGTTGGGAAAACTATCCATATAATTCATAATATAAAATATATGGGGAAGTGTAATAAAACATACACATGTGCTTTTCATGTGCAAGTGATCTTGCAGAATGACAAATGCACTGCCATTGGAAATTTGTTCATGTGTACCAATCTCCCCTGTTAGTCTTTATATAAAAAAGAAAGGAGTATGGCTGTATGAAATAATTTGAGTTCAAATACTCCAAAAGCTGTCCATGCAGGTAGTAACATGGAATTCTATCAACCAATTCTAGGAAACCAACAAGGGGTTGGAATCTTGATGCTTCCATCTCATTTCTGTTGGTGCAATTGTAGTTTTATAGTGATAAATATGCTTCCATTCTAATACTTTAAGATGTAAATGAAACATGTTCTTGAAGTAACTCAACCTTTATAGCAATCTTAGAGACATAATGCTCCATAAATATCTATATACGAGTTTGGTGTAAAATACAGAGGAATGAGATGATAGAGAGATGCAGATTAATGATTAATATTGCTATATACTACCAATGCAGCTAAATAATGGCACAAAAATAGGGAAAATGCCTCAGTGACAGTGAAAACCTGAGGGGACAGACCCAGAAATGAAGAAGTTAATGAGAGAATCCAGAGAAACTAACTTGATATTGTTATAAATATTGTTATTGATACTGTAATTAACTGATTGCAAGTTATGCTATAGACAGGGCATGCAAGTAATCTTCCCAGGTCTCCTAAGATAGCTACCACTAACGAAGTCTAGGGAACACAGAATTTGATAGCGGGATAACTGTAGTAATTCTATAAAGGAATCATTATTAGTGCATATCATAAATAGTATTAACTCTGATATGAAATCATTAGATGATAAAATGGTCAGGAATACCCTTAAATGAATCGGAACTGTGGTATTACATGTAGGTTGTCTCAATCAAGGCGTTAAATTTATGACAAGCTAAACATTCTCAGCTATTCCTCTGCCAAAACATCATAAAAGTTTAAAATATCCCTAACGCATGTATGCATGATATTTTCATGCCTCGCAATTTCTTCTTCTTCAAGGAAATAGGCAGCAACTAAACGCTCTGCCATGTTTGTTTACTTCATCTTTACTACTTTGTCTATTCTCGATTACCAAATTAGGATCATTTTCATTATTGGCATCCAGAAGGCAATGACATTGATCTCAATTCACAATTCGTTTACAAGATTGCCGTGGTGGATTTCCATTGACAGGTATCCAAAGATGGCCAAGTTGTTGACTGATATCGTCAAGCTTTAAGTTACAAAATCGGATCCCTGGTTTTGCTCATTATAATGACATTGAACTGGTCCAAAAAGTTTTTTCACTCCAACCATTGCAATATATCCTTCTGAAAGCTTCTTTCATTATTTCTGTTATTTACTCAACATAACTTAAAGTTTGAATAAAACTTGCTAATAGTTAGGTGCAAATTGTGGTCACACATGTTCAGTAAACCCTCCTCCAATTACAATGAAGTAAAATGAGTATTATTGGGAGCTGCAAGTTGGAACAAAATAGATAACCATTTTCAATCCCCTTTCAGGTTCAAGATTTTCAATTTTTTCAGTTTGGGTTCAGTTCTCAATTCAGCAAAAATATCAGTATTTTTTTAAATTTTCAGTTTTGGTTAAATTTCTGTTTGATGCTATTCTTCCACATCTTTCCAGCCATGAAGTAATTATTGAGGGAATAGCATTTTGCAGACAGTGAAATTCTGATCTCTAAAAGTCTATTCCCAGGGTGAAATGTTCATGAAATGAGTCTGATGGGACTGGGATTCAAACTGGGGTATACCAATTTCTGGTTAGTTGCAGTAAATATTGAGCTACCCAGCCAGAACATTTAGACATGCTGTTTGGAAGACTTTGTAGGCAAGGGTACATCAGTTCATCATTCATAGGTGCATTGGCTATTCAAAGAGGTGGAAAAGAGATCCCCATTAAGGGTTAACACAAGGAAAAGGACCAGAGGTGATTTTGCTTGTAAAGGCATGCAGCTAGAAACATTCCCAAGGAGAAATGGATGAAATACAAGTCTTTATGGGCAAAGTCACTTCTGACCCTTTTCCTTCTGAAGTCCAGTCGTGGTTTTTGGATCAACCTGCATGCCTCCACTACCCTTACGGTGAAAGGTGTAAGTCTCAGCCAAATCCATGAAGAGCTGGATCATTAAAGAGCCATTTCAAATTAGCCTTAACCCTTTTAGTGCCAGCCTCTTAGTCCTGGTATACGTGAAAAATTCCAGGGCTTTTTTGATGAATTTGTATGTTTGTACTCAGAAATTTATATTATGCCTATTACTTGTTTGATTAAGCTAGTTAGTTTTATATGCACTCTTAATACTTACAGATATGACGGAAAGGTTCATTTATGTTGTTATGCAATGAAAAGCTATGTGATACACAAAAAAGAAAAGGCGTGCCAGTAAAAACACCCAGCCGATAGATTGGCCCTTGGCATTCTTCATACATTCACCATGGGCTGAAAGATCAGCCCGCTGGCACTAAAAGGGTTAATCTAAGGAACATGGGTCAAGAAATCTCAAATGAATGTCCCTTTTAATGTTTAGCAAAAATTATGGCATAATCAGTTCCTGTTATTTTATTCCGTTTATGTATCAATTTCCAGTGCATTTATCACTCCAATGGTGGAGAGATCCGCAGCGAACATGTTAAGTAATAATTGGAATTTTATGTCTTCCAGGGAGATTCCAAAGCTACCGAAGAGAATTTGTCTCTTAGAAAAGAAGATGAGAAAGAGGTTGATGGCAAAATGTCCACTGAGAAAGATCCTTTTGAATCAGAATCTGATCCAGGTTCTGATGATGGAAATATTTTGGATGACGACATGGAAGCAGATATTGTGGAATTAGAAGAGGAAGATACCTTTGTTGAAGATCCCTTTGAAGATGAGCATTTAACAAACCATTGCAGCAGAACTTTGGGATATGATCGAAATTCTAAAGATTCGAAGAGGAAGGCTGAAATGGTATGTTAATGATTAACCCTTTCAGTGACAGCCACAGCCATGTGGGAGCTGTTGTAAATACACGCACAATGCTGCATACGTAATACATACATACTTTTGGTGTCTGGCTCCATTCTTTTAACCCCCATTTGGCGCACATGGATGTATCTGTAATCTGTAGTCACTAAAATTGAGTCACACTTAAATGTATCTGTTCAGGGCTCTCTTTTCGACTACAAACATATCATATCTGTCTTCTACTGTCCTCTGCTTCTAACATTGGTTTTAGTCTCCAGAGGCCACACAGTGACCTAGTAGAATGTATTCAACTGAATTTTTGAATGAATTGCCAAAGAATGAAAGACTTTTGCCTGTCTATGAAGACTGACAAAAGTTTTTCATTCTTTGAATGATGGTGACACTGTACTCTTCAAACTCTTGAGTTGAAATGATAAATGTAGAGAAAAGAGTAGAAACCATATTAAAGAATTAGGCAGTGTTATATAGAATTCCACATTTAGTTGAGAGTATGCATTCTTATTTAGCTTCATTACCTGTGTATTCCCCTATAAGGCTTTATGTTGCCAAATGCGGCAACATATTAAATTTTTGCTTAAATAAATCTTTTATAACAGATAAATGAATGATATCTGGAATGGTGGACTTCATTTATCCATATATTTCAAGGAAATTTATAAAAATTATTTTCTTGCATTTCCCACTGGAAAGACTATTTTCCGAGTTTATCTTTAGCGTGCTGTTGTGAGCAAGGCATTCTTTTATTCTGAACAAAATTTACATGGAACGATGTTCATGCATTACTTTATGCAACAGTAAACTTTTATTTGTATTTTATTTCAGTTTTACTCTTTTATACCTTGTATACAATTCTCTGATCCAAAATGTTTGATTTATGCCCTCCAAAAAGCGGTTGCCAGCTAAATTTTATACCGTTAGAGATACCTCCGCTTTTGCTTTGTATGAAATTTGAAGAAAAGTTTAAAAATATTTTTGGTAAAGGTATTATGACTATATCTTGACATCAAAGGGATTTGTGAAATTTTCAATTCCACAGCCTTGCCTCTGAGTGCCTGCTTTGCTGTGGTAAGTGTAAAGGAGGAGTGAACTCTTCCACAGAACATTGTAAGGAATGACCTCGCACTTTTTTAAATCTTGAAAATTTTTATGCTTACATTGAAGAAACCCTCACTGGTCATTTGCAGCCCAGAAACTATTTTTGTTTGTGAGGTATTAATTTTACAGCTTGCAGGAATTTTTGCAAAACTTGGCAAACATGAATGCTTTCAAAGGGTTATAACTTTTTAACAGAAAAGGATGAAGATCCGATTCTTTCAAGTATTAGTATGGATTGAATGTACATAAGAAATTTAGACATCAAGGCCATGAACATTTAAAAAAAATTGTGTAAGTTATCAGTTGATTGCTTAATACATCATTTGACAGCTTAACCACTAGCTTACCAGAATTTTAAATACAATTATGATTTAGATGTCTTTCCTGTGAAAAGCAAATTTTTGATATGTGAGGTGAAAGTGGGAAAAGAATGAAGCACTGAAGAGTACTGTGTGGTACATGTTGAGAGCACCTCTCAATCCCAAGCTATCTGCCACACTAATGCTTGCCTACACTATCAACATAGGCCAATGAAATGTCCTTTTATATGAATATCACAATATTTTTGTTACTCATCCTAAACAAAAGTCCTCTGGCAGAAGAAACGTCTTTTTAAACCCTGACGATTTCAACAAAAGTAGAGTTAGGCTTGTGCGAATGAGTCTTCTCAAAATAAAGCATTCCAAAAAACAGTAAACCTGAAACTTTCTATACATGGCTGAGAAAAAATTCCTGCTACTGAAAGAATGGTCTCCCTAATAAGGGTTAACAAACAAGCTGCACTCAGGGTGCAACTGCTAACGTAGGCCAAGACATAATACATTTGGGCAAATGGTGTAAACTTGATTCTCGGAAAGTGATAACTGTTGGTATTTATTTCCTCTGTGGATTGAGTGTAGAAGTGGTGTGCTGTTTTGACAAGTCTGCTTTAGAGTTTATTCTGGAGTAATTTGTTTTTAACTTTGTGCGACCACTAAGTCAGAAGAAATGAGAAGGCAATAAGGGGAAAAATTGGGAAACCATGAATAGCAAATTGTCTAGCATTTTTACATATTTCCAAAATCTCTCGGTGTTTCCAAGGCATGCAGGGTGGCCACAAAAGCCACTAGGTGCTCTCAGTCAACAATGTATCAGGTACATAAGAAGATCAGGTATATAAAATTGTTAGTGACACCTTTTGATTGTGTAAATTCAATAAATTTTTAAGATGTTGATTTTTAAAATGTGAAATTGGAAAAAACCATCATTTTGTTAAAAAAAAATATATATAATGGTATCAATAAATGTTTAAATAATTGTGTATTCTTCCTAGTTATTTAGTTAAGTACATACATTAATTAAAAACAAAAACATTGTGCCTTGATTTTGAAAATTTCATGAAAAAATTTGAAAAAAATGTTATAATTAAAGTGCCTCAATTATATAACATAAGCTTAAATAAGCAGCAATATGTGTATAGAAGAGAGGAAAACTTCCTATTTAAAATTTTGAAAGTAAAGTGTGTGTTTTGCAATTGAAAAATCAATAGAGAACTGGCCTGTGTACTGGTTATGTCTAGTAGTAATTTTTAAGAAAGGACGCTGGCAAACTCTATAGAACTTAAATTTTAGCCCTTATGTTACCATATTTGTATGCTTGAAAACCACTACACCATCTTAATTAATCTTACTATAAACCATGATGACATATTGCTGAAAAGTTTTAGATGATAAGGTATGAGAATTTGATGATTTACTTTTTTCATTAGGTGAACAATGCAGTGGAATCTCAAAACAGTGTACCAAATAGTGATGATTTATCTGAGGATGATTGTAATTTTCAAGATGAATCTGAGAAAATATACAGCTGCAAAAGATGCTCGAAAGTGTTTCCTGACAACTTGGAATTGAACATACATATTGACAAAGGAGATTGTGAGGATTTCAGATGTAGTAATTGTGAAAAAACTGTTTCTAGCTCCAGAGAATTAAGGAAACATGTTACTTACTGTGAGAAGAGCAAGCTTTATGCTTGTGGAATATGCGACAAAACGTTTGATAATGAGATATCTTTGAAATCCCATATGAAGAGTCATCAGAGGAAACTGAGTCAGGTCCAGTATGAGTGCAAGAAATGCAAGAAAGCTTTCAAACTCAGGAAAAATTTAAAGGGGCATGAAAAGAAGTGCAAATTTCCTGATGTAAAAAGAGAATACAATGGCCACTACATATGTGGAGTTTGTAAGGATGGGTTCAAAAACTATTCATTCTTCAGAAAACACTTTGATACTCACATGAATATCCAGAAAGATGCATTGTGTGGGTTTTGTGATGTAAGCTATCCCTCAGCACTGGATTTAAGGAAACATGTTTGGGCTTGCCATGGGACTTTAGAATGTGATATTTGTTCAAAGAGATTCCTGGAAAGTTATTTTCTGAATCGCCATTATGTAACCCACACATTAGAAAGGCCATATTCATGTAGTAAGTGTGATAAAACCTATAAGACCCAATATTCATTAAATGTGCATGTTTCTTCTGCTCACTGAAGCATGAAATCACTATGTGGAATTATAATTTTCTCTAGTATTTGAAGATGATGATGATGTACCTTTTTTGATACCTTTTATTTTTGCATTTTTATTCACCATATTTCTGTTGTGGAATGATTTTTTAAATGCCTTTGTATAAATAAACTCATGTTCTATGAGATATTAATTTATGCCGTATAAGGATTCTTTTATTTCCATGGCCTTCAGTCATTGATGTAAACATTTAAAACCAGATCTTTAAAAAAATCTTCTTCAACATTGAATTGTACACATCTAAATAGAAAATGTTATTATTAATTATTCTAGAAATCAAATTAATTTCATTAATTGCTATGAAAGATTTTTGATAAATATTCCTTATTTAATCAAAAGGGGAGGTTCTTAAGAAGTGAATTATTTTGCTCAAAACAATCAGAATGTATTTATGATTACGAAGAAAATGCCAACTATTTGAAGAGAGAGATCTAGCACGATTTGTTGGTGAGAGAACTAGTCGTCTATAAAAATTTGCTATTTAACCAACAGATTTTCCATTGCATAAAGAGACCTTACTAATGGGAAAATATGGGTTGGTATGAAACTTTCAGTTTTTATGCACCTCTAATATATGAATATTGGTAGAATATTTATCGGCTGTAAATGGAAAGAACTGAGAAACAGTTGATGAATATGTTCTTAATATAGCTTTTAAATGGCTTTTGGTATATGGAAAAAATTGTGAAAGAAACCTCATGTTATGTGAGCCAGAAGTTGAAAACCCCTTAAGTTGTTACATCCAAACTCCCAACATATTCTAACTTTTAGGGACTTAAAAATGAATTAAAGAAAAAAGGGCATGAAAAGTTTTTTTTTTCAACTGAAAGCTATTCTATATTGGTAATGTCTTAGAAGTGTGGAAGTTTCAGACAAATTAGTATTTTTGGGTAAGGAATTTTTTCAGGACCTGTGTTTTTCTTCATGTAGTATGCTTTTTTTTGCATGAGTATGAACCTAGTGTTATCAGCAGTTTCCTTTTCTGTGAGTTTTTACGTGTAATTTTTTTAGTTCAGTTCCTTCTTTAAAATATTGCTGTGTATTAAATTCTTAACTGGTTTTTCAATTTTTTAAAACCATCTCTTACAAGAGATATGGATCGTACTCTAATTTAGTTTATTTTCTCATTAGCTTTATTATTTTTTTCCAAATTTTCCTGGTTATAGCTGTGAATCCTGCCTTTCTGGCTCAGTATTTTTGTTGTGTTTTTCAGGATTATTTAGTAAGTTCCTGTATATTGTTTTATCATCAGTTGTTCAAGAAATAATCTTTTACAGACATTGAAGTATGTTATTGGATTTTTTTATGGTCTCATGGTAAGTTTTATGGATAACTGAGAGAGTTGGGGGTTTATAATGCAATGGAATTGGTATTTATCACATGTTATTAACTCCAGTTGATAGATGTATTTTGCCTCCTGTTAGAAGTAAAGAGAAAATTGAGCAGAACTTGTAATTCTCTTTGGTGCTGTGCCATCCAGCAATATATGTGATTTCTTTCTGTGGCTTTGTATACAGTTATTCATTTTAAGTAAACAAATTTTTCCCTTAATGGCGATATAAAGTATTTTATTGTCATGTTGCATTCACATACATAACACAAAAACTACAGTTGGTGAATAAATGTCAGAATTTAGTAACATGGTTATGCAATAATTTACATTATTACATTTAATATTGTATTTTTATCATCTGCATAGCACATTACATCTGCTTTGGCATTAAAACTGAGGTCTCTCTTGTAGAAGACACATAGTTAAGGCCTAGAAGGAGATCATTAAGGTATACCCATTACTATATTCTTTTAATCCAAAAAAATCATTTTTATTATTTTTTACAATAAATTCTTCTAATCAATACTATCTTTATAAAAGGTTTCAGCCATAGCACACATTCATTTTTCATAATTTCATATTTATGATTCAGGATATTTATTTATTCTCGTATTTTTATGACCACAGATTGGCAATTGGCCAGGCGATAGTCATTTACCCTGCCTGGTATTCACCCAAGTCGAGAGCCTCCCTCCTGAACCTTTTGAAGGCATAGCATCACACAATTTCATTTCTAAATCTAAAGAAACTTCAACATACCATTTCAAACAATTTACGTTGTAAGCTAAATCATTTACAAGTAATTTCAATCCACCATATTGTCTTGTACATGTATTTTATTAAATATGGTGCTTAGCCGGTTCTGCCTAGTGACCAGTTAATTTCAATCCATTCACATAGTTGTGCTTTATAATTTGGTAATAAAGTTAACATACATACATAAGTGTTCTACCTTTCGGTAGGTCCATGTGCCCTAATATTCCCTATTCATAGCCCTTTCCTCCACTACCTGGTAACTTACCCCACCCTTTATGTCATCTAACATTTTTTGCCTCTGCCTTCCCCTCTGTCTTTTCCCTTGCATTCTACCCTCTATTACATTCTTCAGCAATCCCTCTCCTCTCAATATCTGACCCACCCATTTCTTTTGTCGGCGCTTAATTACTTCAATTAAAACCCTTTCCTCCCCAACCATTTCTAGCACCTCTATGTTTGTTTTTCTATCCAC
>KZ308242.1:2071618-2092010 GCA_000376725.2 Ladona fulva
GTCCAAATTAAAATATTAAAAATTGAACTAAAACAATTTTTCTATTTTTCTTTGATCAATTCATTATTAGGAATACAAAGATAATCTATAACCATAAAAATAAATTTCAGTCACCGGCAAAAATTGAAAATTTACCCTCAGCGTTGAAAGTATTAAGAAGTTGCTTTGCAGTGTTTACTTATGTTATATTTTCAGGTTGTAAGCATTTCAGATAAATCAGAGTGGCAGTGCAACATTTTGTTGGTTGTTAAGTGTAGTCTTGGAGAGATTGTGTTCTGAGATGGCCTTGCAACTCTGCTGTTAAAAAAATTCATCATTATTACCGAAATAATTATCTAAAAATTGAAGGAAAAAAGAAAATAAATAAGATATCCCTATGCAGAGCCGTACCATCCTATAGGTGCATTGCACCCAGGTGGCGGCATCTAAAGGGCGCCAGCAGAAATGTAGCAAACTATTATTATTATTACAACAATATTATTTGTTGTTTTCTGTGTTATAGATATGACTTATCAAGGAAAGATTATGTTGTGAAATTAACTACTGGCAAACATTTTGAGGAAAGAATTACAGGTAACTCAAGACAAGAGAGAAATATTTGTGCAGTGAATTTATTTGAAGAATTGGAATCGATAACAGATTTCCTAGAACAAACAATAAATCCTCTTCAGGTTTTGCAATGTATCCTCACCAGAGATATGATTGGAGTCTTTCCTAATTTGCAAATAGCTTTGCGTGTTTTATTGACTTTTCTGGAGACTGCTGCTGCTAAGATAATGGGATCAGCTGCAGGACTTTATCCTGCAAAGTAATCAAACCTTTCCTTAATCCTTGTGGTTTCCTTAGGGGGTAAACCCAATAATACCTTTGGCTTTGTTGGCTTCCTCAGTGAGGATCCCACTGGCGGCAGTTAGTACCACTAAGTGGGGGCTGTTTGCCTTGCTCACAAAGCATTCCCTTAACAGCGTGGAAGAGGTGCGGCAAGGTAGTTCAGTGGTTAGAATACCTGCCCAGAAAGTGGGAGATCTGGGTTCGAGTCCCAGTCATGTTGCTATTTTTCACACTTATTATTCCTTTATACTCAAAAGCAATGTGAACTATTAACTCATAATGACCATTCTCAATGTCAGCTTACGGAATATGCTATGTTACTGATGCTTTGTGACTCATGTAAGCTGGGGAATGAAGCCATGAAACATTGGTTTTTTTAGTCTTTCAAAATAATTTTTACCTGCTAATCAGGATATGTATTATTGTTTGGTTTTAATTTTAAGGGGCGGCAAATTTTGTTAGCACCCAGGCGGCAGATAGGCTGGGCACAGCTCTGTCCCTATGTCAAGCCCACCGTATGAGCTAATTGAGATAGGGTGAGATCTTCCCTATCAGTTTTGTCTCTGAGCAGAATGTTTGATTAAAAAGTCTCTTGTTTGTCTTTCTTTTCATTGTAAACCCATGCTATATACAAATCAAATAAACCAGAATGGCAGTGCAGCGCTTGGTAGGCTGTTGAGTGTATTATTGTGGAGATTCAGGTCTGAGATGGCTTTGCACCACTGCTATTAAAAAAATTCATTGTTCTTCCCTTATTTTCTGTCTGGTAGAATAGAATAGAATACTTTATTGAAGCGAAACACTTGTAGCACTAACAAAAACAAAGGAAAAATATTTTGGTAAGTTGGTATCTCATATGTTTAAAGTATATGGTTGCACTACTATCCTTAAGAATTACAGTATTTACATTTCAAATGTATAAATTTGAAGATATACATAAAATTATACACAAAAGTAGCATGGTACACAAATAAAACATGCTACATAAAATAAAAATACATAGTATAGCGTAGTGATTAACATTTGTGCAGGACTACACATCATATTATATATTTATAACAACATCATCAAAGAACTCTGTCTGGTAAAAGATTGCTTTGTTGTAGGCTGAAAATGACCAATATGAAATTTCCCTCTTAGTCCAAAAAAGTAGACCATTCTTCAAAAATATGATTAGAAGGCAATCAGTATTACACAGACATAAATACAGACTCTTTAGATATCCTGTCTACAGCTGTTGCAAATAATGCAAATCATTTCTATTTTAAGATACGAAGCATTTACTTAAAAGGGAGAGAAGTGAGAAACACTACCATGTTGTTTTAAACATACTTGAAGTGTTGTCACATTCCTGTTAAGATTCTATTATGCTTATGAAGTGGTTTTCTCTTTCCAAGAAAAGCATCTTGAGCGTGTTTTGCTGTATTATGTTTTTTATATTTATGAAGGAGGATATCATGTAGTATACAGTCAAAGTTGGATTACAGATCAGTCACATAGTTTGTTTTGAATTTTCTTCAGCAGAAATTCTTAAGCTAGGGTCTGTGGACCCCTCAGAGTGGAAATGAATCCCTTCCTCATTCCTGCCCCCTTTTCCGAGATTTAAAAATAAAGGCCATTCACAGTCTAAGTGTTTTTAATAAATGATGCATGTAGATAAGAACCTCAACTTGCACATGTACAGGTCAGGTATCCATATTGTTAGCACAACATCCAGTAATACCTTGGGTATAACTTCTTACAGACTTAGTGAAACCTTTATACAGTTTGATCATTTGTGTTATATAAATATATTTATGTTGCCTCCACAGTCTTTTTTTAGTATTGACTAAAAAATTTAATGTGATTATTGAACAGTGGTTGTTAGCCAATCCTTTATATTCCTATAAGTATTTTTTGAGTCTAAATTAATTAATATAAGATTTGTAAATGTTTTTATCAGTTGTAATTAACTAAACCTGTCAGTTTCTTTTATATGATTTTTATATTTACTTGATTTTAGATAGATAGATAGTAGTGCTGCCTCCAAGCGCTTCCATTTCTCTTTTCAGTCATTCGTAAGGCTCTATTTCAGTAAAGTGTTTCATAGTTTTCATTTTTAACCAATATTTTTTTTTAAATTTCTTTCTCGACGATTGTCGTCCAAATTTAAATAATAAAAGTTGGAGTAAAAGAAATTTTTTTTGGTCAATTCATGGTTAGGAATACAAAGATAATTTATAACCATAAAAATAAATTTCAGTCACCGGCAAAAGTTGAAAATTTACTCTCAGAGTTGAAAGTGTTAATCAGTGTGGTATTTAACCAATGTGCTATTTTCTACTTTTTTTACTTACATGTTAATTAAATTTGTTCAAGCATTTTATTACTAAATTTTTCATTATTAATTGTATCTACTTAATAGAATGTGATGTGAAAGCACAAAATTTTGGTGGTGAAACAAAATAATGAGCAACGTGGGGTCCTCAGCTGACTAAAATTTAAGAATTGCTGATCTACAGAACAGAGATGTTATTTTCTGATAATTAAGTGCTGAAATTGTAAATTAGTGTTTTTCATTTGACAGGATGTGGAGAAACAAAAATATCTGCATAATTGTTGTGGACCTGCTTATGACTTTTTTTTCTAAAATGCTTGCAATTTCAAGCAAACCTGATGTAGTAGCAACAATTCTATTTTATCAGGATTTGAATTTACCTGACATGCAGCTTTTTCTCTTTTGAACTTGAAAAATTCAAAATAATTAGGTTAAATAGTGAAGCATCTGACTCATATTCATGGAGCGCTGTATTGGACTCCAGTGTAGAAAAACTGCTGTGAAATAATTACTACTGAATCCATGCTTCTCATCTTTTGGAGTTTAAGGACCTAAATATTTTGGTAATCTACACGATGCTGTTTGAAATATTTTTTAAAGAGATTTTGCATAGTTCAAATTGATCCATATTTGTTTAATTCATTTTGGGTGCGAATTTCTTGGAGAGATTTTATGATCAAAAACATAAATCATGTTGGGAACAAACCAGTAAGAATTGACTGATTAAGTTTGTAGTTCACTTACCTAATCTTCCTCATCCTCTATAGGAGCAGTTCTTTAACTTTAGTGGGCTGAACACCTTATTTTGTTCAATTCTTTTTTTTTTCCCCCAAAATTTTGTGCCCTCACATAAATCCTGCAATTTTATATTGGTTTCTTACATTATTGAGTAGAAGCAATGAATTATGAAAAGTATAGTGTTAAATGCTTTAAACAATTTAATTAACAGGCAATTATAAAAAAAATTGAAAAAATAGTGAGGTGGAGCAGGCTCTCCAAGGCTGCTCTACATATAATATGATAATAATAATCTTTATTTGTCTCATTAACTTTACATGATAAAAATCAAAATCATAAGAAACAATCTCAAGGATCACAATAAAGAATCATTGGAGCAATATACAAAATCAAATTACGAAATTACAATTATAAAATTCACCAAGAGAATACAGAGAATTACAAATGAGGAAATTAAAAAGAGAAACCCTGAACCTTTTTACGTCCAAATCATGTATGTTAGGATTTAATTTGCTGAAAAGTTAAAGGCCTCTAACCTGGAAATGGTTACCAGATTTAGATAACCTGTAGTAGGTTATATTAAGGGTATTCTTGTGTTTGATGTTAAAAGTATGCACATTAGATCTTAAATTAAAATTACTGATATTCTTCTTGACATATAGTAGACAGTAATATGTATACTGACTAAAGATAGTCATGATTTAAAGACTGTTGAATCTGGGTTTACATGATTCCCAAGAGGTTAACCCAGACATTATTCCTATTGCTTTTTTCTGTAAAAGAAATGTGAGAGAACAAGTTGAAACTTGTCTTACGAACTAATGACACATGTGCCCAGGCAGGGATCATAAATTTTTGCTGATTGGAATGCCATTTCTGTGTCAGGCCGAGAAATTTTCACCTTTCCCTCGTGATTATGTAGTTTCATCAAATTTTGCTGGAAACAATCAACTAAAACTAAAAATGTTTGCACTTAAAATATAGGTTTGCATTTTCACATCTTTCTCAATTGGTGGGCTGATATTTGAAGACTTGATAATATTGGAAAAATAATTATTAAATAAATTAGCTATCATAATTGGATTATGTATATTTTGCCAGTTCAATACAATCTCATCAATCTTTTTACTCACAGTCTTACATACTTACATTTTCCACCACGTATAAGATACACTAATGCAGAAGATACTTCACAATTTGAAGAAGAACATTCAAGGAAAATATTTCAAATCCAAAGATTATATTTTCTCATTATAGTTAGGATCTGTGGTTTATCCATATTGTAGTCATTGGCTATCATTGCCTTTTTTACATTCTTTGATCAAATTTTAAAGAAAAAATGAAATTCAGATGGAAGGGATAAATATTTTGATGGTATTAAACATTGGAGTAGTTTGATATAATCATGCGTTTTAAGTTGAATATCTCAACAGCAAGTCCTTCAAAAACATTCTTGATTATGGAAATTCAAATCTCCTTTTATTATCTTAATTTCTATATTATTATTTATAATATCCACTGGATAAAGCTGTCTTCTACACTAGAGGATTCCATCCTGTTTAGAGTATCAATTTTTGGTTTTTGTCAACCAATGGTCATTCAAGCAAACATGCATTTAAATCTTTGGTTTCATGAATGAAAATTCACTGCAAATTTTTTATTCGTGGTGAATTATCTGTCAGACAGGTGGATGATTCAGGTTTTATTTTTGGCTGGGTCAGACTTATTCCAATCTGTGTATTTTTTAGTCTCCAAAATTTTTAACGGTTATGTAATTATCATGATCTCATTAATTGATTCCAAATGAAAGACTAAAGAGATCGGCTTCTTGCATTATCAAAGAAAGAATTTACGTCCTTCCAAGCAAGAGAATTAGTTTCACTGAATCTTCTTAAAGATTGTCTTGTGATACGAAGGAGTAGTAATAGTATTGTTAAAAGTACTTCGACAGCTTAGGTCATTTCGCACGTAGGTCCCCGCCGGGAATCGAACCCGGGAACGCTTTCGTCGAAATCGAACACGTTGCCCATTTGGCTATCTGGGAGCCCGATACGAATGAATTAATTGTTAAAGCTCAATTACTACATTTAATTTTATTGTAAAACAACGTCAGTGTGAAGAAAAAGCATCATGCAAAATGCAATTCGGTATTTTTTTCCGTACCTAACGTACGTTCTTCTACGTACAGGTTTCACTAGCTTTCCAATGAATTTGATTCCCGCATGAAAATAAATTACACGATGTTTCAAATTATAAATGGCTCAACGACCACTTTTACTTCATGGTGTGAAGTGAAATTATACCTTCTTGGCGTCACACGTCACTTTTGACAAGTCTTGAATCCAGTGAGTGTGACCTCCCTTAAGTGATACGGAATTGTTAGAGCGGCAACCTCCGGCCAATCATCAATCGCCTTCCAGGCTTCCTGGTATGTACTCCTCTACCTCCGTTGCGAAATTTTTTAAATAATGTCCTCAAGTACATACATATATATTTTAACGATTTTTGGCAATTATCATAGATTCAGTGAAAGAATCATCATTAGTTTTCTACCTTTCGGTAGGTTCTTGTGCTCTAATATTCTCCACAAATCGCCATTTCATTCACCTCCCGGTAACTCATCCCACCCTTTATGTCGCCTAACAACTTTTGTCTCTGTCTTTCCCTCTGCTTTTTCCTTTGTATTCTTTCCTCAATAGCATTCTTTAGAAATCCCTCTCCCCTCAATATATGGCCACCCATTTCCTTTGACGACGTTTCATTACTACGATTAAAACCCTCTCTTCCCCAACCATCTCTAGTACCTCTGAGTTTGTTTTTCTGGCAACCCAGTTCTACTTTCTCTTTCGCTATACTAGTGTAAGGGTAAAGTAAGAAATTTTACTGTCAGTAAAGGAAATAAAACCCACTGAACTGTAGTTAATTCAACAGAGTAGTTCCAATCAACGGAGTAGAAACAATTGGACGAATGCGTCTTACAGAAAATTCGAGCGACCAAAACACCAAGCTGAAATTCTGCCTCGTTCACAACGGAAAGTTCCAAATTGGTCATATCATTCGACGTAAGCAAAAATGCATAATTGGGCCGGTTTGATTGACGTCCAAATTACTGGTATCAGCTTAAATTTATAATCCTTCTCTTCGGCTCCCCTCTACGTGGGTATTTTATCCGTTTGTATGCGGGAATTAATCGTTTCTGACTGACACGCTACTTTTCAAAATGCTTTTTGTCACTGAAATAATTCGTCCTCTTCAATTTGAAACTGAAACAAGAAACTATCGGAACGTCCCTTAGGGAGATGTACTGGGTTAATTTTTTTCCAGTAGACATTTAAAAATCTCAAATATAACTTCAAATTGAATAATCATTGTGAACTCTCGAGAACGGTTAGCTCTCTAATCTTTTTCACTTCCTCTCTCATTTCCAAAAGAAAGTTTTCGTAACGAATAACAGATATGTCAATTGACGCAATACATTTCATCTCCAATTTTACGTGATACGTTCATGTGAACATCACATCTATACTCCAAACATTTAGTCATAAATATTGACTCTAGCAACATGTAGAATGATTAATTTTTTTAAACCAGCAAACCTACTCTTGCGGATCATTTTTATTATGATATCTGTCCTTCTGTAATGAGTAAATATAATTTTACTGTATTTTACTAAGGATTACAGAAAGTTTTCCCAGCTCAAACGCTGGATATGGTTGTTTAAATCTATTGCAATTCGCTAGTCAGTAATTAATAAGATAATAGAAACAAAGAGGGCCCAAGTTGAAACTTTTTTAATGTATCGTTTGTTTATATTAATAATACTGATTATTTCTATTAGTAATAGATAGAATTTTAAGTCAATAATTAATAATAACTACAGGATTCACAGCCGTAGGAGATTAACTGTGTATCCCTCTCCAAATAATTTGGTACATCTACTTCTTGATTTATTCAGTGAAAAGGTTCAACAAAATTGGTGTACAAATCGAAACCAACATTTGCATAGAAACTTAGTGGATCGGTTCCCAAAAAAATTTCCAAGATGGTGAAATTAATTTCATTAACGTTCGTTTTTAATATGATGAGCCAGTGGACAAGTATAGCGAGCTGAACAAATAATGGCACGAGAAAAAAAAGAGATTGACAGTTTAGTCTTAATGATCTGCTATTTTAGACCGTGTTTTCTAATCTGAGTATCGCAATCACTGACGAAGTTGTTTCCTTCAACATGAGGAACTTTTCCAAGTTGTTTTTCGAGTTTGATGGCACCAGCAGCCTAAACATCTAATGCATTTTCGAACTCCTCTCATTTTGATCTAATTGAACTGTGCGAATCGAAATATTATGATCGTACAGAATAAGGCGCTAATCAGGTATCGTACAAAGCGAGGGTTGGTTGTACTTTGAATTGAATGAGAGATATAATAATATTGGCTGAAATGTTTCACTCATTCTTGCCAAAAGAGCAAGAATAATCAAGAAAAACTTTGACTGGAGGTAAAGGGAACATTTTCCAGGTATATATATAGAACTTAATTTCGATGTTAGTGATCCCATACCACTGACTATTCACGCATTAACATCCATCATTCTCTGCCTTAAGGAAAACGTAACCAATTTTTTTTTGAGGATTTACCCAACGATGATCCTACTCCGAGGATAAGCTGTGGTAATCAAAATGGTGAATCAAAGTAAGGGTCATCGGGAATCACAATGATTTCTCGAATGGGGCAAGCATTTTCCTTCCTATGAAATAATGTGACGCTGCAACAAGCGGTTGAATTCATGATAATTGAGAAATAGCGGAGTAAGCTTATTTTGTTATTATATTAAGATCTCAGGTATCGTCGAGATATATTTTCAGTCTTACTATCTTCAGAATTAGATTTTAGCCATATGTGCTTAAGAAACATGTCTTCTTAACACTTCACAGCGAAGCGATGGAAATTTAAAGAGACAAGTTATGCCTTGCACGACGCTTGATGTCTTTATAGCGTTGAAGTCTCCAAGACATCAAAAATAGATTAGCAACTTGAAGATACACATTTCATACGAAAGTTATTTCTATGGAGCGTAAAGGATGCCCTTGAATATGAAAGCGTTAATTTCGGAAAAATGTGGAAGTTTCCTCAGAATGTCCCTCACTTTTGTGCAATCTCATGCATGAAAAATCTGCAAAATTTTCCGTGGATACGTAAAGTGTATTGGAAGAATCATTCCCATAATGAACACTTAGGAAAGTGGTCGTTGAATCTGTCATCGTTCCAAGGAACGACACTTGAGTATCAATGAGTTAAGTGGCTCTCAACCTTCCCAATGCCGCGCGACCCTTTAATACAGTTCCTTATGATGTGGTGACCCACAACCATAAAATTATTTCCGTTGCTACTTCATTACTATAATTTTGCTACTGTTATGAATCGTAATCTAGTTTGCAAGATGTATTTTCATCACTACAAAATAAACATAATTAAAGCATAGAGATTAATCACAAAACAATATAACTATGATGGTAAAACTTGCAAGATCAATTCAATGCAAGTACTAATTCACGCACGTGGAGCACACCGTTATATGACGTTTTACTACGAGTAAAAGACCACCACTTAAAAGAACCACTTTACTTACAACCTCTTTATTTTATTTTTTTTTGTTTGAGGGGTGGGGAATGCAGTTACGCACCCTGACAGGTGACCTATGGAGCCTCCCGTGTGTGGGACTCGCTCGGGAAATTGTGAGAATACCCACTAAACCCCACCCCTTCTTCGTCTAGGACGTCACGCTGGCACCGCTTGCGCATTACTTCGGCGTGGTCCTTATACAACCTCTTCCATTAATGATATTTAATTTGAAGATGACATTAATAGTGGCGGAATAGATGAAGATAGTGAAGTTTTCAACAATGATATTTATGCAGAAAGTGTTATATTTTTGTCACTGTCGAGAGAATTCGTTCGGGGAAGATTCTCGTATTTCATTTCGATATACGACAATGCTAATAAATCAACGAATCTGATATCATCAAAAAGTCAGAGAACATTTACATCTATAATAATATCTTTAAAGTCATCTTCCAGCTCGTGGTAGGGGAAAGAAGTGCAGAAATAGCAAAAAGATTTCACCAATCACCTTTATTTTTCGAAATCGTGTCATACAAATTCACAGCAAAAATATTTGTGATTTAACTTGTGAATGATATATATTCGAGCGTAATTTTTATATTTTATCAACATTTCTTAACGATTAAAAAACGCTTTTTCGTCGCATCCTTTTAAGTTTCCAATGGACCGAAGGAATCGTNCAATATGTAATTATATATTGTGAAGTATTTATTTCGAATTGCAAATAAATGAAATTTTGTCTTGAAGCTTGGTGAACGTAGCATGGGTAACAGTCTCAACATAACAACAGTAAACTCCATTGCTCTACATTTTGCAACAATACGCGTAAAAAGCCAACGAAGACCATCGGAAATATGCTTTTCCGATCTTCTTAGGCGCCCCCTGTAAAAGGGTCGTTTGACCCCAGTAGGGATCGCGGTCCACAGGTTGAGAACCGCTGATTTAAGGCATCGTTTCTTAACATTTTTACCGCTACTAATCGCTCAAAATAGGAAAATATTTAGCGGACTATTTCACGGTTAGGACAGAGAGAAGACACCTTTCAAGGTATACGTCACAAATATTACTTAATGGCACTACTTCATACATTCTCACAGGTTTAATAGGTATTATTTTGGAAAGAATTTCAGTAAGGTTAACTTAAATTACTCATTACATCATTCTGGCGAAGTTTTCCGCGGACGCGGTGGAAGACATGGGATCTGAAGCAGGAGGGCATCGAACCATAACATTTTTCGTTCCGACGCGTCGGAATCAGAGCAAACGTCGCGACGTTTCAACGAAATTGCCAAAAGTGTGTTGGGTTCCGGTTTCGCTCCTTCTGCCAACGTCGAATCATTATTCAAACAGTTACATTAATAAGTTTTAGAATACGATGTAGCGATACATTGCTGCTAGTTGCAGTTAAACTGCTAGTTAGTAGATAGATAGACCCTTTATTGGCGAGGTTAGGCCCATGTAGGCCTCACTTCTTCCTGACCTCGTATGTCATTATATTATGTACAAAATGTTGTTATAAACTAAAAGAAATAGCGAAGTGTGGGAAAAAATCTTGCAACTGAAGGACGACATAAAAAAACCCACGTTGCGGGGAAACACCCACAGGGAAAGGGGTGGAAAAAAACCGCTAAAACACTGTATATAGAGGCAATGTATAAAACAATAAATTTAAATAGCAGTAATCGAAAATGAGAAAAAAAATGAAAATCGAATTAAAAACTATAAAATATAGAGAATGTAAGTTTAAAAGTTACGTACAGTTACAAAATGAAATTGCATATCTGAAGATAACAATAGTTCGCTAGATTAATTGAAAGAACATGATCAATTCCAAAAAGTAAGTTAGTAAACCTTCCTCCTACCAAACTTAAGTACAATGTGCATCGTAGGGAACCAAAACTTTGATCGGAATAAATTACGATTTTCGATTACGTTCGCGTTCAAGAATTTCATTTGTTTCTGTTTTGGTTCGGTTTTCATTCCGGAAAAATAACTTTTTTCGGTTTCTGTTTTCGATTCTGTTCCGGTTCGATGTTCTGTGATACTGGAGTCTCAGAACCAGAGATCGCTGGCCCAGCCCGGGTAGCAATGGGCATCAATATGACCAGCAAATAATCGGCGCACCCCGCAGAATAGAAGAACGGTAGAATGTACTATTCCTATCCAATTTCAGTCACATATATACTGATGCAGGTTCTGCTATCATATTTTGGTAAATGAAGTATTTATCATTTGTCTTTTGGTACAGGACAGAGAAAAATGTATCTTTTATACATCTGTCTTGTTCATGGCTGTGAAGATATAAAAGCTACTGAGGTATGAGTTATGCTAAATAATAACATTAATTAAGGTTTCTCCTTATGCAACTTCACGAAAAGTGTTACTCGTAGAGTCTTTGTGCTTCACTAACGTGGGATTGTTCTGCTTATGGCATTCTGGCTAGGTGATGAAAACTATGGGAAACTACCTCACTCCTCATCTTACCTTGTAAGCCTCATTTCCCTTTCCTAGCTCTTCTTACAAATTAGATGATGGTAGAGAGATAATGTTCCAACCGGCCTTCGGGTTGAATACTTCACAGACAATCATACTGATGCATTTCTTTTATTTTACCCTCTGAAGAATAAAAATCCCTTCGCGTATTCTTCCCCTCACAGTTGCAGTTCTAAGAATACAAAACGGATAGTTTCTTTATATTAGTCCAAATCCATCCAAATGGGCTTCAGTTGAAACGCTTCCTCCCTAGATATTTCCATTCACTGCAATGTGGTGGATTTTTCCAAGTATTTAGGCCGAAATTACATTAGAGCAAAGTATCTTACGGTTAAAAGTCTTATGCTCCGTAGCAATGTCGATGCACCAGGACTGCACAGTTAACGCTAATAAAGGGCTAAAAATTCCCATGTATTTTTGTATTGCTGTTGCAGAAGAATCGAAAATGTAGTCGGCATTATGCGCAAGATATGCGGCTCTGAAAGATGTTAATATAAATGAAGAATGACAAACTCCAATGATATGATTTTAAACACATCGCTATAATCTATCAAAATATGAAAAAATCACTGAAATTATTACGAAGAGGATAAATTTACTCGAAAGAATACAGAATTATAAGTCTTTGGGCATGAATGGAATTGTGGTGTGGTAAACTTTTAGCGCGCGCTCCATATTTTCACTTATAGGAAAGACTCGTTAATTGTGTTGTATATGAGGAAAATGGACGAGAGACATTTTTACTTCAAACAGTGTTAATTATCATATTGAATTTTTAATTATTATTCTTAACTTTATTATAATAAAAACGCAACGGTTCATTATCAGTTTTACATATCAAGAAAACCGACGATAGACATTGTTACTTCAAGCAGTCTTTATTATCATATTGCATTTTTAATTATCAATCTTAACTTTTTATACCAATTATTTTAATTTAGAAATTAAGTACAGTGAAACTTGTCTATAGCGGGATCGCACGGTGGCAGAAAAATGTTCCCCTATGGACAGGTTTCCGTAATATAAAAGTTCGAAGTATGGATAGGGATTCATATCCCGCAGGTCGGGACCGAGACATTTCCGTAAAGGACAAGTATCCGCTGTATACAGGTTCCGCTATGAACACTGCATATGTTTTACAACATCGTTATAAGCTCAAATTTAAACGGAGTAGATCTAATTTTAGAAAAAATATTTACACCAAAAAAGAGCATCGATGCCCAATTCTATTTCATTCATTGGTAAACAATATTGTGTAATGTACAGCGCTGCGATTACTACGAGGTACCTAGAAAGTCCGCTACAAAGCTGGCATTCAAACTTCAGGGTCGAATGTTAAATTCCTGCGGCCAAAGGGACTATAAATATCTTCCTTATAACCGTCCCAATGAAAATTTAAAGCCCAGCGCACGAACTCGCAAAAAATTTCCCAAGACCATGAACTTTCACCGCGTAACCTTTCTACTACAGAATATTATTTAATGATATATTAAATTAAATTAAAATGAATGACCTTAAATGAATACACCTCATCAGACAATTGTTGGTATTTCAGTATCAACATGAAATATTTCAATACGTACATGAAACTGATGGAGAATTTTTAAACGGAATGGTGAAGGTTACGTATATCTGCTGAAACCTATATTAAAGTTGTCAAAGGAAAGTCGAAGTAATGTCATTTTCATCCTGGAAAACATCTAGTGGCTCATGTCAGCTGATGGTGTTGCTATGATGGTAAAACTTGCAAGATCAATTCAATGCAAGTACTAATTCACGCACGTGGAGCACACCGTTATATGACGTTTTACTACGAGTAAAAGACCACCACTTAAAAGAACCACTTTACTTACAACCTCTTTATTTTATTTTTTTTTGTTTGAGGGGTGGGGAATGCAGTTACGCACCCTGACAGGTGACCTATGGAGCCTCCCGTGTGTGGGACTCGCTCGGGAAATTGTGAGAATACCCACTAAACCCCACCCCTTCTTCGTCTAGGACGTCACGCTGGCACCGCTTGCGCATTACTTCGGCGTGGTCCTTATACAACCTCTTCCATTAATGATATTTAATTTGAAGATGACATTAATAGTGGCGGAATAGATGAAGATAGTGAAGTTTTCAACAATGATATTTATGCAGAAAGTGTTATATTTTTGTCACTGTCGAGAGAATTCGTTCGGGGAAGATTCTCGTATTTCATTTCGATATACGACAATGCTAATAAATCAACGAATCTGATATCATCAAAAAGTCAGAGAACATTTACATCTATAATAATATCTTTAAAGTCATCTTCCAGCTCGTGGTAGGGGAAAGAAGTGCAGAAATAGCAAAAAGATTTCACCAATCACCTTTATTTTTCGAAATCGTGTCATACAAATTCACAGCAAAAATATTTGTGATTTAACTTGTGAATGATATATATTCGAGCGTAATTTTTATATTTTATCAACATTTCTTAACGATTAAAAAACGCTTTTTCGTCGCATCCTTTTAAGTTTCCAATGGACCGAAGGAATCGTTTTACTGGTGAAAATTTCCTATAGAATGCAAAAGGATTTTGATTTGTATTTTTCGCAGAAATATTTTATTTTGTCCATCATGGAGATTGGAGAACTTATTATAAGACTGCAAAGTAAGGAAACGCGTTTGAAATTCGTTATTAATGGAATTAAGTCGATTCCGAGGTTTCCCGGGATCCCGGGAAGAGGAATATTTTGATCCCGGTATCTCGGGATGAGCGAAAAGCCGGAAGTTAGAAACCCTAGTGGTACGTTAGGTGTTGACAAATCCGGTATGCGGAAGATTTATTTTGGAAGGCATTTCGCTTCTAAATGGAAAATAAATATTTGACATCAAGCGATCTGTCATTCTTCTTTATGGATATAATAATTTTATTTATCCTCCCTATCTTGCGAAATTCATTTCTGATTTGCACCTAAAATATTCCACATGTAAATCTTTTTAGTCCATAATTTATTTTGTTTTCCTCTTAGCCTTTTGTGACACCTTGACTTGGGACAGCTCGCTTGTTTGTTTCACAATGCGCTCTGATATATGGCTGTTTCCAGTTGGTGAGGCAAGTGTATAAACGAATGCATGAATATACGCCCGTATATTAATTTACCAAATCTTGACGTCCACACGCAATGCATGTTTAGAAGATGGTATCTTATGTGTAGCGGCTCCCGCATAGCTAAGTGGGCAACGCGTTCTACTTCAGTGAAAGCGGTCCCTGGTTCGATTCCCGGTGGGGCCCTCTTGTGAAATGACCGAAGCTGCAGAAGAACTTTGAACAATAGTACTACTACTACTACTTATGTGGTGGTATGCCTAATATGGACAATATAAAATAAAAGTAATATTTTGCGGCACGTAAGTTACAGGGTAGTGTATTTTTGCTCAAAAAGTAAATAGCAAGGATAAAACCTAAAAATTCCTAAAATATATTTATTCTTAACATTCCTAATAAAAAGGTAGAGATGGCTTTGAGATTAGGAAATATGTAAATTTGGCGCATACATTTTTAAATTTAGTGTAGGATAGGGGCACAGTACCTTTAAACTTCGGAAGGCCGCATGCATACTCCAATCTTCCGCATAAAAAAACATTCGGCGGCACTTGAGTTGCGTATCGCCTACATACAAATGTTTAATGTCGAAACTGTTCGGTAGAAAACGAATTAACTCGTTGAGTGAATTGAAAGAATATTTTTCATTTTATTTCGTTTTATATCCCTTGTGAGATTGGAAAACAAAATGATTCACATTGGGGCATTTGTCAAGTGGTCGCGCTCATTAAAAGGTCGCTGGTTCTCCTTCCCTGGTGTAAGACGTGCTTGGCTTTGAAGACCTTAGCAAACATTCGCCCGCTGAGATTTCCAGCGGTCCTTAGGCGCATTACAGTTATGAAATCCCATTCCCCGAAATAAATGTATAGCAACGATATTTGAAATGGGTTTCAAATCAAGGATCGAAAAAGTTGCTTGATAATTGACAAAGGATATAAATAGGATATAGTGTAACGGAAGACGTCAGCGAAATTTAGAGAATTTAGAGAAGAAGAGAGAAAAAGTTGTGAAATAAAATTAATCTTAATTTTTACTTCTTTAATATATGTACAGGATTATTATTTATTACTTCCAGAAGGTTATAGAATATAAGTACCCTTGTTTTAGCCCAAATCGGTCTCAAAAGCACTGATTATTACTACTACTACTACTATTGAATCCTTGCAGATATGCCACAACCCATGCGCCAAAATATTAATTATACAGAAAATAACAGTGCATACATGTATCATACTTCTCTAAACTTTACAAAAAACACAAATTAAAGAGGTAATATTGATAAAAAGACTGCTTTTATTTCTGGATTCTTCTAGGAATAGGAATCCGAAAATAGTTTTTTTAGCTCATCGAGTAACCAAACGCATTATTCTCTTTAGAGAATTAGGTGATTGGATTTCATCAGAGGATTTTGAGGATTGAGGTATTAGGTAAGGGAGATTTATCCGTGATTAAGGCCCCGTCTATCGCCTAAGTTACTGTTGGGTAGATTCGACAGTTTATGACCAGCAACGGTCGCAAATAATTTGTTTCGAGCTATCCCATGATTGTCACGAGGAAATTGTTACGCCGGAGAACGTCATTCGGATTCCGCGCCTCGTTTTCTCCAGCACTGCGTCTTCACGCGACACTTCTACGCGGAGAATTTATAGATTCTCGAGAAAGGTATGGTTTTTCTTCCCATTGCCACGTGCCCTCCGAAATTCAGGAAGGAGGTCGTACATAGGAGTGGAGACCGGTTCTTTTTTTCGCCGAGTCGAGGAAGACGGGTTTTTTCAGAGGCCCGCCAGATAAGATTTAGTCTTAGCGCCCGATTTGCTTTCGCGCTCATTGCATCTGTCTATATCAGGTGTACCTCATTATGATATCCTTTTGAAGCAGTCCTCAGCTGCGAAGTCACTGATTGCGATCTCTAGAAAGTGAGATTCATCTGCAACGTCAATGGTAATGCAAACTGAGATCTCCATTATCTTCTTGTAGTTTTCGGAGAATGTGTGGCCAGAGCCGCACCGCCCTATGGGTGCATGGGGCTCAATTATTTGTTGCTTTCTGTGTGATACACACGCATTATTAGGAAAGATTATGATTGGAGAACATCTAGATTAAAGAATTATGGATAACTCAAGACGAGAAAGGAATATTAGAGCAATGGAATTCATCGAAGAATGAATCATTATAAGATTTTCTGGTACCAAGAATAAATCCTCTTCAGATTTTGGAATATATATTTTCTAGGGATTTGATCGGAGTCTTTCCTAATCTGCAAATAGTTTTACGTGATTTATTGACACGTCGGGAGAATTTTTCTACGATAATGATACTCAAAAGTAATATGAACTACTAACTCATAATGACCGTTCACTATGTCAGCATAAGGAATGTGAATTATTAACTGTTACTGATGTTTTGTGACCAATGTAAACTGTGGAACGAAGTCATTAAACACTGGTTTTAAAAAGTCTCACAAAATAGTTTTTACTTGCCTAGGAAATGTATGGTTTCGGTATTTAATTTTAAGGGGCGGCAAATTATGTTCACGCCCGGGAGGCAGATAGGCTGGGCGCGGCTCTGCGTGTGGCAGTAGTTCCTTTTGATTTACCTTGATGAATGGAACATTTTTCATTTGTCTTTTAGTACAGGACGAAGGAAAATCTTTCTTAACTCACTTCTGACTCAGTCTTGTTCTGCGATAATTTGACAGCTGCCTGGTATAAGTGCATAAGGTACGGATGGTGCTGAATTGTCTACATCTGTATAAGTACCCTGCAAGCCGCATTTCGGCGTGTGACAAGGGTCACTGCACCATGACTCTGTATCCCTAATCGATTACTTTCGCGTATCGTTCGCGGAAAAAATTAATTCTTGAATCGATTCGTTCTAGCATCTATTTCCCTCATCTTTCATGCGGTATCAGAATGGCCTACGTAACATGAAGGAGGCCTTATACTGGTTACATTTACATAAATACCCCGCAAACCGCCGTATTGCGTATGTGTTAATGTGTGTTATGGTGTTAATGCACCGAAGTGCCTGATTATTCATCTTATTTACGCGTTTAATACTATCTGAAAAAAGAGACCAATAGTAGCTGTTCTCGAAAATAGCGTTCGCTAAGCGCAGGAATCACTATGTCGTGTATTTCATCACGTAAGTCACTACTCAGGCATTCCTCGAACCATCTGTGCCTAAACTCGAGTCTTCTATCGTCAAGAGAATTCCAGCCTTCCATTCCAGTCATATCTGTTGCACTGCTCTTGAGCCTGTAGTCTCCCTTAACGAAACGAGCCGCTCTACGCTGTACGCGCTCTAGTTCCAAAATCAAACCCTTCTCGTGCAGATTCCACACCGCGCAGCAGTACTCAAGTAACGGGCGAACTAGTGAAAAATAAGCTACCTCTTTGACACACGACTGACTGCCTCTAAGAACGCGGTTACATATCCTCAGAGTCCTATCGGCTGACCCCACTATTACATAATCACTCGNAGATCAGACCCTTCTCGTGAGGGTTCCATACTGCGCAGCAGAACTCAAGTAACGGACGAACTAGTGAAAAATAAGCTACCTCTTTGACACACGACTGACTGCCTCTAAGAACGCGGTTACATAGCCTAAGAGTCCTATCGGTTGACCCCACTATTACATCATCTCTGAACGTTCTTTCTTTGAACTTATCCGGTAAATTAATCCTTTGTTGAAATCTTCTAACTTTTAAAGACTCGTATCCTGCAATTGCAGCGATTCTTCACAAGACGTATCGCCTTTCGCTGTAATTTTTCAAATTCCCGAATACAGCACTTATCGGCAGGGTCCTATTCACTACACGCATACTCAAGATGAGGCCTAACAAATTTTTCTTGTTCATAGCATAGGATACAATCCTGTCATAGTATCCTGGTTCAGTTGGGGAAGCAAAGATAAACCACCTCACTCATCGTGTAGAGTCATTATATTCCCTCTCCAAACCTTTTGATTGCTAATGTTGGAGTGGTTAAGATTCAGTCGATTGGATTGAGGCATTCCAAATGACTGCCTCTGAAAACAGATCCTCGTTTTCTATGGCAATATAAGAGATAAAAACGCAATCGGTAGAAAGATGTACGTACCCATCGAAACAGGCTACCTAAACCTAATGTGACCCAACCCAAACCGACCCAACCAATGGCCAAGCTGGAACTTCTCCGCTCATATTATGCATAGATTTTAATTTAGAAATTATTTTCGCTCAATTTATTTCATCAATATGTGATTTTATAAATGTGTAAGTATGGTATAAAATAATCATTCTTTTATTGAGTTTTCCTTTTAGTTTTTTATTCTCCAAATTGTATTCAAATCTTTGAAATTTCGTAATTTGAGTGATTTTAAATAGAAAGATCTTTTGATAAGTAAGAGAGTAGCTGAGGTTGGAATCTTTATTAGTGCCTCGCTTTGAACAGGCGTCAGCATATACGAGGTCTAATTTACACTATTACCTCCTGATTAATTTATTGTTACGCATAAACAGTTATATTATTTTTCGTCGAGAAATATGTGTATTTTCAAAATAACTTCGCTACATACATGCCGGGGGATTGAATTTTTGAGGGACTTCAGAAATTGCTGGAGGAACGCAAATGTTCGGGACGCAACGAAAGTATCATATATCGGAAAATCTGTTTTCTTCTTCTAATACATGGTTTCTCGTAGTTATATTCAGTAATGTTACTTCAAAGGTCGTTATTTTGAGATTTCGCTGCATATTTACTTAGGATTTGTATCATCCTCTTGTTCCAATATGATTTGTGGCAGTTTCTACTTGAAGTTAAATGTCAAATCATATTTGAGAGACTCACAATAAGATCAAGAAATCAGAGATAATTCTGAAAGAATTTCTGGAGTCAGTTTTCTTATTTAGAATTCTTAAGACATCGTGATTGGGCTAAAAAAATTAGAAGACAACTTGGTGAAGCTGTTAACTCTATTTCTAAAACAAAATTAACTTGCGAATAGTAAGTAACCCAAGAAAACGAAAGATCAATACATTTATATATCTATATATGAATCAATTACCTATCCACGATATACTTTTATATTTGATAGATTTAGATATACGCACCCATCTAAAATGAGTACGTGGTGTATGTAAATTATATTTTTTAAATTTCATGTGTACGAGTATATACCAGCTAATAGCGTCCTTTTTTTTAATACTAATGTGAATTATATGTATACTGTGACTGTATAACTTTTATTTTTGTGACCTTAATATTTTCTATTAGATTTGTATTTTATTGTATTTAAATTGTCACTTAGCTGCTTTAACTTGAATTTTTAATTATAGT
>KZ308242.1:2092960-2129853 GCA_000376725.2 Ladona fulva
TAATCTCCAACGATCCCACTCAACTTACTTTGGGATAATAATGTGCTAGTGCTTTTGTGTATAGCTTATTCTGAAGTGTTTGGTTGGACCTGGTCGTCACAGCTGATTGTGTGTCAGACCTCCCGTTTCTTAAACAGTAATTACATTGGTGATTTCATGCTATGTTTGACTTGCCGTTCATTTCACCTTCTCTTGCTTAAATGTGGATACCTCGATTTCTCACAAGTGATATAATGCCGCTACTTACGATAGTGTTTCATGACTTCATTGATAGCTATTAAGAGAGGCGGTACACTACTTATGTACAGAACGTATGTATGTACTAAACGCAGCAATAACCCAGCGACTCCAGACCACGAAGACGCAACTGCAGACACAAGGAAGTATGGAACGGTGTATGCTTCGAATCACCAGAAGAGACAGGAAACGCAATACCGGGGAGAGGAAGATGACAGATAACATAGGAAACTTAAGATTGCTGGAATGGATGTGGGTAGACGGTGCGAGGAGAAACGACAACCGATGAACATCAGCAGTTCTCAGCTGGACACCAAGAGATTTGAAGAGGCCAAGAAGAAGACCAAAAGACTAAGGGAACAGAGCCGTCATCGAGTATGTAGGAGTAACATGGCAACGAGAAGCTCAAAACAGGGAGAATCGGAAAACATTGGGAAGGCCTACATCCGATGTCGGATTGAAAATGGCTGATGATGATGCATTGTGTATCTTGAAAGTGCTGCTGTGATACTCAACATTCCAAATTCTTTACTGGTTTAGTTATCGAACCTACACAGCCTCTGTAGGAAGGATTTGTACGCATAATACCAGGTGGGCGACGCATAGATGAACATCGGTCTGATTATAGATAGGTATATCTGGAGTTTAACTTTATGGTTGCCTGAGATCTGTTAAATAGAATTCCTTTCAGCCTCCACTCATGGACTCGGTCGGCTGCCCATCTGCAGTTGGTTACTCCAAATCGTCCATCACAACTACTGCTTAGATTGGAGGCGAAGATTGCGCCTGTGTTCGCGCTCTGATGAATGAGTTGAGATAATAGGAAAATAATGGCAAAAGAGGTAAGATCGGGCGGCGAGCCGTAATCGCAACGTCTGCAGTTTTCCTCCCAAACTTCCTCATTTCTTAAACTTCGTTATTTTTCATTTCCTTGATAGTTAGCAGATCCAAAAATAACTTTCTGTTCATTAAAAATAATTCCGCCAATTCTCATCTTCGAAATCGTAAATTTTATCACCATTCATCACCGCCGAGAAATAAAAAGAATTTCATCGAATTGTGGTCATTCCTCGGATTTCATTGACGTCAATGCAGAGCAATTATTCGCGGTTCCGTAATCCCACAGCTCGATAATCAGTAAAGGATTGGATTGCGATCGTAGTACGTTCTGGAAACGTGCTCGTAATCCGAATCGCTCGCATATCGAAGAGATTTCCCATTACGAAATAACGGAAACTCGAACGATGCGCCCCAAAACCTAAAAATATTCATTAACATAATCATTGACGGATAAGTAACGATCACGTGACGATCGACGTGACAAAACAGCATATACGCTCTCCATGTATTGCTCGTATTGCAAGACCTCACTCGCATATCATTTTACCAAGAGTAGAATCAAAGCACAGGTAATTCTCGACTTACGACTAGGGTTGTATCACAGAGGCTTCGATGGATGGGACACTTGATAAGAATGCCAGTAGAGAGAGTGGCCAAGCGAGTATGGGAGGAAAGATTATTTAATGCAAGAAGAAGAGGACGCCCACGTCTGAGATGGCGGGATGGAGTGGAGGCAGACCTTGCTGCTATGGGTGTACGAGGATGGAGAGAGAAGGCCATTATTGGAGAGGCCTGGAGGAAGATTGTAGAGGAGGCCAAAGCCGACAGAAAGCTGTAGTGCCAGAAGAAGAAGAAGAACGACTAGAGTTGTCATCTCTATTTAGTTTTCCGAGATACTCCTGGAATTGGACAATGATTTTAAAAACCTTCCTCCTCCTGGACTGAGACGTTTTTCTCCCGCGTTATTCAGGGCTCCCGGGTAGCCAAGAGGGCAACGCGTTCGACCTCGGTGAAAGAGGTTCCGGGTTTGATTCCCGGTGAAGGCCTACGTGCGAAATGACCAATGTTGTCGAAGCACTTTAACAATAACATTATTATGGGTTGATGTACGGTGGGGACTACGTGGGCCCCGTGGCCGCTACGGTAGCCCTGAAGGCCTATCAGGAACCCTGAAAGATCTTACATGATTAATAGTGACAAGGGCTAATGCTGTCCTAGGAACCTTCTTAAGTTTAAGTATTGTATGTATTTTAAAGTTAAAGTTTAAATTGTATGTATTTAATCAGTTTTATTTAAGTTATCTTAGCTAATGATCAAAGCTCATATTATGTAATGATATATTGTTTTTGTACACATTGGTCAAAAGAGGTCGCTTGCAGGGTTTATTTCATTTGCAAAGTCAAATAAGAAAACATAGCCATACGAAATCGAGACAAACACCAAAAGAAGGGAAATCGATTAAAGATTCTTATTTCGGTCGTCGAATATTGTTTCCTGTTCAATAGTGCGAGAATTTTGATGAAATAAACGAAAATTTTCTTAATTTTTAAGGTTGTAAACATCGCATCGTTCTCCTGACGACCAATTCCATTGTTGAATAGCCAATGCATTTTACTACAAGAATACATTGAGAGTTGAGGCCCATATAAAATATGTGGTAAGAATTAATGACAGAGTACGTGAAGAGGAAGAGATTTCATGAGATTTTAGGATCTGCAGTTGCTAATGATTGGCACTGAGGAATCGATGGGACACACGACCATTTAGAAGTGTATTACTAATCAGCTCATTTTTGCCAACAAGATTTCCAAAATTGTGGATCGTTGAGTAAATCTAAACCTACGTATTTACCCTATAGGACTACTACATTTATTCATATATCTATTTTCTCCTTTGAGAATATACGGGCACTTTAGTTAGTTCAATATAAATTTTAAACATCCTTCATTATGGAATCAGATGGTGTACAACATTGAAAGTATTTATATCGAAATCTACCAAAAATTATGAATATTCGGATTGGGTTCAAATTGTTCTAAGAACAGTATGTAGGAACCGAACGTTGTCATAAGTCGACGACTGAATGTCAATATTGATAAACGTTCTCAACAGTCATTTCCAAAACCCTATTATCAATAAAATGGGAGAGAATGTGCTACTTGAATGAAATTTTTGCCAATGTAGCCGGATATTTCCAAGATTTTGATTGCAGAGTGGGATAAAAAGCAATTATTTTGAGTTCAGGATTAAACAAAACAGTTTGGACCCTATCACTAGGTAATAGATATTTATTTTTCTCAAAGGAATGAGTCTATTAAGGAAACGGAAGCAAACTACTTTCTAACTTAGTAGGGCATTAATTCTTCTGTAATGGAGAGAGATTCATGTACTTCAATCATCGCTGCATTCATTTCAGCGTTTTCTTTTCCTTTTAATTAATGCCATTAACTTCTTGATTGTTTACCTTTTTCCGTTTACCAATTTCCTTTTCCGGAAGAATATTTCTTGATAAAAGTTGGTGTCAACCGTAGTTTCAATTCACGGAGCTGAATCTCCTTTTCCTGCATATCTGTATTATCGATATTTATCAATATGGATTGAACATTTATATTTAATAGCAATATTTATTTACGGTTATAGTTATAAATATATAAAATATTTTTAGTTGATAGATAATAAGTTAATATTGATAACAAATAAAAATAATACATGGACAATTTCAGTAAGCGAGAGGAATACGCAGTTTGGTATTTCTGGTGAACTAGTTGGCTCATATTACTACATTGATATTTTAAAGACTTATATGGATTGCAGCAGACCTTTTCATGTTGGAGATAAGAGATTCATTCTCCAATAAAACCATTTAAGCAACAATTATTACGTACCATAAAAACAGACCTCGCGCTAAACAACCATTAAAATAATTTCACTTTCCGAATCCATTCTTAAGGATGATATGAAAATAATCCCATTTCCTTTGAATATATTTTCCTAAGATCGGGATATCCTAGGCTTAAAATGTGAAAGATTTGAACTCTTTGTGACTAGCACTGACTTGATTTATNGTAAAGCAACTAAAAAGCTCGGTTTTATAAAGCGTATTGTAGGTAGATGCGATGAAAAAGTTAGAGAGCGATGCTATTTCACGTTAGTTAGGCCCCATCTGGAATATGCGGCGAGTATATGGGACCCAGCGGATGAAACGAACTCTCGCGAACTTGAGAAAGTGCAGCGTAAGGCGATACGTTTTGTTAAAAAGTGCTACGATAGAGAAGCAAGTGTAACGCAAATGCTCACAGACGCAGGTTGGGAATCCTTGAAAGAAAGGAGACTAGAAGCTAGGCTGCGATTGTTAGATAAATTCAGAGGAAATACATTTTCGGAAGACGTAATTGGTATTATGCGGCCCCCATGCTACCTCTGCCGATCCAACAGCGAGTGTAAAATAAGAGAAATAGGCGCGAGGACAAGTCGTTTTAGGGACTCATTCTTTCTGCGAACATTACGCGATAACAATAAACTAAAGAGGTAATTCGAACGCTTGGTGTTTACACACCCTGTCACACGCCGAAAGGTGGCTTGCAGGGTATTTATGTAGATGTAGATATATTATATTCAGCAAGATAAAACTGTTTTAACTGGTAACTTTCACGATTTAAGAAATCTCTCTGCTTCTTATGTGTTACTCGTCTAATCTGTAAATATTATAATTTCAAGTTAGATTCCATATGGACTTTTATATCCTTTCTCCATTTCTTTCAGTTACCTGCGTTATCTCCAGCACTAGGAGAAAGCGCGAATGTTTTTCTTCCCTTCGTTTGTGTCCGGTGCTTTTATTCTGATGGTTACGACCCATGTACTATCGGAATCTGGATTTCGGAAAACTGGTTCGTGGAACATAAGGATGTCAGTTCCGGTTGTAGATTTATAAAGCCTTGCGTTTGAATACCGTTGAAGTTTACTGACTCACCCTACGCCCGCCCAAAATGTTTTTCTGAGTTCCTTCATTACAGTGACTGTGATTTATTTTTTCTGAGATTGAATGGAGTGACTAGGGAAGATAATGAATTCATGCGCAATGAAGGTAAATGAAGCGAATAAGGTACTTCCGCTGCAACCTAGAATTACTTAACAACTGGGTTGTCCAACCTTTTCGTTCGGAAACTTCATCAAACACTCGCGCCAAATATGTTCCCTTCAGGTAGAATACCATTCACTTGTTCGAGTATTTTCGTTCAAGCATTTTTCGTAATTCCGTGTAATTATTTTTTTAGGTTATTTACGCCAGAAACCTCTTGCACGCGAGCAAATACCTGATTTTATAACAGTAACTATGTACGCAAATATATTCAAATGCTATTCCGTTCAAAAATCAGGTTTTAGAATATTAAAATAAAAATATATATTTAAAATGGACTTAAACTAAAGTTCACTTTAGAGCCCAGTATTACATTGTTTTTTTTAAGAACTAAAGTGAAGATTATTGTGCTTCTCCATGCTAATTCATCGTATATATTAGGAGATTTACTATAATCTTCACTTAAATTCTAACAAAACATGTTAATATTAGGCTTAAGGGAACTTTAGTTAATCCCCATTTTAAGTAAACATAATACCAGGCCTAACAATATATTTATAGCATGATTGAGAAAGGTTCTCGAAATGTTTAACTTATGCTGATTTCAACTTAGGAGTCTCTTAAAATCAAAATTTATTTAGGTAACTCCGAGGAGATTGGTGGGCTGGTTTAAATCCTTCAGCGGGCCGCATTCCGGCCCGCGGGCGCAGGACTACCCTTCGCTACGAAATGTTTATGTCTACCTGTTTCGGCGGAACGTAGGTGTTTGGAAGCCGTCTCTTTAATGAGGTGGAAATGTACGATGTTGGTGAGGTGAGTGGGAATAGCAAATAAATAGCAAAATGTAAAATGGCTGTTAGTCCAATTTAGTGAATATAGGTAAGGAAACAAAATATCTTTTATTTCAAAAGTAGGAATGTTTGAAACACTTGCCGAGCAAGGTTAGATGGAATTAAGAGTACGCAAGAGTGCTCCAACTTTTCGAAAGAGGTGTCTGCATAGGAAAAGAATTGAAGGGTCTGGAAAGTTTCCCGCTGTCCGCGTCTAAATCAGTTTTATTTTAATTTCCAAAAATTATTCATAAGATTCTTAGCGAGTAATTGGCGACAGTTTTTATTTTTCCAATGAAAGTGAAATTAAAATACATGCCTGAAAATAATCAACCGAATGTTTTAACTTCTCTACGGGCCGAATAAAAATTTTATTTTAATTATTATTATAAAGTAGAAGCGTTAAAAGTGGACAATGATCTGGTGGTAACGCATATATATAAAAAGGAAAAGAAGAAGGAAAAACATCTGCACGCATCCAATACGTACACAAGAGTCCACAGCACCCATTATGACTAACAATACTACAGATCTTACAATACAGAAGTTATTTACTCAAGTAAAAGTCTTAAGGTAAAAACTAAACACGACCATAAGATAAAAAGATTGCAAAACATCTAGAATTCCTCTGCTGTACCTCTGCTATATTAACAGCCAGTTAGTTATACATGGAACAAACTAATTAGTAAATATTGTGAAATTATGAATATATTGGTAACATATTGAAACTTATTTAGGTTTATTCCTCGATTCTTCATCGTAATTTTTTGCTTGTACTTGGGAAGTAGTTTAGAATATCTTCAGGTAATTTATTCCATTCTTTTAGAGTTCTGATTGCGAAAGAATATTTCTCAAAGTCCTTTTTAGATGGCTCGACATATGTCTTTCAGGAATGATCATTTTTACCTATAAATCTTGGGTCGTTTAACCTGTTCTGAATCTCTTTACAGACCGGATTAATCCTACCAGCCTTAAAGTAGCTAAGGTTACTCAATGGGTAATACTGGATGGATCAAGAATCACAGCTTATTTCACTGAAATATGTATTAAGCTGATAGTGAATTGAGCCCTGATGAAAGTCTACAAGTAATTTATTATTAGTCATACTTATACTATTAGTTGATTGATTTTAGCTCAGCAGTATTTTATAATTTCGGAATCATCGAAAATTTAGGATAAGTTCGTATTATACAAGAGATTGACGAAAACAGAAATGTTAACTTTAAAATTCGGGCTGCAATCCTATGGACGATATCGAACTTTACAGGAATATATAAGACGATCGTTGGTGTTTAAGCTGTTTTGAGGCTTTAATTTACTTCTTTTTTGTTGTAGGATTCCTGGAACAGAGTACTGGAAAGGTCAGTCATTGGGGCAGAGTTTGAAGAAGGCTCCATGGAAAAAAGATAAAGAAAGTAACCCTTTAGATGTTGCGATTCTATCTCAGCAGAGAAAGAGAAGCTCGTATCCCTCTTTTCGCGTGTCCAATGATTGCGATCACGCACTAAAAGAGATGCAAATAAACAATCCCAAGGACCTAATCTGTTTCCTCTACTCGAGTGTGCACCCAATCTCGTTTTTTCTGATTTCTCTTCGGTATAACATTTGCGAAGATTTTTTTTCCATCCCATAGCAGGTTTTCTCTGAGAGAAACGGAAAATTTACTCGTAAATCCGGTCCTTTGTTAAACCTGCATTGTTTTTTTGCGAGGGGCTTTCTTTTGCCAGCTGCGAAAGTAACTGCAATGATGAAGGTAGTGCACCCATGGTTTTCCTTTAAGTGAGTCGTATCATCATAATGTTGACAACACTACGAAAGTGAGCCCCAAATTGATGATGGCGATCATCCAGCGAAACAAGCCGTCATTTAAAACTTCATCTATGACATTACAGAAGTTCATAGATGAGTTTGCTTTGGCGAATGGAAGATTACCATCATTATTAACTGCGATTATGATTATTTATCATTATTAACTTCTATTGTGCTAGCTCCAATTCCACACATAAATTCGATATTTTTACGCTATTTTTATCGAAGAACGGAGAATGCAGTATGTATGGGACCTTAAAACTCACGTTTTCGGAACGTTGCACTGAAGGCTAAAATCGAAAAAAGCCGGCCAAGAGGCCAAAAGGGGTTTTTTTGAGCGAGGGACATGAAACTTCGCCTAGCTATTCAGAAAATATTGAATGTCGTGATTCCGTATTTATTCTGTTGATATCGTTACGCATTATAAATATAGAGGGTGTCAAACTTGGCCAATTTTTACAGGAAAGGATATTCTCGGATATTTGGGAAAATCTTCGCTGCGATGTAGTATTAGTACTACATCTAGTATTGTGGAAACGGATAGAAATCGACATCGTGTTGTCTTAACTTCTGATTGCCGAAATCAAGACACTGAAATCAGGGATAACAGTTTTTATTTAATTTTTAATCAAGTTAGTTACTCGGTTACTAGAAGCTACGGAAATCGGTCGGAATTGTGACTGAGATGAAGGAGGCTCAAAATTGATGTGTAAGAAAGCTACGTTTGATTGACTTCTGGTTTTAATCAAGCGTATGCTTGAATATACAACGGTGGATTTGTTTTCAGTATCGACGGACTCATCTAAGTCTGATTTACAGGTCAACATTAGGATACATTGTAGTAGTAGTATTGTTATTGTTCGACAGCTGAGGTCGTTTCGCTCGTAGGCCCCCACCGGGAATCGAACCCGTGACCGGGAAGGCGTTGCCCATTTGGCTATCCGAGAGCCCAGGAGTAATTTTTGAAGTTAGAGAACCTGGTAACGAACTGCGACTTCTAAATTTGTCGTATGGATGGAATTATGACGTAAACTCGAGAGGAAATCGGGGTTCGTTTCATGAGTCAAAATTCCTTCCCATGAATCCGAAGTGACCCTATTCCTTATGGCTAGTGGTTAGAAGAGATTTTTTGACGCCCCGAGCGATAAGCAGTCTTTTCGCCGCACCTACCTAGCTTATCCTCATACTCTTTGAAAATCCTCGGTCTCAAATTTTGACCTTTGCATTAGAAACTTTCTCCATAATTTACACGCAAAAGTCATTTGTGTCTTCAGCGAAGTCATTATTGCAATGCTTCCCTATGTTTAAGCATCTTCATATCATATTCTTTGCAACTAAATGTCTGAATTTTTTTAAACAACCTCTTTACTTTAAATTTTTGTTCAATATTGAAGATCTCTCGTTTTTATCAAGCGTGTGCTCGAATATTCGAGGGTGAATTTGTTTCCAATAATATTGGACTATAGCATCTATTTCTCTGATTTTCCTCGCAGTATCAGAACGGCCTATATAGCACGGGGGACGCATCATGTCAGCTACATCAACTGTGAACGTGCTTTCTCTAAATTTATTAAGTAGATTTATCCTTTGTTTAAACCTTATATCTTCTTAAGATTCCCATCCCGCGTCCTGAAACATTTGCGTAACACTCACTGACTTATCGTAACAATTCTTTACAAAACGTATCGCCTTTCGCTGTACTTTTTCTAATTCCCGAATACAACATTTTTCTGTAGGGTCCCATACTCTACACGCACATTCCAGGTGAGGCCTGACCATATTCATAATTTTGATGAATTAAACGAAACTTTTCTAATATTATGAGTTTGTAAACAAACCGCCCCCCTGACGACTAATTCCATTGTGGAATCCGAGCTCATGCATTTTCATATTTTCCACGTTGAAAATCAACGGGCACTTCAGCTAGTATTTAAAAGGGCTAGTCCAAAAAACTCGTAGGCGTTAATTTAATACCTACGAACCGCGACAAGGATTACCTACTTGTTTCTTATGTTACGAATATTTTCGAACTAATATGATCAAATACACTTAAGGCACCTTTTCCTCGGTGTAAAAGCGTCAAATCATTAGAGTTACGATTATTGAGATTTTAAAATCCCCCGTTTCATTTTTTAAGTCTCTAGATGTGACGAATTTCATTGAAATTATTTCATACCGTGAGAGGTCGCACTGCTTATAAGTTTGAGAGCTGCTGCTCAAGATGATTATTCTAGTGTAAGATACCCTGAGGCACTGGAGGATATTCCTCTAGAACAGTGTTTCCCAAAATTTATCATGCGGGATCCCGGATACCCAAGTTGGCAACGCGTTCGACTTCAGTGAAAGCAGTCCCGGGTTCGATTCCCGGTGGGGGCCTACGTGCGAAATGACGAAAGCAGTCGAAGCACTTTTAGCAATACTACCACTACAATATTTCATGCTATCGCCCTCTTGGATCCATACCACCGCCCCCAAATGTGAAAATCTGCAAAAACTAGTATCTGTATGGCCATAGCTGATGGAAGATAAAAAGGAAATTAAACGTTACAATGATAAAAACATCAACCAAATTACTGTATGACAATTTTCTGATGTTTCATTCATGCCATAAATCCAGTAAAACTCTATTGAGAAAGATGGCAGGCAATGGGATAAAATTCTTTTTCGTCTAGCGCCCCCTAGATTACACGGTAGGGGGGGGGGGGGGCGGAATCGCCCACTTTGGGAATCACTGCCTTAGAACGACGTGGCTGTGGACTGAAAGCCCTAATTTAAAGTCCTCGAGCATACTTTGGGATGCCACCCAGCTGCCCTCTTTGCAGAATCTAATTGAAGATGATTACCTGAGAGAGGAGGACAGGAAACAAGGCGAGCAGATTTCGTTCCGCTTACATATTAATTCGAGCCCATGAAATATTTCCTGAAAAGTTTTCTCTCCGGGGTCCCGTAATACATCAAGGAAGGCAGGAGGAGTGTTTATTAGTTTCATACGTCATTCCTCTCAGTGGAAAGAAAGTTTCGTAAAGCTGAGCGTAAGGAGAGAGTAAAAGTCGAAGGCCCATTAAAAGTTTTTATAGATGCAATTCCAAATTTCGAATACTTCGGTCTTCCACCTTTTATAGAATTCAATTTGTGAAGATCTCTCTAATCATCTTGATCAGTTAATCATAAATGGAACTCCTGTACTGCAAATATTCCAATTAGTACCTGTAATTGATTTTGGCGCTCGGTCTCACATACTTCCTCATTTTTTCCTTTAAGCGTTCTACCGATCGAGAGATATCGAAATATGATTTTGAAAGCAAATTTTAGATGGCCATCTACATTCCCGGAAAATTACGTTTGACAGGGAATTTCTCGGGTATGTTTTTAAACTACAGACTGGAAAATGATATTTTGATCAGATAATAAAGTAGGCGTGTTTTCCTTCGATGAATTCTTTATAAATGTGACATTTATCTTCAGTTGGTAAGTATGTGGCGTTTTACAGTAAAACGTTCCTTTAGCTATACCAAAACAAGCGATTAGAGCACAAGTTATTTTGTTAAAGGAAATATGTTAAAAGAATTTATAGCGACTGAAGCTTAAATATTTAGTATGCATCTAAGTATATAAGATTCAAAGAGATGCAAATAAAAATATTTCGCGAATCCTTTTTTCTAAAATCAGCGATATAGCTGCAATGGATATGAACTTAAAATTTTTTTGCAAAGAACTTTATTTACGACGATCCATATTTGAGCAGCGGTATTCGAAGCCTGATGGTTTCTTTTGAAACCTTTCTGCTTTGATTGCTGGCCTTATTATTCCGGTAATTGGGTGCTACGGTGCTTGATTTGAAGTTGGGAAGAAATGAAGGATCGACATCACAAACACGTGATCCAATACCCATCTCTCTTTCCTAACCTTCTCCTAATTCACCCCCATTTCCCACTAAGATTTGACTTTAATTAAACCGCGAAAAAAATATTATCCTGATATAATGATGGCACAAGAGTCATTAAAATAAAAAATTCTCAATACTTGCGTGATTTTTTCACACTTGAAATGTGCAAGTGGAGAAAAATTGACAATATTGTTATTAGAATTTCTACATTACAAGTTGGTGTATGACCAGTTGGCAATGGGAATTTAAAAAATATAATTAATATATGTTAAATAATAAAATGGATAATAAGTGGGGAGAACATTAGTTACATGAATACATTTAAGCGTGATTTATAATCTCTCTTGGTACTGCTACCAAATCCTAAAGAATGGAATATTTTTTGTCTTTTGGTACTGGATAAAGAAAAAAGTACCTTCTATCAACTTTTATCTCAGTTTTGTTCATGGCTGTGATAATTTGAAAGCTACGGAGGTATGAGTAATGCTGAATAGTGACATCGAACAAGGTCTCTCCTTTTCGAATACTACGAAAAGTTTTACTTGTAGAGTCATTTTTCTTCGCTTCAAATGGACTTGTTCCGCTTTCAGCATCCTCGGTGGCTCGGTGAGGAAAGCGATGGTAAACTACTTCACTCCCCATTTTCGCCTCAGCCCCCTCTCCGAAGCTTTTCGTTGCTTATGGTGGAGGGATGAGGCTCAAACCAGTCTTCGGGCTGAAGACTCTACAGACATAATTGTCAATGTTGAGTAAAAGTCTTTTGGTGTTAAAATAATTTTTTCTGTAGTGTTTACATTTTTGCGCCATGTAACGTGGTTGCTTATTTACTTTAATTGTTGGCAACTGTTGATTCATATTCATGTTTATTCATGTTTTTTGGCGGTTATTCTGGTGGTGTATCATGATGTAGATGTTGTATGAAGCGGTGACGAAGGATAAATAAATCCAACTTCATATATTCTGGGTTCTCTTCTTCTAACCTCAAATTAATCTAGAACGACGCTGCTTGACAATCATCTATCTTACATAATTCTTGACGAGTACAACGGATTTATATCAGGCGTATAAGTATATAGACATTATGTACATCGCTATTTTAGATTGGTTTATGAAAAATATTTTTTCAAAATCCGAAGAACGTAATGTGAGTTTGATACCGCTTCGAAACCTTATCGATATAGTTTGGTCGATTATTATTATTCTATGAAAGAGATAATGCTTCTGTGCTAGCTAGTAGACCGATTTCTGGAATCTATAAAATGAATGACACCAGAATGAATATAAATAAATTTCGAAAGTCATGGAGCAAGGCGGTTCTCTACCAAAGGAAACGCCTCCGGTTATGTCAGAAAATTTCTTACAAAATTTGCAACGCATAAAATATTTGACGAGATGGAACTTTTTCTGCCTAAGCAGTTATAAATTTGTTTCGAAACATTTTCATGGCCGTAATCCCGTTAAGAGGCTATGCGTGAATGACCGCGCCACGCAAGATGCAACGCCTTTGTTATCCGAATCAGATCGAGCGGCGTAATTAAGAAATCTAATTCCGGAGACCCTCTCATCTATCAGCATTTTTCATTTCAGGCGATTGTGTACAGGCCGCCAAAACCTTTGCCGAAACACATTCGAAATATCAAACGGAGCAAATAACCTGCTTTTTTACAGCCAGCCGTTTGTCGTGATGGATTTATGTAGCGATTAATTAAGAGATAAGGACCATATTCATCAATCACCGCCCTATGAGAATATGATTAATGTCTGGGACACTCGCAAAAATCCTTGATTTATCGAGAAGGTTTAATTGGGTTAATTTCAAATTTGGAATACCACTCTATCAGAGCCGGAAGGATCTGATAAGAGCTCTTGAGTGTTGTAAATCCTATAGAAAGCGTTAACCATAGCTGTACGTGGGGGATTTTGACGTTTCCTCTGGTCTGTCGCCTTCGTAAAAGTTGTTCATAATATCGCGAGTTTTAGTAAACGATACCTTACTCTTTTTCCGGTCCTGCTACCCTATCATTTTAAATGAAACATCTTTCATATCTCTTTTGGAACCGGGTGGGGAGATATGTACCTTTCATTAGCCTCTGTTTCAATATTATGCATGACTGTGATGATATGGAAGCTACTGAGGTTTGAGTGATGCTGGTTAATGGTATTCCTATGGAATGCTACGATAAGTAATACTCGTAAAGTCACTGTTCTTCACTTACGTGGACTTGTTCCGCTCATGGAATTCTGGCTCGGAAGGGAAAGCAAGGGCAAACTACCTCACTCCTCATCACCTTGTCTATATAGTAAGATTCATTTCTCTCTCCTAGCTATTGGTTTGCTAATAGTGAAGGGGGTGTGGATCCTATGAACCTCGGGCAGAATACTTAACTGGTAGACTCAACTTCCGTATCCTGTCCAAAAAGAGTAGCAATTTTAGAGTAATTGATTTATGGTAAACTTTACCGAAGCTGGCTGGGAAGATAAAATGAATATGAAAATAAAATTTAATTCTAACTAAAGTAAGCTGAGAGCCGAGAGAGCAATAATAATAAAGAATGTAGTCTTTATTATTATAAAATTATGAAAATCATCTGTATCAAAATGGAGGTAGGTATTCTAATTATATATATATAAACATAAAATGTTTAGGATAATATCAACTTCCCTTGTATATTTATTTTCCTTTACGACATTCGATTACAGCATGACAACATAACGTTTTAACATGGAAAAAGTCGCTGAGTTGAATAATTTTTAATTTGAACACAAATTTGAGTGAAAATTTGGTAGATAAGAAACATCAATTTAGAGATAAAATAAGTTTTAGGGATTTCCTGTCATGTGAAATCGTTTTTGGAAAAATGAGTACACCTGCTTTAAACAATGTATAAAATATTATAAACGTAGATTTGTTTGAGAACTCCGAAATTTTTAGTATAATTCTATTGACGATGAGCTACATGGTTATTATTTTCCATGTGATTATTCTCACGCTTAATCCTGTCAATTGAACAGAAAATAGTTTCTTTACGTTAATGTGTAAATAAATTTTAGGAATGGGGAATCGATTTCGTGATAGGGCTTCATCGGAAAATAAGTCGTAGAAGTTGCTATTCGTATTTATCCTTACAGGGGTATAGTCCCAATTAGTCGGATTGTAAATGGTTTCACTTTCATTTTATGGTAACTTATAATTCTGGTCGATAGCTTTTAATACCTGTTATCAAAGCAAGTCTCGGTAGCCTCTGTAGCCTCAGATAAATTCCAAGGATTGCATCGTCGATTTAAAAATCAACGGACCATGAAAGCGTATGCCAGAAACGTAAACATCTGAAGGCGATTCTTATAGTAAGAAAAAATCGAAGCGAATGAGCAAAGATTTTGTGTTGTCATCGTTGCTTTGATTTTCCAAAATATTGTTCACATTTTTAACTTGTATTTCTTATGAGTAGAGGATATCAAGGTATGAACCAGTACAGAAAATTACGATGAGATGAAGTGGATAACAATAACCGCAAATCGGAGAAGAACGTGGTAAGTCAGCCTTTCAAGCGGAAAAGACGCTAATGGTAATTTTTTCGCAGATTTCCCGGTGTTTTCGGCTGAATTTTTGAAACTTTTCTACAAATCTTTAAATAATCAATTGACTGACTCATCTCGTGCTTGGAATTCTCGATTACCTTTAACGAATAGAAGACAACAGATGACAGAAAACAGATATAGCGAAATACTCATTCGTTAATAGGGGTATTAGAGGATGGAACGCTTTACCTGGAGAAGTTCTCATTCCAATATCGAAAAATGTTAAAGTTTGTAAAAATAAGCTTAAATCTAGTTGTACGCATTAGTATTTCATGAATTGATAGTCCCAATGCAATATAATGCATATTATAGCGTGTAGAGTTAGCCATAATTGAAATATAACTTAGTAATATATATATGACTGTATGGTTTATCTACCATATATGCTAGCTCGTTCATTTAAAATTCTTATCATTTTACATACAATATTATTTCTATCAATTTTTTCTTTCGCCTTTTTAATTATTATTGACATACTATGATGTATATATCTTATTTATAATGTATCCCTTATTGTGATGTATGAATCTTATGTAAAGTATTACCAACGGGAGGTTTTTGGAGGGTTTTCCCTTCCGTCATTGGGCAAATACCAGGCAATCCTATGTTTAATATGTATTGCTACCCTGAAACGCTGCCACCTGACTAGAAGGTCAAATTGCAGCGCGAATTTAAAGAGTAAAAATCAATAAATAACGAAATTCGAGCTTGCCAGTTGAGAATAGAATTGATATTTAAAAATGAAATTTATTTCGATTTAATATTCTTCCCCGCAGAACTAATCCCCTTCAATCTTTTGCATCCCAAAATATTCGGTATAAATAGCTTAATCTCAAACATGGTTGAATTATCATTTTTTTGCCCTCTGCAGAGTTAACAGATGAGCCCTTGGACTGAAACATATCATCGCTAAGTGATCGTAATACGTAATTTTCTTAGAGTATCATCATGATCAGTATTAAAAATAAACCATCATTATTTATTGAGCTCAGTCATGGAGAAAATGAGCGGAATCAAAGTGTATAAGGAAAATAAGACGATTCAGGCTTGGGAGTTGTTGGATGGGGTATCGGTTTGAGTTTAAGGAGGAAGGAAAGCTCATCATTGATTCTTACGTGTATTCTAATTAGAGAAGTCTCTCAGGATTTCTAAAAGTTCAAGGAAGTTTGGGGCTCGGCATTTACAGGAAATGTCTGGAAGCTTTATTAGCTGATTACACGCAACGAGGCGGTACGCCATCTGTGAATCCCGGAGGTTGTCCTGAAAAGCATTTGGAAGTTCTTCCCTGCATTTATCCAGTTTCCTGTTTGGCCCACTTCGACGCTGTTGGAGGTATAGACGGAATCAACTTGATTCTTCCAATTTGGGAGTCGATCTTCGAGCTTCCGGGAGGACTTGGAGGTGATCTGCCACCCCTCGAAAGAGCTTTCCCCGAAGGTAGCAAGAGGGTGGAGTTCAATATCCCGTCGAATGTCGTAATGAAGTAGGAGCGAGATTGAGGCATACCTTTCGTAAATGATACACATGATGTTTGATCCCTCAATTCAGTTCATCCACTTTATAGATATTTCCTCTAAGCCGCGGCGGTAGTAGGGAATGCAAGCGCAGTTTTGCTTGAATTTCCAGCATTTAACTCCGGGGAATCACCCATCGGCACAACAGAACGACGACATTATATATAGATTTTTCGTAGGAACTACTTTAGTAGTTTACTCTCATTCTAAGAGTTTTCGTAGGAGCTTTCCCTGAATTTAGTTAACCTGACAAGTTATTACTTTGTGGAAGATCATTAATTTAGTATTATTTTGTTATTGTTACACAAGAATATTTGCAGCTCAAGATGTATTAATTTCTTCATTTATTTATATCTAAATGATTAATTACACTGGTGAAATGAAATATCACACCCTTGTTGAGGTCTATCGGAGGTTCGACTGTTCACACGTTTTCCCCAGCTTTGCCAAGAGCCGATTTTTCTTAATCACGGATAATCGGCAGTTTCCCTTGCTTTATTTTCAGTCTTTGGGAGGAAGTAGCGTAAGGCTTGAATTACTATGTTTAGCAATGGCCGACAATGAATTATATAAACTCAACTTTAGATTAAAATGCTTTAAATGGAAAATTTTGTATGGAATCTGAATAAATCGGAGAGAAGACTTCATCTTACTTTTCTCAATATCGCCTGAATAATATATAAATATATATAAATATATTTATTCGATACGTTAAAAGTATTCGTATTGATTAATGGCGTTTTACATGAAAAGTATTAATGGGGAAAAATTTCGACTCTATAAACCACGGGTATCCTAATGAAATAAAGTAGAACTTAATGATCTTCCACAGAATATATTACAGTCGCTAATTATAAAATATTCTATGGAAGATTAGAATTTTTTATTTCATTACATCAGTGATGGTCTTCCACGAAGTTACGCCTTACCATATTCATTACATGGGTATTCTGATCGATAGTCGCAGTGTAAATAGATTTATCGTATCTATTAGATTTATATTCTACGCAAGAAAATTTATAACAGCTAAAAAGTTCTCTTTTATCCACTACTTCGCGTTCTAACAGACCTCAAGACCCGGAGAAGGTTATATTGGCATTAGTTGGATTTACGATGCGATTAAATGATTCTCGTTGTTAACTTTTCCCCCGGAGTTTAATTCGTTTTTACATGATAGTCAGCCAACACTTTCTCATCCTAGAACGTCTTTAATGCGATCAATGGAACTCCTTTTATATCCATTTATATTTTAACCAATTGTTGCATATTCGGTTTCGATCAATGTTTCATCTCGTAGAAGCTCAAAGGCACAAACTCAGAATATGTGAAAACAAACGGAGCGATTATAAGCAAATCCTACGTTTTTGCATCACACACGTTCGATATATTTCAGCAGCCGAGACATGCCGTTAGTTTCGTTTTTGTTCTCGTAAATTTGCGTTTGCGCCGCATGGGGGACTGACAAAATATGTAGCCCTCGTTAAAACCATTCGAAAAGGGAAAACGGACCGTGCTGCGCGATCGTCGTCGGTGATAACGAGTCTGCGTTTTCGTGTTCCGCGAACCACGTGGATCAGCGAGGGAAAGGTGTGGAAGACATACGATTAGTATTACTTATTAGCATAGCGAGTCGGTTGAAATATAATTTATGATGAACCATCTGAAATTGGCGCAAATGTGTGCCTCCAGGTTTGAATCTGTGAGCATATAATTTGTTTCATACCATCTTGTCTTATGGCTAAAATGTCAGTGTCTAGTTAGCACTGTATCTAGATGTAACAGGAATTTTCTTTTTACCATTTGAAGGTCTTCCATCAGGTCAGCTGTTCTGCGTCGGGCGCTCGATTCGGCCGTTCGGCGATTTAAAACTATCAATTATAACGAATTCAATTTCAAGGATGAGAGGTATTGAAGTAGCGGTCAACTCCTGATACAGCATATTTTTGCTGAGCTGAGATTAATTACCTCTGATATGGCAAGGTGAACCATCCAGTTGTTTTCAAGCCGTTTCACGACGTACTTTTGCTTCGCCGAACCTTCGGTAATCCCGCATCTTCGGACCTCCGGTGCTGATTTAGTCTCATCGCGTGGTATGATCATTGATGATAGTAGTTTTCGAAATATTGTATCACGAATTAATAATAATCCTTGGAAGCCGGAACCAGATCTTATTAGGGTGATCTTCCATTTGCAGGTTTGTTGGAATCTTAAATAGCTGCCGAGTACAGTCAAGGTGTCATAATTTGGTCCAGTATCATGATAGGAACGGGGAGGAGAAGATATTTTCAACGGAAAGAGATCTTATTCTCCCGGTAATACCAGAGTTCCTGAATTGGTTACAGTCAATTACGTACTTTAATTACTTTTAAGGCGTAAAATATGGTGATTACTGAAAATCAATTGCAAGATAGATTCATATCAGAGTTGATAATTTTTCATTTGGAAGTTGGGAAAGTATGTTGATTTCAGAGGGGAACAAGGTAGCGCAATAAATGGTGATAATTTATTTTCTGTATTTCAGGAAGAAGCGACGCTTCGCGGGTACCGAAGCTACATCGACGCCTCTTCCTCCTCCAACACTTCCAAAATACAGGTTTCGAAAGGAGATTCAATGTTTGTGGCAGATTTGTTGACACAGTAAAATATTTTGATGAGAATTTGATATTGTTTAGGAATTCCCGGAGTTACTCAACTCGGAATGTCTGAAAGAAATATCATCAGTACCTGGGAGGTGAGCGCAAGTTTCAATTAACGTTCTTTTAAGCTTTATCTAGTAAGTCATAAGACAACAAAGTTCAATCATACCTTAATGGAAATTGCTCTCTTCTAGAGGAACATTTCTGAAACATTTAGTTTATTTTCGCAGTTTTGTCAGCAGTTTTGGTACGTAGGAAGTCTATAGACATGACTTTCAATAATGCTACGCCAGGAAGAAGGGACAGCTTCGTCATTTCTAAGGATCCAGTGACTGCTATGGTCGATGTGACATAATCGGAGCTCTCCCTGGACGAGGAAAGAAACAACTTTCGCTAGAGTACTTTTTCGGTTATTATTTGATATCATATTGTTGAATTGGTAACGGTTGCCTTTAAACATTTGTTCAGTATAAGTGTCAATATAAATAATTTCGTCATCCCAGAATGGCTTTCCTTTCTCTCATTCCGCTATATTGTTTCTTTGGTGAGGAGGGGCAATGAAAGATTCAAGTGTTTCATTGAAAATCTAAGATATCTTATATCTACGTGGCAGTAAAGATTTTTCATTAGTTATATCTGATTAAGTTATCTGCTGCGACAAATGAAGTATTTTGAAATCATCTTATATCACTCTTAAATGTTTTGATAAGTTGTATGGCGAATGATTATTACTTAATATCGACTTAAAACAATATTCACTGTTTAATATATTTAAGGTACTTCAGACTTGCTTATATTTATTGAAACCTTGACAAACCTTGTAATTGAAAGAATTTTGCATAATAACTATAATTACGGTATCAACTGCAGCATCTACCAGTAAATTATCTAGATGTTCTGGATAATTCTGCTCTTATTTATCAAATCAAAACTGCGGTAGACAGGTCTGCAATGAAATGGTTACTGCACTTCAGTTATTCTGAATAAAAGTAATTTAACTTTTAAGATTCGAATTCAAGATTATTATTAGCATAAAAGACTATTAGGGTCAGTAGATGGCTTCAGTAGATAGGTATATTGATGAGTGGTGGATGGACTGGTTGATGGATGGATAGATAGGACACAGATGCTATGTAACCGCGTTCTCAGAGGTAATAATTAGTGTCAAAGAGGTGGATCATTTGTCATTAATTCGTCTATTGCTTGAATACGGTTCAGAGGTTTAAAATCAAAAGAGAAGGGCTTTATTTTGTAGTCCGAAAGGAGATTGATCGTAGAGAGATTCGTTTCGATAAAGTTGACCATAATATATGTACCTCTTAAGGATAGAAGAACCGAGTTAAAGCACAAGCTTTTCGGGAGATTTTTAAGTAGCATGACTTGCTTGATGAAATACGCTACATCGTGATTCCCGCTCTCAGCGAACGCGATCTCCGAAGCCAAAAATCCAAGAGATTTCGCGTGGTTACAGCGAGAATAAAAGGCGGAAATTTCTCTTTTCCGAATAGTTAAGATGCCCAAACCAGATAATTAATTAGGGAATTCGTTGTTTTCACACCTGCCATATGCAATATGGCAGTTCGCTGGGTACTAATGTAAACTTAAATCATTCTGAAGCTTGGAAACAAACAAACGTTTTTGTTAATCGTCATCACGAGTATGGATTCAACATAGGAAGATTGATCAATCAAACATTCGCTATAATTTACAGGGAGTGATCATTTTTTTAACCGTTTTGTACCGGAGTTATGAAATTAAATTTTAGACACAATATTTAAAGATCGAAATCCGACTGACCACTCTGATTTTTCATAGTTCTTCATTCGTTCACTTCGATAACGATCTCAACTATAGGTTAGCCACGGCTCCCTTCTCCTATTTACTAGGAGCATAACTGCATGGGTGAAAGCGTTAAAAAGTTTTTTGCAAAATATTGTTGGAAAATGTGATCTTTTTATGTCTATCGCAGTTTATACTATAATATACTTGGGTCGAGTTTTTTTATAATGGTAGGATGTAATCCAACTAAACAATTTTTGAGTTTGATAATACCAGGCTTCGCGGAGTCACGTTTTTCAGGTGGGCGGTGTTTCGTTTGACACTCGTTACTGAGAATACATAAATCTCCTCGAAAAAAAATAAGCCTGGATTAAGTGGAATTTGATTGCGTGTATGTTTCATGCTTTACATGTTTTTGTAACCGTCTTAAGCCAGACCATGTTATAGGAAAGAAAATTTCCTTAGATTGAGTTAAGCGACGGATGCGGTATTTGTACGTCGTATTTAGGATATCTAAAAGCTGGAACCTATTGAGCTGTGTAATTGGAAATGATTGGGGTCTGAGTAAGATAACCAATGTGGTAAAAGATCGGGAGAGTAATTGGGGATATTTCAGGAAATTGAGGCTGAAGGAGTGCTTGGGTCAGGTACTATCATAGAATGGATTAGGTACTGATATGTCAGGTAGAACGATGAAAATAGTACGCTGTAGAGTAGGAGACATACTGGTCTAGACATCATTACATAAAGGCACAGACCAGGGGCGTATCAAGAATTTGTCCATGTGTGGGTTTAGAGCCGTGGAGTAAACACTACAATGCCTAGAATCTATACGATTTAACGGAAAGGTACAATCATATTCAAATTTCTGTGGTATCTTTCATGAAGGTTAATGAAATGCTTCAAGACGCAGGATGTGAATCTTTAGAAGATGGAGGATTTCAACAAAGGATAAATTTACTAAATAAGGTCAGAGATAATACTTTCACTGGTAATGCAGCCGATATAGTGCGTCCATGTTACATATTCCGTTCTGAGAAGCTAGAACGAATCGATTCAAGAATTCATTTTCTCTACAAACGATACGCGAAAGCAATTGTTCAGTAAAGTAGAGTCATGGAGCATGCACCCCCTGCCTCACGCTGAAAGGCGGCTTGCGAGGTACTTATATAGACAAAAACATAGAACAACAGCTTTTTTGTCACAACATGACATATGGTCAACATATAGGAAAAGCTTAAGTATGCGGTTTTCACGGAAGTCATGTCGGAAGCTTGGTATCATTCATAAAGATGTAAAATCCTTTGCTTGAAATCTATTTAATTTATACAATGAAAACTACGACGAATTTTAATCAATAGTTTTCTAGTTGTGAGTAGTAGTATTCGTAAATGATCATAACCATCCAAACTTCTAAGAATTGCAGAGTGATGTGCGATTTTAGAAAAAGGTGTTTTTTCAAACAGTTTTTAAAATAGTACTGCCTGATTTTTTTTTACGTTTTTGTAAACAGCTAATGATAATTGCGATTCTAAATACGCGTTGAGATGATATGACAAATACTGATATGTTGTAAAAGTATTTTAGATATATCGTATATGGTGATATCTATTGTGTACTGCTGTTGTCAAGTAGCATGATCCCACATTTGTACCCTAATCTGTTAGTGAAGTTCGACGAAAAATAAAGAAACGAATCAAATGATAATCAATGTGTACTTTATTTAAAAGTCATTATGGTTCATTAAAATGCGATCATGCGGATGTGGTACAGTAAAGAGCTATGAAGAATAATAATTCCTGGACGTTTGAAATAAAATTTTCCAATAAACTTGATCCCCTTTGATTTAATGGTAATAATTTATAAATTGCTACGTAAATGAGGCTCTCATATAGCTCATATCTCTAAGGCGAATATTTTTGTTTGGGTATTACCAGGAAATCAACGAAAATAAACGGGGAAAGAGTAGAAAAAAAATTAATTTCATAATAGTGCATAACCCCAAGAAAGATTTAGGAAAAAGAATTTCAAACCTTAAATAATTTTTGGGTGATGAGAAAAAAATCTTTTTTCTTTCTCATCACCCAGAAAATTTATCTTTCCATGGGATTCGAACCCCCTCATCTCTAGCAATCACGGTTCACGGATACAAATACTTTAACCACTAAGCCACACCTTACATTAGATTTTGGCACGGTTTATTCTTTAAAAGATAGTACAACGTGAAAACATGCAGCGCCACCAAAGATGCAGCGGCATTCTACGGCGTTTTTTGAAGGACGTTTCCGAAATTTAGGGGTCATTTCAATGTCAAAGGCGTCTAAAAAGCCGATTTTTCGGATTTTCGCCACTTTTGAGCAAGTTCGGCTGAAAAATGAGAGTGAAAGTGTTTTCAAGGACTCGACCTTGGGCGTGTCTCCCCCTGGCCCCACCCATTAACACCCACGCATACACGTAATACCCATAATGCCGAGCGCAATTATTCCGCCGGTCTTTTCAAAATTTCCAAAACTTGACAATTAATTCCATGAAAGAAATTGACGCCATATTCTCAATGGTTCGGGTTTTCCTTCAAGTAATAGCTCCATAGTTGGCCATAAGATAAATGACTGTCGTTTTTGAGAGTTCAATTTTTTTCAATAAGTACATTTATGGCTAAATTATTTTTCATAGTTCTCCAAGCTACGGCTTCTAATTACGACAATTTCGGCATAGGCAGGAAAGATGAAATAACACTTTGGATTAATAACGTGAACATTTTCAATTTTATTGTTTTGTATTTTATGAAATACATTGTATTAAACAAATCAATTAAATAGTGCTGCTGGAAATCCCAATACTACTTCTTAGTCATCTCTTCTCTGGAATACTTTTACAGTATACTTCCGGAAGGCCATAACGAGCGTTTCCTGCGGTCATCAGCAATTACAGTCCTGAAAAAAGTAAGAGTTAGAGATTATTAAAACCTTTCATTTCAGATATTTCTATGTTAGTCACCGCTTATTCTCAAGCATAGTTTCAGATTAAGTGACCAGTATTTCGATAAAAACTCACGGCGTTAATCAATCACGGAAACATGTTCTGGGGTAATCAACAGAGATTTGAAATGCTAGAAACGATGTATTGTATTATGTTCGTCGTGTATTAAGATGAAGAGAGTGTTATTACCCAAAAATAGGTGAAATAATGCGTCAAGTCGAGGACTTCTACCATAATTTATAATTATGTAATAGTTAAGTTAGTTATATGTGCGTGAATTGAAATTGTGGCTAATTTTTTTGTTAAAATAAGAAATATTTTATAATTTTCAGTAAACCTCGAGTAGTAAAAGATAAAGACAGGTTATTATATCTTCCTCGATTTCGAGTTATCAAAATGTAAAATTTAGCCAAATGTTTATGATTCATTCGCATAAATAAACTTTCGGTCAAACTATTCCCGAATCCAGTGGCACATTTGCAATTAGGAGCTCTAGGCTCTAGCCGAGGGCCTCGCTGTAAAGGGGATACAAAAACATACTTTACGGCTTTGAATTATGTGAGAAAATCGAAACCATGCAGTAACCAAGTTCTGTCCCTGGTGCCGCAGCAAATACCAGGGGAAGATCATCTTCAATGCCTTTAATCTTGAATGCGTTATTCAAAATTAAGTAATAAACGAAAAATTTCATAGAATTTTCAAATAAAAACAAAGAGGCCGGAGAAAATTAATTCCACTTTGCTTATTACTCTCCTGGTTAACGGAAATCTTACGATATTTGGGCGGTATTAAACTTTTGACTTCTAAATCTAAAGGCGATGCATAATTATTAAGTATATACCTTAGCCGGAATGATTAACAGAGTTACTTTTGCCATTTAAGTACTTTTGATTAAGATACTATTTATTTACGTTACAGTTCTTCTCAGGGACGTATGTGAAATTACTCATCCTTACGGTACTTTTAATGATAACTCGAGGAAACAAAAATTTACTTTTAAATACATATAATTGACTGTAGTACACGTTCATGAGAATGCAAGTAAGCACAATAAATTTGCTTTGCCATTTCACTCTGATTTTAAACAAAAGTTCATGATTTAATTACATGACCACACAGCTACATAATCATTTTGAACTAGTATACGTAGTTGTTACTTAGCAACAACTTATGCTAGAATTAAATTTTCATACTCAAGGAACTACTGAAAGAACGTTTCCGAAAGTATATCTTCAGAAATCTTCAGATAAATACATCTATTACATAGAGGTATCCCATTTTGTTGATGTTACTTCCTTTGAAGCAAACTCGTGCAGAGTGCTGTGGGATATTGAGCTCTTTATTCTTCCATCGGGCCTCTTGACTCACCCAGGGATGTTTCTCTCGTCCACCAGTCCATGAAGAGGTCTCAAATAATTAAACAATAAGATAATAATAAGACCTCTTATCATTTTGAAGGATTTTTGTCGATGGTGATATTTTACAAAAGCAATTCATATTATTATTATTTTACTGAACTATGAGGCAAAATTTGGCCAAAATGACCTTTCTTATACCTAACCTCTTGGGATTATTGCATGATAACAAGATTACCCTAATAACCTAAATGAATTGACTACAGTTAACTTAAATCTAGAAAAATGAATCAATACATCCAAGGAGTCCGGAAAACATAGGTACAAAAAAGTTGGTGGAAACAGTAGATACAACTTTATATCAACTTTATATGAACACAAGTTGATAAATAACTAATACATAAAACTAGGCATAGATAGAAATAAAAACACAAAGATTCAGGTTGTACGGATAAACTCCTCAACCGAATGTTTATGGAGAAAAACCCACGATGCGAGAAAACCCCCACAGCGGAAGGAAACTAAAAAAACCCGCGAAAACAGAGGTAATAAATACATTGTAACTAGTGGATGGGACGAATGATAGAAAATAGATAAAATCTCATTTTAAGTTAAATTTCAGTTATGTCCATTTATTTCCGAGAGAAGAACTGCCTCCGGAAACTGACAAGGAGAGGCCAAGAGTTGTTCCGCCGAGTTTAACGAAATAATATATTACTATTGACATAACATTTTTATGGTGTGAGAGATAAAAGTAACAAAAGCGGTATTGCGTCCGCGACGTTTCTATTTTTAAGTTTCTGCCCAGATGTTAACCTAGTCCGCTTTTTGGGAGACGTTCATCATTCTGTCCAAGAACTAAGAAAGTATTTTAAATCAAGACGATTGACTTTCTAATAGACAAAGAATGATAGGAATCAAACTCCTTTATCTAGATAGTGCATTTCACCATTCGGAGTCGTCGCAATTTCCATAGAATATAGTAATCAAAGGAATATCATTGCTTCAGTAAGTGATTGCGTACGCCGAAATGAAAAACTGAATGCAATGGAAAAGAATAAGAGTGAAAGAAAAGTCGGATTCGAAGCCAGGCCCTCAAGTTATGAGGTTAGCATTGTGACAACTACAGCAACCCATTCCGCTATGGGTTGCAATTGATAGAAAACACGAAAAGAATATTAATTATTACTAATATACCAATACCCATTTAGATGAACCCCGCATCACTTTTGTTACATTTCATCTCCTCTACAAAAAAACGTTCAAATCGGCGGAATAACACTCGCGATCTCTCCTTGAGAACATTTTGTAATATTGACATTTATCTATTTGGTCATAGCAAAATTCGGAAGTCAAAGTGTAGTAAAATAGCTATTTAGTTCTAGCGATATCTGGTGGAGCTTGTTCATATTTGGTACAATAAACACAAAACTTTATTACGTTAATAGGAATTATACTTGAAAAACACGACCAGTTCAGAGTCTTCCATCTCATCTTCAGGTATCCTTCATCCTCCTTTTCTTCTGGTTGCATGAGGTAGAAACCACGACACCGGTCATGTTTTCCATGTATAATTTCTTTGGATGGAGTCAAATTTAGTTTCTATTGTACCAAATAGAGTACCAAATGTAGCAAAATAATTACGCATGGGGACTACCCGCTCAGATTTATCGAAAACTAAAAGTAACGTCTTACTTCATATTAGCGAAACAGCTCGGGATTTTATTCTTTCAACGGTTCGTTCATCATAATCCATCAGCGACAATTTTCGTCATTTAATATTCATATATGAAAAGGTCCTATTAAATTACGCAGAAGGTATCTCAACAGCACTATCTTTTGGACTATAACAATATAAGTCTTCTCGATAATATTAACTCCACAATTTTTTGTCTCATTACCTCAAGAAGAAGAAATTGAAAGAGAAAAAGTCTGCCGCAGCCGGGAATCGAACCCGGGTCTCCCACTTTCCGGGCGGGTGCTCTGTCCTCGAAGCTACCACGACAGAACGATCCCTCCTTCAATTTCGTGGGCTATGATGGGAAAGGTCTTTACCTTTTTTTACGTGTCAGACCGTACATACTGCACTTCCAGCACCAAGCGTCAACTGATGCGTGATTTGCAGAGTACTTGCCGATCACCGGAGGCCCTCAACCTGATCTGCATCTAGAAAGAGGACAGGAGCATCGATTTACTTCCAGAAGTAGACCAAATTATGATCGAATTATTAAGCTATATTAATTACATTAAACCGCAAAAGAATTCAGAAACCGATAAATAATTACTGGGTAGAAGACCTCCGAAAAGCAAGCCTTAAGAACCACGATTCGCTCGGTGAATTCAAACCACGCCACGTATGGAAGCCGCTAGGAACCTGAATTATGATTTAATTAACTTCAAAGTTAAAAAGTATTACTTGCACTATTTCTACTATGAAATAAACTCTAAGATTTATGAATACAGAATGAAATACCGGTTTAACTGCATAGGAATAAACTCGTCCGTGCAACCCAGCGAGCCATCCCTCGGCCATGCGTTCGTTAATGAGGTTTACCCATAGTTCATGGCAATACGACAAAGAAAAACAAACGAAGCCAGTCATACGATGCTAAGTAACAGCTAAAGCGCAAAATTTGAAGCTAAGTATATAAGAAAAACATAATTCTTTCTGAAATGCAGAATTATTTTTTATAAAACAAATTTTATGTGACATTTTTATTCCTTTTAAATACAACCAATGCCACTCAGTCCTTAAAATTTATTTATTTATTTATTATTTTGAATTTAATGACCACAGATTGGCATTAGACCAGGTAGTAGTCATTATTGGGAGGAAAAAATAAAACACAGTGCCTGATAATCAATCAAGTTGGGAGAAAAACCCACCAAAACCTCCAGAAGGCAGTGCTTCACACAATTTCATTACAAAATCTAATCAAACTTCAATTTACGATTACATGTTGAGCTTAGCCATTTACAAGTAATTTCAATCCGTTTATATAATTGTACATTATAATTTGGTAATGAGGTTAACTACATAATTATGAATTACGGTGTACTGTATGCGTTACAAAAGTTTACATACATCTTTTGATTCTATTTATAAAGATATTGCAGGAGAGGGGAAAAGTTTCGAAAAGTTCTTCGGGTAAAAGAGGAGACATTACGCAATTTTTGCACAGCATTTATTAAATAGATCAGTAATTTTCAACTTTTCTGTTTCAAGTCACATTCACCATCCCCTTAAGTCAGCCAAGTCCTACCAAGGTTCGAGGAATTTGTTTTTATAGTTGACCTAATTATATTTTGCGAATACTTTGTTTATCAACGAATGAAAGACTATTTATTTATAGCGATGCAAAATATTAGAAAAAATACCAAGACGAATGAAATAATCCTCGGATCGGACCATCTAATCGGAAATCAACCTTCCCGTGGCCCACCATGCAGAGTTATGTTCCACCAGTGGTACCAGACCCACCTATTGGGAAATACTGAATTGGACTACCATGGATTCGACACGCAGTGTCATACAGTGGCAATCTGAATACGAATCCTTAACCGGAGTCGTCCACCATATAAATTTTAATGGTAATCCGAAATATTTATGAAAGTAACTGTGGACAACTCGACCACAGATGTCCCGGCTTAACATTGTGGAACGCCAACTAAAAATAATTCCAAAAGTACGTCCTATTTTCCACAAATCTCTATATCTGAATATAAAGTAAAGTACAGTTCTGGCAATCACTTCCCTCATTCACTTCTTAGTTTTCTCTCGTTCACTTTGCTAACTGGAATAACAATATCAGCTATCTCGTCGACGAGATCTGTAGTGAAAAACTTTTCAAAAAGCTTACGTCGGCAACGAAGTCTTCTATCCCTAAGTCCACCCGAGGGATTCTAAAAGTAAAGAAAACTGATAGTAATAGTTTAGAGATCTGCAAAAAGAAATCAATCAAAACATAATTTTTCAATAATTAGCATAGCTGGAACACTACTGTCGAATCCAAAATCTCCTCTGACAAACCTAGCCGCTTTACGTTGAACCATATAGATCGATTCCTCTAAGATCATCCTCTCTGAAAACCTTTGATGAAACTGTCAGATTCAGCTAACGGATTGGGGGCAATCGCAAGTGTCAAAACTAGCAGTTTTCGGGAAACATTCGGATTCGTTATGGCGTAAACTTAAAATGAGTGGGAAACTTGAAGAGAATCCTGAGAAAGTTATGGTATTCGAAACTTTTTCGTTAGACGCAACGAAGTGATACAGCGATCCATTAAAATATACTTATAAGAAATGATTTCACACTTACGCAAACGATATTAAAGGAGAAGAGAGTGAATGCGTACTGAAAAATATTGCGTTTCTGTCTGAAGAGTTGGAACGAAAGAGAAAAATGCGGAAATGCCCAATTTATTGAGCCCGGCGTGAAAGAATTTGGTAATAAGAATAAAATTTAACGCAGAATACTTAGCACATCAAAGCAAGCCACGCTTTTCTATTGGGTTTCATCTCATAGCTGCATCTCATAGCATCTCATAGCATTTCATAGCTCATAGCATAGCATAGCCCTGAACAATCTTACATGATAAGTTATTCTTGACAATGTTAATGCGTTAATGCTTTTTCAAGGAAATGACAGATTTGCTGTAGGGATTGTTAAATGTACATGCTATTGTAGATGTGATGAATCTGTTGTAGAACAATATAGTTGTATATAATATCTCCTTAAATTATGAACTTGTAATAGTATGTAATTTTAATATGCAAGAAATAGCTTTTTAAATTGTAAAAATGGAATTATGTTCAATTGTATTATGGAACTGTATCTGTTTTAAAATTCATTTAGTAAGATTTGTTAAATATTATAGTTAGTGGACGGGGTGATTATTGACAAATGTGTATATTTTTATATGAAGAACTCAAGTGTAAGTTGTAGAATGTAAATAATGTAACGTCGCCACCTGACCTGCAGCAGAATTGTACAATAACAATCACCAATAGCAAAATTTTATTAAAACCAAGAGTTTGGAGCAAAACCAGCTCTTTAGTCATAGTTGCAATATGATACGCAGGAAGTTGTTTAAAATGAAAAAATCGAGAAGAAACTCCAAAATTATAAAAAGGAAAGGTGAAAAGGGAAGGAATAACAAGTGTGAAAAATAGCGACACGACTGTGACTCGAACCCAGGTCTCCCACTTTCCGGGCNTAAAGGAACACTTTAAAGTTCCATAGAATATGTATTCTTGCTACTGTATGCATGCGCAATTTCATCGCAACCGAGTTAGCTCTGTCCAGAGAAGTAATTTTCGAAGATTTTAGCACGATTTCCGCAGAAGTTATAATTAGTTCACATATCATTACATAAGCTATAATACAGGATATAATTACATGGTAGTCATTATCCAAAGAGAACATGTCCTAATATCCCGAGACGAAACGTAATTTATATTACTCGGAAGGCATTCCGGGGTTAAACTGTGTGGTTCTTGTGCTACATCTGGAGCTATCCTACGTTGCAGGGAAACACACAGTATCCAAGGACACTATATACGTATTATGGAAACTAAGTTTCCATCCTCAATACAACACTACTGAAAAGGGTCAAACCAATTTTGTGGGCCACGGATTCCATGGAGTTTTTCAGGGTAGGTTCATTGCTCTAAAATAGTTACAATTGTCCGACCGATAACTCAATAGCTCTTTGTTTATGCAAAATCAGAATCTGAGTGTTTGATCTTGTAAACCACGCCACACACGACTATTACCATACATATCGCGAAAATTTCCAAGCATAAAAGTATTTTCTTCCACTTTTTGACAAATGAAATATTTTTTCAACATTATATTTAATCTTCTTCCATTTTAGTCATTATTTACATTTTTTCAGTCATTATTTGACATTTATTCAGAGATATGTTAGTTTGGATCTCTAGTATCAATTACTAAAGTGATTATGCAGAAACAAAGGCCTATTGATTTGAACGGTCGGACACGTGTTTTAATTATATATTTTTTATTGTATTTTAAAGCAAGCAACGTACCCTTCCATGGAATCCGTGACCCACAAACCTAGTGTGCCCTTTGTGAGGATGGGCTACAACCAAGAGTGCTACTGGGGATGGGAACTTAGTCTCCGAAATACGTATGTTAAGTCCCTGGATACCGAGTCTTTCCCTGCAACTTCCCTCAACCCTCCACATGGAGCAGAAGGACGACTCTAAAGGTAAGTTTGATATTTCCTTTAATATTAACGGCTTTGGAGTTTGGAGCGATGTCTCTTTCTTTTCCTTTCCATCGAGAGTTATTTCTTCAGACATTTAATTTTTAATGGAAAATCATTTAAAAAATGAGAGATGAAACGTATAAGAAAAGCCCCTTAGAGAGGGAATAAGTGAGTATTTCTTCTTCTTAAGGTGCCATCTCCTCTAAGAAGGTTGGCAATCCTCCTGTCGATTTCGGTTTTTGAAGATGCTGATCTAAATAGGTCTATGCAACTGCAGTTATAACAATTATTCATATTGTCCATCCAAGAAATCCTTCTTCCTTGTATTATTTTGATACAAGGAAGAAGATTAAATTTGAAGTAGTCTATATTTTTCATTCCACATGATATGGCCAATATAGAGTAGTTTCCTTGTTTTAATAGTGTTTAAAATTTCTTTATCTTTCTTCATCCTTCTCATTACCTTAATGTTTGTTACTCTATCTGTCCAACTTATTCTAAGAATTCTTCTATGCGTCCATAATTCCAAGGACTAGCTTACTTAGTTTTCTTCAACATCCATGATTCACTACCATACATTAATACAGAAAATATATGGCATCTTAAAATTGAGAGGGTGTTTGGTTATTGCGTAACTGATTGCGGGAACCAGCTGGGGTAAAATGTTTGATCATTTAGTCTGGTGATCCTCTCCGTTTTATACGCGGTCAGGGGTTTCACCTCCGGCGAAGAAAACTCCAGGTTAAACAAAATTTGATAAAATGATCTGATATGTTTGGACAGTACTACGCTAATGATGTCATATTTAAATTGAGTAATGTGGTACCATAAGGGAGAAGATTATTTCTCGTCTTTAAAAGCAATTTCTGAAGAATTTAGGTGAGGTGCCTCATAGTAGGGTACCCCACCATTTATGATTTATCCCTTGTTCCGTTGTGTGAACTAAACGTTGAAGAGGCTAACCAATACATTTAAATTAAATGAGGCTGTGTACTCGATTTGTATAACACAGTTAAACAGTTAGCTGTTTGAGACTAAAAATAATTTATTGGACAGCTCCTACCTTTCGAAATTCAAAAGCTTGAGGCTATTTCAATGCGAAGAGGACTTTATGAGCTGAAGGATCGATGTGGGGTTTCATAAATCAAATGTTTTACGCCACCGATAATATCAATTGTAGGTTTAGGAAGCGTGCCGAATAATCATAAATGCTTTTAGTACTGTATCCAATAAAATAGACTCGGGAAACTCAGACTGAGTAATTTCAACGCTATGCCAATTTATTAGCTTATTCGCACTGGTGTATTAAGCAAAGAGCGACAAATATTTCAACCTTGCGTAATACCCGAAAATAGGTCCTTGATTCATTTGCCTTCCTTTCATTTTGGTCAACTTAAAAGTCCTCTCAATGTAGACGATTAAAATATCTCTGGGAATATCGGCACTTAATGCTGCACTTTCCAGTGCATTAAATAAAACTTATATATGTAAATGTGTATTAAATCTTTACGATCAAAGGTGAGGGAGACTCGCCACGAGGAAATCAAGAAGAGAAAGTGGCGTATGGCGTCTCTAGCATTTCTAACATTTCATCGTTTACAATTTTTCTTTCTTAAATGAGATTTTTAGGACTTCTGCAGACTTCAGGAAATTCTTCTCATTCATAACCGGAGATTAAGCGAATTTTTACGATTTTATTGATATTATCATTCTATTTATCATATTAAGTTTAATTTTTGATACAAAGTATGTTTATTTAGCTTATTATGCTTTGAGGACATACATTAATCTTAATCAAAATCCTCTAAAAAGTGTGACACCAGAAAGTGTGCCTCTAACAAGTGTGTCATATTTTAGTGATTCTAGTCCTCGAAGTAATGCTCCTCAACGTCATTGAAGTTTCTTTTAGATATTCTACTGTGTACTTTTAGATAGTCTACTGTATACTGTATGTACTAAAAGAATTCCAGAAGCGAAGCATCTCAGTACTAGGCGTCTAGATTAAATTATTATAGGCATTTTGGTTTTAAACTGTGTGCAGAATCTGTTTGGACGAGTGAGCTTGTCGTTGACGAAGTGTATGTGGAGTAGGGGGTTACCTGGTAGGGTGGAGTACGGTGGTGACTTGTCTCAGGGACTGCAAGGGTAGTCGTGGAGGCTTGCCATGGACCCTGGAAAAAAACACCTGATATATAGGGTTGCCAAGTCCCGAAAAGTTGTTTCCAGGAGTCATCCATTCCAAGAGTAGTAAATTACAGGAAAATATTAAAGGAACAACTTAAAGTACCATAGAATATGTATTCCTGGTACTGTATGAATTCATTCCAAGAGTAGTAAATTACAGGAAAATATTAAAGGAACACTTTAAAGTTCCATAGAATATGTATTCTTGCTACTGTATGCATGCGCAATTTCATCGCAACCGAGTTAGCTCTGTCCAGAGAAGTAATTTTCGAAGATTTTAGCACGATTTCCGCAGAAGTTATAATTAGTTCACATATCATTACATAAGCTATAATACAGGATATAATTACATGGTAGTCATTATCCAAAGAGAACATGTCCTAATATCCCGAGACGAAACGTAATTTATATTACTCGGAAGGCATTCCGGGGTTAAACTACGGAAGGATATATAATAAATATAATAAGAATAATATAACATAATTATAATAATAATATAATCATATCTAGATAGTGCATTTCACCATTCGGAGTCGTCGCAATTTCCATAGAATATAGTAATCAAAGGAATATCATTGCTTCAGTAAGTGATTGCGTACGCCGAAATGAAAAACTGAATGCAATGGAAAAGAATAAGAGATAAAGAAAAGTCGGATTCGAAGCCAGGCCCTCAAGTTATGAGGTTAGCATTGTGACAACTACAGCAACCCATTCCGCTATGGGTTGCAATTGATAGAAAACACGAAAAGAATATTAATTATTACTAATATACCAATACCCATTTAGATGAACCCCGCATCACTTTTGTTACATTTCATCTCCTCTACAAAAAAACGTTCAAATCGGCGGAATAACACTCGCGATCTCTCCTTGAGAGCATTTTGTAATATTGACATTTATCTATTTGGTCATAGCAAAATTCGGAAGTCAAAGTGTAGTAAAATAGCTATTTAGTTCTAGCGATATCTGGTGGAGCTTGTTCATATTTGGTACAATAAACACAAAACTTTATTACGTTAATAGGAATTATACTTGAAAAACACGACCAGTTCAGAGTCTTCCATCTCATCTTCAGGTATCCTTCATCCTTCTTTTCTTCTGGTTGCATGAGGTAGAAACCACGACACCGGTCATGTTTTCCATGTATAATTTCTTTGGATGGAGTCAAATTTAGTTTCTATTGTACCAAATAGAGTACCAAATGTAGCAAAATAATTACGCATGGGGACTACCCGCTCAGATTTATCGAAAACTAAAAGTAACGTCTTACTTCATATTAGCGAAACAGCTCGGGATTTTATTCTTTCAACGGTTCGTTCATCATAATCCATCAGCGACAATTTTCGNTTATAAATAATGGTGAGAAATGTATTGAGTTATTATGATCTTACGACGGAATTTTTTTGTGCTTAGGAGGACCAGATCAATACGATAATATATATATTTTTAAACTAAATAAACTTCCGCCATGCTTGACGGGGGCGTTTACTAGTGTAGCAATAAAATATAATGATGAAAAGAATGTATAAAGTGAATATGGTTTTGGTAAAAAAATACCATTATGTGCCGGTTTTAGAACGTGCATCGATCGATCTTTCGATCAAAAATGAGGTGACTTGAAAGGTGCTTTTAATTTGGTTTCGTATAAATATACAGGTCTATTTCAACATCTTGGCTAGCGGAACACTTTTGCGCTTCCAAATCATGTAATATGGAGAGGTCCCGTCCTCAAGCATGTTATGTCCTAAACTTAATGGCCTGTGATGAAGCAATTATAGAATGCGACCAGCGAAAAATGTTTTCGTAAAAAACATTTCTTGCGGAATAAATCGTTAAATTTTCCTGAATTTTCACTGTAATATGTAGTGCTTACTATGTAGCATAAAAATGTGTAGTAATGCCAGTGAATATGGTCATTTAAATCTTGTTCCGCTTCTTACAAAATTTGCAGGCTTAGAAAACGTTATGGCATGTTTATCACCAATACCTCTCCAACATTTAAGGTAAGTTATACCACTTACTATGGCAAGTGGCCATAATATTTTTTTCGTGTTTTTTTTTATATCTTGCAAACATTCTTTTTAAGTTCTTTCCAAAGCTATAAAGAGTCGAAAGCCACGAATAGCACTACTAACTTATTTCGAGATTTTTGGAAGATATGTATCTGTATGTAAGACATTACGAAATAAAATTTCGAAAGGAATTCTTAAGAAGTAATAAAAAACAGCTAAATGTCAGTCTTATGTTGATGGAAGGTTCGGAAGCACTTTCTGAGCATAATCGATCATATCTTTATTTGTTAATTAGACTAACATTACATTTCCTTTGAATTACATCATTCTAGATTGCCTACGAATAGCATATAGCACTGAAGATATTGGCTAATTTTCTGTGATAAATTTAGTTTAAATGCTGCGTAGATTTTATCTTATCCGATTAAAAGATGCGTATACTAATATTGAGGCGACCGGTTTGGCTAAAATAACATCGTCAGGTAAGTGGTACCAAAAATGTAAGCACTACTATTATAAATATTAGTTCGTTATAGGTGCATTAATAGTCTGGTGGCAATGATATTGATTACAATGCTATTTTACATTAATATAATACTTTACTTGGTATACTACACTAATTTCCATGATACTACACTATTAGCTTCCACAGAACACACATCATCCATCTATAACAATACGCTATTTAAATACAAATAGCTCCCGTAAAAATAGTACAATTTCATAAACGCTGAGTTACTCGATACAAAACCTCAACGTATGTCCCGAATCCGCCGAGAGACTCCCGGAATGGAAAAATGGTTTTTTAAATCTCCCACCACCTGGATTCGATCGTTTTTCTCCCGTTTTTCCTCGAATAGGTTCGCCTTACAGTTCATGGTCTAATTTACCGACTATAACAACTTTTCACGAGCCCTTTATTATATTAGTATATTATTATTG